>PKML01009092.1:77181-154259 GCA_002933935.1 Eutrema yunnanense | reverse complement strand
TAATTTGTGAACATATCAAACTTGAACTTTAAAGCTGATTTAGAATTTAGGATTCGGAAAGAGATTTGGAATTCCTAGGATCTAGATTTAGATAGTTTTCGCAACGAGAGTTGGTTTATTATATCTTAGTGATTTGAGTTCTAGAACGGTGCTTAATCCGAATCCTGTTAGTTAATTTAGCTGCATTCATTGATCTCCTGAGAAATACCCTAAGCCTACGTCTCCCCAATTGAATTTACAAACGTTTTACTTGCAATCCTGTTTTTCAATTACATCATCTGGTTTAGCTTGTTTCTGATCTATAGAATTTATTGTGTGATTCTTGAGTTCTTGTGTTCGACCCCTTGATTTACTGCAGCAACTGCTTTAGTACTTTTTAGGGTATTAAATTGAGCATATCAGTCACTTACATTCTTGATTTTTGTTTTCAGGTGCATGCCTAATCAAGAAACCAGAAACAACAAGAACACCCCGCTAGTTGATCTGTCACTCGAGCAACTAGCACTTGTGGAACGAACAAACAGGAAAGCAAAGAAATCAGCTAAGATGAACAACAATCAGTTGGTTCGTGATGCAGCTGGTGCTTACAGAGACCAAGAGGTTCGGTTGTGCAATGAGCAAGGACAACGTCTAGATGGAGAGGGGATCGTCATACCACCTGCTCCTGTTGTCGCTGAGAATGTCGTTGGGAACGCAAGGAATGATGTGGTTAATCGTGTAAGAACGATTGGTGAGTACAACAGGCCGGATCAATTTTTCGCCAATCGGTCAGCGATTCGTCCTCCTGCGTTTGAGATGAATGACTTTGAGCTGAAGCCTGCTTACTTTGCTCTTGTGGGACAGCATCTCTTTCATGGTCTTCCTCATGAACATCCGATGGACCATGTGGAGAAGTTCGAAGACTTGGTCACTAGCATCAAGAGCAATGGAGTGTCCTACGACTATCTCTTCTGCAAGCTTTTCCCCTACTCTCTAGGTGGAGATGAGACCTACTGGCTGAGGCAGCTACCTCCTGGTTCGCTAACTACTTGGGAGGACACTAAGAGAGCCTTGCTGATCAACTTCTACGATGATGCACGATCTGAGGATCTGAGGAATGAAATCTCCCAATTTTCTCAAGGACCTACTGAGGCGTTCAAGGCTGCTTGGACGAGATTCAGATCGTATCAGAGAGATTGTCCACATCACGGATACTCTGATGTGCAGCTGCTGGGTATCTTCTTTAGAGGAGTAGATTGGAGGTATCAGATGGCTCTGGACGCTTCAAGCAATGGTAATTTCAACACCAGGTACCCTGAGGATGCTTATGTGTTGATTGAAAACTTTGCATCTAGCAGTAGCACCATGAGCGTAGACTTCGAGCGCAAGAAGCTGGCTGGTAACATGGATGGGTCGTAGATCGCTGAAGTTAAAGCTCAGCTGGATTCTATGCACAGTCTTCTGCTGGGAAAGATAACAAAGGCCGTCCACTTTGCTGCTGAGAATGAAGTGGAAGATGTTAACTACATTGGTGGTTTTGGTTTTCAGGGTCAGCGATTTGTATACAACGGCAATCGAAACTTCACCAACAATGCTCAGCAAGGAGGGTACCAATCCCCACCACCCAAAGCTCCTGACAGTAAGATTGAGGCTATGCTTGAACAGCTGGTTCAAGGGCAGGAGAAGATGACAGTAACCTTCAATGGGAAACTGGATGTTGTATACACCGAATTAAGGGGAAGGATCGAGGCTCTCGATACCAGTCACAGGATGCTGGAAACACAAGTAGTTCAGACTGCAGCAAATGTCAAGGGAAAGACGGTTCATTCACACAATGCACACGTCAATGCGATCTCCTCAAGTGCAGAAAATCTCGATGAGGATCCTAAAATCGCCATAGCATCGATCGATACCCCCAAGTGTCGATCGATGCCAGTTACAATTCTGAAACGGGATACTTCCAAAACCCGTGTATCGATCGATACCCCCATTGGTATCGGTCGATACTGGGGCGATTTCTGAGGAAACACCTGAGATTTCGACTGTGATGCCTAAAGTAATTGCAGAGAGAGTCTATATACCGAGGATACCTTACCCCAGAGCTGCTGCAAAGGCTAAGAAGGAGGTAGAGGACGCCAGATGCAAGGCTATGCTGGATAAGCTGATTGTGGAGCTTCCCCTTGATGATGATAAATCTGTCAAGGATGATTCAACATCAAGAGTATCGATTGATACCCTACAAGGCATCGATCGATACCCCTCGCAGAACAAGCCAGAACTTGTGGAAACACGTGAGTTGATCAAAGAAAGAGCTCGCAAGCCCAAGAAGCTGAATCATGTTCCTAAACACCTCAGATATCCCATCTCTCCAAAGCAGCTGCGTGGCTTTGAGAAGATGGTAAGAAAGATTTCCCCTGAATCGTCTTTTGAAGAAGCTCTAGAACACCGTTCTCTGCTAAGTCACTTCAAAGATTGCAGAGAAATTGAGGAAGAGATTAAGGCACTCTTCATTAAGGCTAGAGGTGCACCACCTCCACTGAGACAGTTGACCCAAAGGGAAGATCCAGGGAAATTCGTGGTTCCATGCTCTATCTCTGGAGTTGATTTCAAAGAGTCTCTCGTTGACTCAGGGGCTAGTGTCAATATCATCTCAAGGGCAATTGCAGAACGATTGGGCGCTGATATTCGATCACCAAAGGCATCTATCATATTCGCGAACGACTCCACCTCGCTTCCACATGGTACTATCCATGGTTTGTTGGTCAAAGTAGGAGACTGTCTGGTGCCTACTGATTTTCAGGTTGTGGAGATGAGTGCGATATCTCGTATGCCTATACTCCTGGGACGACCATTTATGGCTACTGCTGGCGCAATCATAGACACGCCTAATAAGATAATCTATTTCTCTTACATTGACGGATGGGTCTATTATGATATCATTCCCCCTCGAGGTGCTCCCACACGTGTCTCTAGCATCGAGGTTGTCACAGGAGAGTCGCTAGCAATTGATATTTTAGAAAAGCCTCCTGATGAGCCTACTGTCGCAGACATTTCAGCTGAACCGCCCAGCATTCCCAAGGAAGTTGTTAAGAAGGCTTAGGCAACAAAGAAGAAGAAGGCCAAGAGAAAAAACGTCGAGAATCCCCATGTCACTTTAATCCCTCAGAAGAGTGATGGGAATTTGATTGAGTATAAGGTCAAGTGCAAAGGAACTTCGAAGCCATTCTCTAAGGCTAGAATTCTTCTTACTTCGGAGCTGAAAGAGAAAGGACAGGAGTTTGTGGACAGCATGATGAGCAGAACTCTGACGCTAGCGATGTCAAGTTGTGGAGCCCGTTTTGGTGCAAGCTCTCACTCTTATCCAGCCTGAAGGGCGTTACAGTCAAGCTATTGACGTTAAACGAGTGCTTGGTGGGAGGCAACCCACTGGTGAGTCTATATATATAAGTATTTCTTTTTATTTTTCGTTTTGTGTCAGGATAAACAAGGAGCAAACTCGAAATCGCCTAAGTGTCGATCGATACTCTTAAGTATCGATCGATACCCGACGCGATTTAGACAGGTTCATGTCGATTTAAGTCTGGTATCGATCGATACCAGGTTGTGTGTCGATCGATACTCAATGTTCCAGCAAGGTAACTTCTTGTTTTTCCCAATTTTATTATGTTCTTTTGTTTTCTTTCACTGACTCTAGGCTAGATAACACTGGGGACAGTGTTGTTCAAGTCTGGGGGAGGTGTTTGCTGACATTGTTCTTGTTTTTCTTAGAGTCATAAAATAATAAAAAATTTGTCGTTTTATTGAGTCAAAACTTGTTGGAGATGATGATCATGTGCTTGAATTGTTGCTTTGATTTGGTTTTTGAGTGACCAGTGTTGCAGGATCAACTCTAGATCGACTAATGAAAAATCCAAAGACTGACTAGTTGACTAGAAAACATCCATGTCTCCAGCAGAGTTCTTCTGAAGCCTGAGCCAATTTTTGCACTTCATCAATGTGGTTAGTGTTTTTAGAGTTTGATTCATCATTCATATTTGATAAAGGAACCCATGTGTTTAGAGTTATGGTATCTCTCTCCCCTGTTATAAATTGATAAATAAGAGCATAAAAGATTGAAATGATTTTTTTCTGAGTAGAGGGTTAGGAAAATTTCCAGCGATCCCATTATTCTACTTAAGAGGGAATGATCACACAAAGGTTGAAAGCAAGGTTAGGAAAATTTCCCGTGATACAACTATTCGCCTAAACCTTTGATACATAGAGAGGGAAGAACCGGGGATTTGGTGGCAAACACCATCAATACTCGCGTCTAATACCTTGATGTGTATATGCAAAGCTGAAAAAAAAAATAGAACATGATAAGAAATAAGTATGGGGGAGAGAAAGTGATACAAAAAGTGTGAAAAGGGTGGTTCCTTGTCATGATATTGTATGGTAAAGAATCTAGAAGATTCTTGAACATTGGCTGCAACGATGAAACTGGCGATGAGGGTTTTATTTGAACAATGCTGTGGGATAATGTGTGGAGTCAGGGAAAGCTGCGAATGTCTACGGAGAAGTACATGGTGGTTAGATCAAAAGCTGATTTGGCGACATTTGGATACTTGGGAAAAAGGTCATTTCGATGGTTCGTGAACAGGTGAGTCTCCGCGTTTTCAAACCTCTTTCTCTGTTTAGTCTTCTATTTGCTTGAGGGCAAGCAAAGGCTAAGTCTGGGAGAGTTGATATATCATGGTTTTTACCCTATTTAAGCCATGATATAAGTCCTTTTTATAGACTCTTTATAGTATTTTGGACTCTTTTAGAGTCTTTTATAGGTCATAGCACGTTGGGAACATTATTGGAGGTATTGGAGCTTTCTGGAGCATTTGGAGCAAAGCAGAAGTTCGTGTTGCTGAGAACCCGATATGAAGCCTTAGTATTGATCGATACTGGCTAGTATCGATCGATACCCATCGCAGCAAGACATGACCCGCGAGTTTTCCAAGACTTGAAGAATTGAAAAAGTGCCCAGAAGTCTTTAATAATTACAAGAAGCCCTAATTCGTGTTTTAGGTTATTTATAGTGATTTTACAGCCACTTTGTAGGCTATGCTTTTTATGCTTTATTTTACTTTGGTTTGAGAGAGACAAGTCTGAATCTCCCTTCGTCCGAGATCAGATCTCAAAACCTCTTGTTACTCTTATTTTCTATTGATGATTCATTCAGTTATGTTAATTGTTTCATTATCCATGTCTGAGTAGATCCACTTTAGGTTTAGGGTTTTCTCATAAGGGTTTTCTCTGAATGCTAGGTTGATTATCTGTTTAGGATTCACCATCTGAATTAGTTCTTCGCTTTAGGTTGTGTTCAAAGCTAATTCTAGGTTGACAAATCTGGAACATAGATCTTAGGATAATTGATCAGGCACTAGAGTGCGATTAATTACCTGATAGAACCTAGGTGAGCAAATTGATTATTCGCAAAGAGATTTGGTTTAATTGATTTGTGAACATATCAAACCTGAACTTTAAAGCTGATTTAGACATTAGGATTCGCAAAGAGATTTGGAATTCCAAGGATTTAGATTTAGATAGTTTTCGCAACGAGAGTTGGTTAGCTATGTTTTAGTGATTTGAGTTTAAAAACCGTGCGTAATCTGAATCATGTTAGTTAATTTAGCTGCATTCATTGATTTTCTGAGAAAAACCATGGGCCTATATTTTCCTCCATTGATTTACAACACTTTTAATTGCGTACTTGTTTTCGTTTACATCTTTTGATTTAGCGTATTTTGGATCTATATAATCTATTGTGTGTCTCTGTGAGTCCTTGTGTTCGACCCCTAGCTATACTACGACAACTGCTTTAGTATCTGAATATGGTATTAATTTGAGCATATCATGACAGTTCTCCCAAGTCAAAACGAGATTTGCTTCCTCGCACCTAGTGAGTACCTTGCAAATATTGGAAAGACACACACCAAACGAAGAGCCATATACGGAAAAATCATCCATAAAAACTTCAACCATTTCTTCGATCAAATCCGAAAATATAGACAACATACACCGTTGAAAAGGTTTTGGTGCATTACATAACACGAACAGCATCCTTCGATAAGCGAAGGTACCGTAGGGGCATGTGAATGTTGTCTTTTCTTGATCATTGGGATGTATCAGGATTTGAAAAAAATCCCGAGTACCCGTCAAGAAAGCAATAGTATGGGTGGTTTGCAAGCCTTTCAAGCATTTGGTCAATAATTGGGAGACGGAAGTGATATTTCCTAGAGGCGGAGTTAAGTTTTCGATAATCAATACACATCCTATTGCCGGTTATGGTTCTAGTGGGTATTAATTCATATTTTTCATTCTTCACAGCCGTCATTCGTCCCTCTTTGGGCACCACATGGACCGGGGATACCCACCTACTATCGAAGATAGGATAGAAAATCCCCGCATCTAGAAGCTTTAGAATCTATTTCCTGACGACTTCTTTCAAATTTGGATTTAACCTCCTTTGATGTTCGATAGAAGTCATCATTTCATCTTCTAGATATATCCTATGTGTGCAAAGAGTAGAGGAAATGCCTTTGATGTCATCCAAGGAATAACCAATGGCTTTCCTATACTTCCTTAATTCGTTCAAAAGGGAAAACAATTCATCATCTTTCAAGTTCTCATTTACTATGCGTACCTTAGCCCAACGGGAAGTGGTTTGAGGTCCACCTTAGGCGCCTTGAGTTCACTCAAATCGATGACCATGGCTTCACCAACCATCGGCTTGTGTGAATCCAAAATCAGCTGGTAGCTTTCACTAGCTTCATCCAAACACCCATGTTCACTGTGATCCTTAGTCAAGGCAACTTGCAAACCATCCTCAAGATTCAACTCTTCCAAGAGTTCGTCCGCTAATTCATCCATCACCTCGATATAGAAAACTTGACCATCTTTGGTGGGTCTCTTCATAACATCGTTGATGTCAAACTCTAGTGTCTCGTTCTTGCCCAAGTGAAGGCCGATCTTCCCCTTCCTAACATCAATGATTGCACCCGCGGTTGCCTAGAAGGGCCTCCCGAATATTAAAAGATCCGTAGGCTCCTCGTCCATCTCAAAGACAACAAAATCTGTTGGAACTACGAAATCTCCAATCATGATAGTCAAGTCCTCAAGCATTCCAATAGGATGTCTCACCGATCTATCCGCTAGGATATGAGAAATCTTACAAGCTTTGTAGCGGACAAACCCAAGGCTCTTTGCAACCGAAATAGGCATCAAGCTAACACTTGCTCCAAGATAGCATAAACACTTGTCAAAAGCTAATGGTCCAAGAGCGTAAGGTAGAGTGAAACTACCGGGGTCACCAAGCTTCTTCGGGATTGTCTTATTTTGAATAATGGCACTACAATCATGAGTTAGCACCACCATGCTTTCTATCTCATTGATCTCTCTTTGATGGCATCCTTAAGGAACTTGGCATATTGCGGCACTAGGAGGAATGCATCAACTAAGGGCATGGTAAGTTCAACCTTTTCCATTTGTCTATCAAATATTGCCCTATACTTCTCCAACAATTGTTTCTTGAAGCGGCCTAGGAATGGTAGCTTCGGTACATAAGGTGGTGGTGGGACAAATAAGGTCTCTCTCTTCTTGGGCTTTTCTTGAGCAAAAACTTCCTTCTCTTTGTCTTTAATACCCACAATGCCATCCTTAGTCACATCTTTTTCAGTTTCAAACTTCTCCCCCCCAACTTGGACATCGGTGACTGATATATCATGGTTTTACCCGTTTTAGGCCATGATATAAGTCCTTTTTATAGAGTCTTTCTAGTATTTTGGAGTCTTTTAGAGTCTTTTCAGGTTTTAGGCACGTTTGGAGCATTATTGGAGATATTGAAGCATTTTGGAGTTTTTTGGAGCCAAACAGAGATCTTGTAGCTGATACACCGATTTGATACATGAGTATCGATCGATACACTTATGATATCGATCGATACCCGTCGAAGAAACAGAAGGATCGCGACTTTTGAAGATTTGAGAAACTGCAAATTGCCCCAAAAGACTTTATTATTTACAAGAAACCCCAAAACGTGTTTTAGGTTACTTATTAGGTTTTTCAGGCACTTTGGCTATTACACTTGATTCAAACTTTATTCTACTTTGGTTTTTGTGAGAGAGCTTTTGAGGGAGACAAGTCTGAAACTCTGTTCGTCCGAGAGAAGATTTCAAACCCCTGTTTTACTCTCTTTCTTATTATTTATTGAAGTATTTAATCAGTCATGTTTATTGTTTTAATCTCCATGTCTGAGTAGATCTCTTGTTAGGTTGAGAGTTCTCATAAGGGATTTCTTTGAATGCTAGGTTGATTAGTTGTTTAGGGTTCATAATCTGAATTAGTTCTTCACCTTAGGTTGTTCTCAAAGCTAATTCTATATTGATCACCTGGAACTTAGTTCTTAGGTTAATCAATTAGGCACGACAGTGCAATTGAGAAATCTGATAGAACGTAGGGTGAGCAAAATAACTATTCGCAAAGAGATTTGGTTTAGTTATTTTGTGAACAAATCAAACTTGAACTAAAAGCTGGTTTAGACTTTAGGATTCGCAAAGAGATTTGGAATTCTAGGATTTAGACTTAGATAATTCTCGCAACGAGAGTTGGTTAATTATACTTTAGTGATTTGAGTTCAAGAGGTATGCGTAACCTGAACCATGATTAGTTAGTTTATATGCATTCATTGATTTCCTGAGAAATACCCTGAACCTATCTTTCTTCCAATCGAATTACAACTTGTTTAATTTACCTATTTGTTTTCAATTCCATTGATCACTTAGCTTAATTCAATCATTAAAATCGATTGTGTGTTTTCTTGAGTCTATGTGGATTTGATCCCTAAGTATTACAATCGACAAAGCTTTAGTACTATTAGGCTATTAATTTGAGCTTATCAGTGACCTCATCGATTTTAGGAGCTTCACGAGAGGGAAGTTCCTTACCACATCAAAGTGTAATAGCGTTCACATACTCCTTTGGATTACTCTCGGGCATGCCCGGTAATTGACCTTGCGGTCGGAATGAAGAAGCCACTCCCTTTCCTTCAAGTCGCATGATCTTCGAGTTAAACGTCTCAAATTTGGATGTGAGCTCGTTGTAGGAGCAATCGACTTTATTGTTGATCTCCACCATCTTCTTGCTTATTTTCATAGCCCAATTTGCTTGACCTTGGATGATTTGTTGAAGCATGGCTTTCAAATCGTTGTCTTGGGTCGTGGTTTTGGTGCCTTGGACTTGTTGCGGGAAACCGGGTGGTGCAAATGATTGCTTAGGTTGAAAACCACATTGGTTTCCCTTGAAAGTGTTCTTTGGAGCAAAACCTTGTTGTTGGAAGTTCGAACCTTGAGCTTGGTTGGACGGCACAAAGGGCTTTTGTTGCGGATATACTTGGTGTTGAGGGTTTTTGACGTTGGGTTGCGATATGAGAAGTTTGGGTGGTTGCGGTTATTGTTATTGAAACCGCCTCTTTGGTATCCTTGATTACCCACATAATTCATCTCTTATTGTGTACCCACGTCACCCTCTTCCTCTTGATAACCTTGTGTTTCCTCGAAGTCGGTAACATAGTGAACCGGCTTTTGAGAAGCGCTAAGAAGCTTGTCAATAATCAAACCTTGCTTGTCCATCTTCTATGTGAGAATCTTCATCTCTTTGGACCACTTTTGTTCATCAAAATCACTAGTTGTTCTCGTAACCCGGTCATAATCATCCCCATAAGTTTCGTCGCTTTGAGCTAAGTTCTCTACGAGCTCCATGGTCTCATCTACATCTTTGGCTAAGAAATTCCCATTGGAAGCCGTGTCTAAGAGCATTGATAAGCTCAAATGTAATACCCTAAAGTACTAACAACTTTGTCGATCATAGAATTTAGGGGTCGAATCCACAGAGACTCAAGAATCACACAATAGATTAAATAGGTTCGAATTAAGCTAAGTAAATCAACAAAACAGGAAGCAATAAAGTAATTAAGAGTTGTAAATTCAATGGAGGAAGATAGGTTCAGGGTATTTCTCAAGAAATCAGAGAATGCAGGTAAACCAATTAGTCAGGGTTCAGATTAAGCGCGGTTCTTGAACTCAAATCACTAAACTATAACTAACCAACTGTCGTTGCGAGAATTATCTAAATCTAAATCTCAGAATTCCAAATTTCTTGGCAAATTCTAAAGTCTAAACCAGCATTAAGTTCAAGTTTGATTTGTTCACAAAATAACTAAACTAAATCTCTTTGCAGATAGTTATTTTGCTCACCCAAGGTTCTATCAGATTATCAATTGCACTGTCGTGCCTAATCGATTAACCTAAGATCTAAGTTCTAGGTGATCAATCCAGAATTAGCTTTAAGAACAACCTATGGTGAAGAACTAATTCAGATTATGAACCCTAACCAACTAATTAACCTAACATTCAAAGAGATCCCTTATTGAGAACCCTAAACCTAATAGGAAATCTACTCAGACATGGAGATTGAAACAAACAACATGCACTACAAGAAAACACGTGATTTGCGATGGCAAAATCCGTTGCAAATCTGTCGCAAATCAGGTTTTGCGACGGATTTGCGAGCACCATCAATCTATCGCAAATCACTCGTCGCAAATAAAAAACTCCTCGCAAAATCTGTCGCAAAACCTGAGGGACTGTCTCCGTCGCAAATTTGCGAGGGACAATTTTCGTCGCAAATTTGCAACAGACAGTTTCCGTCGCAAATTTGCAAGGGACAGTTTTCGTCGCAAATTTGCGAGTGACAATTTCCGTCGCAAATTTGCAAGGGACAGTTTTCGTCGCAAATTTGCGAGTGACAATTTCCGTCGCAAATTTTTAAGGGAACTGCTACGGATCCACTTATGATTATAATTATAATCCTCGCAATTCCATTGCAATTTTGTGAGGGAATTGCTACATATTCTAATTATAATAAAATAGAATAATTTTTTAAAAAAATTGATAATATTATGATTATAATTTATAATTTCATTTTAAAATAAAACGAAATCCAAAATTTAAATAGAAATTTAAATGTTATGATTAAATTAAAATATATATTCATAGAAAATAAAATACATAATTATTCTAACACAATCTACATTCAATCTAAAATTAAACACAAACAATAAAATCAGACAACTAATCTAATCTAATCTAATTTTAATCTTTACATTTTACCAAAAATAAAAATAATCAACATCTACATTCATCAACCTAAAATCAGACAACTAATCTAATCTAATCTAATTTTAATTTTCTTTGAATATCTAATATTTAATTTAATCAAAGAATTTAAATTTCTATTTAAATTTCAGATTTTCGTTTTATTTTAAAATTAAATAATAAATTATTATCATCATATTATCAAATTTCAGATTTATTTTTATTTTATTATAATTAGGATCCGTCGCAAATCCCTTGCAAATTTGCGATGGATTTGTGAGGGAGCCGTCGCAAATCCATTGCAATTCCCGATTTGCAAATCGTGGATATCAGTTGCAAATCAGTTGCAAATCGTGGATATATTGTTTAAAAAATAATTAAAGGTTTATGGTTTATGGTTTAGGGTTACATATAACAATTGATAGGAATTCATTACTCCTATCAGAGTCTTCGCCATCATCAATCTTTTCGAAACCATCCAATTCTTCTACTACGACCAATTCATTTAAGAAGCTTTATAGTTATCTGTTAAGTAGCATAAACAACATGAAAGGATATCTTACGTTCATTTTATTATGACGGAGACTTCTCCAAATCTTTGGTGGTATGTCGCCAAATCATCTACTAACATTAGAAATACAGCCTTTTCGATTCACTTTTATCCCCGAGAAACACGTTTCCGATCTCGAGTATAAGGAATTCAATTTTGCAATGGAATTGAGAAGGATCCGTCGCAAATCCCTTGCAAATTTGCAATGGATTTGTGAGGGAGTCGTCGCAAATCCATTGCAATTCTTGATTTGCGACGGCTCTCTCGCAAATCCATTGCAAATCGTGGATATATTGTTTAATTTTTTTTAGAGTTTAGGGTTTAGGTTTTAAAAAATATTAAGGTTTTAGGGTTTAAAAAATATTCCTAGAATCAACACTTCTACGGGAATGAGAATTGGAAAACTTATTTTAGAACAATTATCTATTTTAATTTATTGGGCAAATTGCTGTTTTTACCCCAAAATTTTGTTTTTATCACAAAATACACTGTCCTTTCAATCAAATGATGCGCTACACTTTCGGGGGTGGAAAATTACAGTTACCCCCTTATGACCAAACAAAAAACGCGAAACCGCTATTACCATTTTAACCTTCGCGACATGTCAAACCTCTATAGAGCTCTGACATTTAGACTCTAATAGAAGTCTGGTTGATTTCTCTTACCAGTCTTTTATCAGACGTATTCGAGAAGTCTCATACAGATTAAAACCATAAATTTAAATTTAAAAATTAAAAAAATATTTAAAAAACTTTTTTCTACGATAATTAAATATAGATGATTTTGATTTATAGAAATTATTATTTCATAAAATTGAATCAAATTAAACAAGGTTAGTTAATTATGCCTATACCTCAATAAATATCAGACTTCTTCGAGAAGTCTGAAACAGATTTACCTAGTAAATTCAAATTTAAAAATTGTACAAAATTATTTTGGTAAAAAATTCTTATACATAAATTAAATATAGACGATTTCGAAGTATTAAAATTAAATTTCGTAAAATTGAATCAAATTAAAAACATGTAAGGCAAAGTAGGTTGTAAACCTCAAAACATGATTTGTAATGGAAACATTTACATATAACTTTAGGGTTAGATTGAGAGTTTCTATATTTTTAATTCATAATATGATGGTATTTAAGTAGTAATTATCAAGTTTATGGTTTATCAGACTGCCATTTCAGTCTGATCATGTCCATGGTTTATCATACTTTTTGATGGAAACCTGTGAATTAACCTGAAATAAGTTACCTTACTTGTGATTTTACCCCATATATAAACTAAAGTTACCAACCCTAATCGGTAAAAGTCATTATCGACTCTCTCTCTCTAAAACAGGAAGAATCTCTCTCTCTCTAAACTCTCTCAAACATCTCTCTGGAAACCCTCGTCGCCACCGCCACCGCCATCGTCAGCTTCTTCAGTCTGGTAATTACCTCTCCTTTTTCGCCTTCTACTCTACTTTTTCTGCAAAATTTTTTTAGATCTATACGAAATAAGACCATTTTCCATGTTCTTTGCATAGATCTAAACAAACAGATGGGTTATTTGCCTAGATCTAATTAATTCCGTTTTAGATCTACTTGAAAATTACTATATTAGAAGTCTGGAAGTGAATTAGACTCGATACGAAATCTGATACTTGAAATGATCTGAATTAGACTCGATTAGAAGTCTGAAATTATACTTTCATTTAATTAGACTATGTTAGAAGTCTGAAATTTGACTTTGTACGAATTAGACTTGAGAAGAAGTCTGAAATTAGACTCTTTTAGAAGTCTGAATATCGACTTGATTTTAAATTAGACTTTATTAGAAGTCTGGCTTTAGACTTGTTTTAATTTTTGCAAATGTTTTCTGGTACACAGGATGGGGCGATTCAGTCACCTTCCAACGTCAAGTCGTTCATGTTCAACAGGTCGACGTCGATCCGGATCATCCTACGGATTCCCCAAGAAATGCTTCTGCGGTCTGGATCCCGTCATGCGAACATCCACTACTGCCGATAATCCGGGAAGAAGATTCTTCGGATGTCGTAACTATGATGTAATGGCTGCTATATGTCATGTGGTTCGTTTTTTTTTCTTGCTTATTATAATTTGAGATCTTAATATGATTGTATAAATGTGGTTGTGTAGGATGGTGGTTACCATATAATGAAGTGGTGGGATGAGGCTATGACTGAGGAGTTTAACGATGTAAAGCTGTATGTTGACCAACATGGTCAACTAATTGATGGCATGTTCGTTTCTAATGCTCAAAGCGAGAAGTATTTGTCCACGTTGCTCGTTGACGTCAAGGTAACGAAGGCAGAGATAGCTCATCGAAGGAGCGGTTGACGGAGAAGCCATGTGGCCAGATAATGCGTGGCGTCGAGTTGAAGAGTCTGACGTTCGCTGGTGCTATTATTATCGTCCTGATCATGTTTATCTGTTTTGGTTTCTTGTAATATGTTAAAATTTGTAACCAAAATTTGTATTTTTCCATGGAACGAGATATTTGATTATGAAGTCGGTTTAATTTACATGTGTCATTCTTTACTATGTCAGACTGTTTATGAAGTCTGAATTTATTAGACTTCTTTCGAAGTCTGAAAAACTTAAACTTTTGAAAACTTTCACAAGTCTGGTCCTGAAAATATCACCATTTCAGACTGCAAAATGAGTCTGGCAGTAGAAGTATTTGAAAAATACTTCTAAGCGGCAATTAAAAAAATTAGAAAAAACCCGCAGAAAAAATGCAGGAATTTTGCCGCCCAAAATTTCCAGAATTCTCGCTCAATTATCTCATCAATATCAGACTGCTAATAGAGTCTGATATCAAACTGCGTTAAGAAGTCTGACATTAGATTGCGAAAGCAGTATTTTTATGTGGTAAAACCGTTTTTTTTAACCGCCGCTTAGGACACATATAAAAGTGTTTTTTTTATCCCCTCATTTTTAAAGTTACCTAAGAAAAAAACAAAAAAAAAACACTGATTCTCTCTCGGAGAAATTGAACGACATCTTCGTTGTCGCTGCCGGAATTCATCGCTTACATCGTCACTTGTGCCTTCGACGGTAAGATTCTTCTACTCCTCTCTTCGCCGCAAATTGTTACCTTCTCGATACTAATTTCTAGAACTCAGCGCTGAACTCTAGTCTTTTTTTATTTCCAGATTTGGTTTCTCGCTCCTCGCCGTTGTCACCGCTCCTTCAAGTCTTCCGTAGAGGGTAAAAGATTTAAATTGAGCAATAATGTTTAGATCTTTGGGTTTGAGTTGTATTGTGTTCTGTGGATTTTTGGGATTCGTCCGATTGCGTCAGACTGCAAATAGAGTCTGACTATATTTTGTCATACTGCAAATAGAGTCTGAATTTGAGTAGTCAGACTGCATATGACGTCTGACTTTAAGTTTTCAGACTGCTAATGGAGTCTGATTGTGGTTGATGCAGGTTTTAGACATAATGGCAGAACGTGAATTCCCTCCAAAGATGTTCACAACCGGGTATGAGCCTCAACCAGAAAAAGGATACACTACTTCAGCGGTAAGAGAGATCTCATGGACGCTCTCCAAGAAGCACTGGATGATGCTGAGTGGGAAGAGCTTCGCAACTCAGCCTTTGGGGTTTTTGTGAAGTGGCATGAGCTGAACTCCGTATGGTGTTCAAGGATGGTGCACTACATGCTTACTATGCAACTAGAGGTAGATCAAAAGCATGTGATTTGGTGTCATCTTGGCCTTCAACCGGTGAGGTTTTCCCTCCATGAGTTTCAACAGATAATCGGACTCAATTGCGACTATGTTGAGAGTCTGGAGTACCCTGAGGTTGAGTATACAGCCGATATGAGAGCAATGTAGGAGCTTCTTGGGCTGGATTTCGATGTAGGGCCAAGTTATTTTCAGTTACTGGACGCTTGCAACAGATGTCGAGGCTGGGAACGGCAAGATAGGATTTGGTTGGGCTACCTAGCCATCTACACGAGCTTCATTGAGGCTCAACACTGGTCAGTTTCCGCAAGGGCTGACATGACTAAGCTATTGCTGTCTCCAGGGGCGTTAGAAGCATACCCGTGGGGAAGACTGGCCTTCAAAATCTTGGTAGACTTGTCAAAACAGAGGCAAACAAAAAAACTCCAAGATGACAAAAACTACCAGGTTGAGGGTTTCGTTGAGGTCTTGAACGTCTGGGTATATTGGGCCTGTCCTGGGATTGCTACGCTTTATGGAATGCACTTGCAAGATAACCCACACCCACCGCTCTTCGCTTACAAACGATCAAGGAATCGGAAGAAAGTCGATTTAGAGTTGCACAAGCAGGTATTTTACTGACCTTTTTTCCTTAAAATTCACCTTTCATTGCTCTATGTCAGACTGCAAATTCAGTCTGATAAGTTATCGGACTAATTTTGAAGTCTGAATTTTTCCCAGACTTAATTTGCAGTCTGAAAGTTGTTGCCAGACTGAATTTGCAGCCTGAAATATTGAAGTCTGACATTTTTTGAAGTCTGAAACTTTGTACCATACGGGATATGCAATCTGGTAGATTTTATTTATTTTTTACATACTAATATACATTTTGCTCATTGACTTGTACTTGCAGACCCGCGTCAACAACTTCGTCGTCAAGGAGTTGAGGACATGTTCCCCTGGTGGGACGATGGTGAGGATAATGAGAAAGTTGTGAACATTGTGAAAACAATGTTTGGTGAGTTTGAGCGCCCTTGGAGGTGGAGTTTTAAACACTGGAAGTCTGAAGGTGTATTGGCCATTGTCAAGAAAGATGTGGCCATTATTAAGTCCAAGGTGGTTAAGTATGAGGGTGGTCTGAAGAAGGCCAAGGGAAAGGGTGTCAAGAGGAAGGTTGTTGATGATGATGGTGAGGATGTTGATGATGATAAGAAGCGAGCAAAATCAGGCGGTGATGATGGTGGTGAGGTTGTTTACTTGATCAAGTCGGTGGGTGAGAGGATGAATGAAGTTTTTAGTCTTGTTAAAGAAGGTTTTGAGCAAGTGAATGAGAAGATGATTGAACTTTAGAAGGAAGTTAGGTTGTTAAGGGGAGAAAAGAGGAGGAAATCTGGTGTTGAGAAGTCTGATGTTGGTGTTGAGAAGAAGTCTGATGATGAGAAGAAGTCTGATGATGAGAAGAAGTTTGATGGTGGTGTTGAGAAGAAGTGTGATGATGGTGGTGAGGCTGGGGCGGGGAAACGCAAAAAGGCTCCGCGGAAGAATATTACACCCAAAAAATTTGTTGTGAAGCCTCCTAAGCCTGCCGCGGTTGTTGAAGCTGCAAACCAAAAAGGACCTGAAAAAGAAGCTTCAGCGGTAGAGGATGCAAAGGAAGATCTGGCTGTAGACAACCCTACCCAACCATCTGAGGCCAAGATTCAGATTTTGGTGGATGTTGGGGTTAGTGTCCCAAACCCTCTACCAAAAAATGTTCAACAAATGAGAAGTAGTCGAAGAATTAAGGACAAAGACGTTGCTTAGTATGCAGTATAAGTGTGATAGTTGTTTGTAAAAACCTGAACCTATGTGCAACTAAAAACTTGTTATTTCGCTTTGTTGTTGTGTTTGATGTGAACATGGTTATCTGGTATTAGACTGAGATTTAGGTCTGATTTTGGTGTTATTTTAATATCTGTCAGACTTCTTTAGAAGTCTGATTGTGTTTTAGATTTACATTGCAGTATGTAGGTGGCGTGGATAGTGTTAGATTATTTGTCTTCGACTTTTATTGCAGTCTGACGAAGGTGGTTTTTCTTATTTTGTAAATGCAGAGTAGTGTTGTGGGCAGCGAACAGAGTGTTCTTATCGTCGATAAGGTGGCCACTGGCGTAAACTTTGATGCTGCATATATGTTGAAACAAGACACTAAGCAAGCAGCTGCTGGAGCTTATGTAAAGGCGAAGGCTCAAGAACTCAAACAGAAAGAGCAGGATAAGAAGGAGAGGAAGAGCTCAACCCAAGTGCAGATCACACCGAAATATGATCATTTGCTCCGGTAACGAGGATGGAAGTGAAGACACTTAATGATCACGTCAAAAAATTGCCGTATGTCGTCACACTCTACCTATATTCTAGAATAATTAGCTCAATGTCTAACACGCGTAATATATTCTGTAGGGGTTATCCGAAGAGGGAGGTGAACACTTCCCTATCTTGGTACTACGATCTGCGCACCCCCCCCCCCAGGAATGGCTGCATGACACGGTTAGTATGTAATCTGGTCGGGTTTAATGATTTTCTGTTCTCAGACTTGATTTGCAGTTTGACATTGTTGTTATCTCTTTTAGACTTCCTTCAGAATTCTTTAGAGGTCTGGTGTCAGACTTCTTTTCAAGTCTGGTGAAAGAATTTCTTTTCTCAGACTTGTTTTGCAGTCTGATATTGGTGTTCTCTCTTTTAGAGTTTCTTTAGACTTCTGTTTAAGTCTGACATTTTTTGCACAATGTTGACTTAATGCAGCAAATAGATGTTGGGATTGATGAGGCTTCGACAACACGAACACCCGAAATGGTTCTGGTCCGAGAGGCTGACATTCATTGACACACTGCTGGGTAATTTGTGGAAGAAACATTATGATGATTTTATGAAGAGCGGCGAAGGAGAAAATGTGATGCCCACGGCAAGTAGGCTGCCACCTGGTGTATGGGATTACCATACTGGTGAACTATCCTTATGCCTGAAATCAAACAAGACTTGGGGGCTGGAAATTGATTACATCTACACTGCCTTGAACGTTGGGGGAAATCATTGGATAGCTATTATGATTTCTATCCCGGATAGGCACGTAATTATATGGGACATCATCGTTGGACGGAAAGCCGATGAGGTGGTAGGAGCGGCAGTAGCACCTATATGTGAGATCTTTCCCTACGTGATGCATTGTTTGGCCCCAGTAGATGAAAGTTGGAATTATCCCCTTGAGCGATACACCTACACGATCGTAAAGAGCCCGAAACTTCCGTAAAACATCCAGACAGGTGATTGTGGGGTATTTTGTTTGAAGTTCATTGAGTTCCATTCTCTTGTGATGCCATTTCCAAAGTGGTTGTGTGATAAGAACATGAAGACTTGCAGAGAGAAGCTTGCGTATGAGATATTCACTAAGCTCTGCCGAACAGGTGAAGAGGGTCGTACCGACACCGAGAATGAATTGCTAGACGTCTACGAATAGGTGAAGTAGAGTTCCTCTTTAACTTTTGGATTCCGGAGAACAATGGATTCTTGCTTATATTTATCTTTTGTAGATGTAGAAAAAACTCATCCATCTTTTGGCTTACTTTCTGCGGGAATTTTTTGTGCCATGTCAATTGTGATGTCGAAAACATGTTGGGCATAGGTAGGGTATTTCTAGGGTAATTGGTTGAAAACTTCTATAGAAGTCTGGTGTCAGACTTCTATTTCTATCTTTTGTAATGAATTTATGTTATTAGACTTATATTGCAGTTTGGAAAGGGTGTTATTTTCTTAAGACTTATTTAGACTTGACGAGATGCAGCAAACACATAAGTACTACAAATTAAGTTTAAGCCAACAACAATAACCAACGATTAACACAACAAGTTCTTAGACTTAGACAACTTAAAAACCGACTTGGAAACGAAATATTGTACTGGAAAGACACCAACATACTCCTCTCAGGCTTTCTACAGACTTCGCTGTCAGACATCTAAATTGCATTCGTCAGTACATCAGACGTCTACCAGATCTAATCCTTCTCAGGTTTGGTTACCTGTCTCCACCGAAAAAACAGCAGCTTCTCATATACAGTAGGTAGATGAAAACAACTATAAAACTGGTGAGTGTAAGGTTATTTAGCTTACACAATTTGGTTTTTTGTGGCCTGGTTGTTTGCAATTAGAACAAGTATATTTCTTGGGAAGCTTCTGTGGTTTATTGCCCTTTGTCTTGGCAATTTCTAACCAAGTTTGCCACCTCGACTTCTGAGGTCTTCCAGGAGGACGAGGATTATGCGGGGGAAGGACACGTACGGTGTCAGGAGCTTTCATAGTACAGTTCTTCGGAAGGATGTTCATTGCGTATGCCTGAAACAGATAGTCCCTACCGTATGATGGGCATGGCAGCGTATATGGGTGTAGCTCAAGTTCTGGTGCAGCGCAGATTGCATGTGAGCAAGGTATCTTTTCGTAATCCCACACACCACATTCACACGTTCGGTTGGGCAAGTTGACCACACAATCTCTATGTCCTCCCTTAACAACGAATCGATACCCATCAACGCGTTCCGCCGTCATGAAGTCCGCATAATATTCACGAATAGCCATCAAATATTCAACTCCTCGGCTAAATTTTGTTGTGAGACTCAATACATCTAACCACCTTTTACAAAACCACATCCCTAGCTTCTCTTGTATGAACTCCAAAAGGAAAGAGATAGGATATCCTTTAGCCTTCTTGACTACGGAGTTTATAGTTTCGGCAATGTTGCTCGTCTTTATGTTGTACCTTTCTCCAACAAAATGAACGCGGTTAACGCAAGTGAAAACAAGACTGCAATAGAAGTCTGATAAAAATAAGACTACAATAGAAGTCTGATAAAGACGAATCAGACTGCACAAGAAGTCTGATAAAGACGAATCAGACTGCACAAGAAGTCTGATAAGAAAAATGCATTTTCAGATTATACATGTCTCCATTGAAATGAACGCGTGACCATAGACTCGGATCCGCCTCCTCCAAGTATCTAGCAAGGTCAGGATTTACCGCTCGTAAGGAGGCCATGTATCGGTTAAAATCGTACATCGTACATGCGTACACCGCGTTTTTCACCAAGTACAAAAGATGTTTTCCCCTGAACTTTGTGACTACGTTATTTTGTAGATGGTAACAACAAATCCCTCGCTTTGCCCAAGGTAGAACCTTTTCAATAGCATTCTTGATGGATGTGTGCCTATCTGAGACTATGACCAGAGGATATTGGTCTGAAATGAAGTCTCTAAGCTTTGTAAAAAAAACCACTCCCACGAGGCATCATTCTCAGAGTCTACAATGCCAAAAGCCAACGGAAATATTTGAAAATTGGCATCTTGTGAAGCCGCCACTAGCATAACACCTCCATACGGCCCCGTAAGATGCGTACCATCTACCACAAAGACGGATTAAATGCGCACTAGCTAACTCGACCATGCTCCTTACTTGCCTATCATTTGTGACATAAATAGGAGGGCTATCCGGACCGATATGTTGCAAGAGTGGTTCCGGTAACGGATATGATAACTGCACCAACTCGGCTTTCTTGTCCAGCATATAATCATCTTGTACCATCTCAACAAGTTCACAATATGTAGAACGATCGCCCAAAGTGATAAACCGCCCACCTTTGAGAGTATCCACCACAAAATGTCAAATTTGGTCTCCCACAACCCATTCACCAAAATTAACAGGTAGATGCACCATTATCTGTAAAAACAATCATGGAAAAACAACATAAGTGATCTTAATTGAAATATATGACTTCTTCGCGAAGTCTGATTCTATTAGCTACATTGCTAGAATTATTAAAAAAAATATTAAAAAATAATTACCGAACATAAGCATGTAAAACTAACGCATGAGGAACATATACAACTAACACATATATAAAAATTTTAAAATCAACGAAATTCATCACAAATATACAAAACAAAACGGTTTAAAAAAATTTGTCAATCCAGACTGCCACAGAACTCTGACAAACAGTACGCCACACCTCTATGGCAGTCTGAAAAAGAGGGTATTTTTGCAATTTACATGTTACAAAGCAGACTGCGGATGCCGTCTGACGAAAAGTTATTAAAGCAGACTTCTATCGCAGTCTGACCAAAAGGGTATTTTTGCAATTGACCCAAAATTTGACTTTTTTGTTAGACTGCATTAGATGTCTGAGAAAAAGAAAAAGCTATTTCTGCAATTGACCAAAAGTTTGGCTTTTTTGTCAGACTTCACGGAGAAGTCTGGCCTTTATCAGAATTCTCCTGTAGTCTGAAAAAATTAGGGGGTAGTTTTGCAATTGACCGAAGTTTGACTTTCGTTCCCAGACTTCCATGGCAGTCTGAAGAAATCCTTCAGACTGCGATAAAAGTCTGACATAAATTGTTGTATTTTTTGCGTTGACCAAAATCTTCGATGTCAGACTTCTTCAGCAGTCTGAAAGATTTCATCATTTTCAGACTGCCATAGAAGTCTGGAACTTTTTACCTCCTATTCAAACTGCCAAAGAAGTCTGATACTTTTTCCCTCATTTTGGTCAACTTTTGAAAAATTTTGGTCAATTACTACCAGTACCTTGTTTTTTTTTCAGACTTCTGATTCCGTCTGAAAAAACAGTCAACTTCCGGTTAAAGTCGCTCATTTTTCCTTCATACTGGATATGAAGTCTGAATAAAAAGTCAAGTTTTCGGTCAATTGCAAAACTACCATATGCCTCGATAGAGGATTTTTCGTGATTTTTTTGTTTTCAAAAGAAATTACCAGACTTCAATTTTAATCTGAGTATTTAAAAGTCAATTGCAAAACTACTCTCTCGTTGACCACGTGGGTTTCATCAGACTTCTAAAGCAGTTTAGAGTTTGTTTTCACCCTCATCGAGCGCCAAGAACGTCTAATATCACCGAAATCCCGCAGGCCCAGTCGTGTTTTGCCGTTTTTATGCCATAAAAATTGATTTCGGTAAGTTTGAATCGGAAAATCGAGGGGAAATGGGAGAAATCGGAGAGGAGAACTCGCGAAAAGGAAGTTCGAGCTCTATTCTTGGGCTTTAATGGCGAAAAAATGGGTTAGTTACCGCATTAACTCGTCGACGATAGTGGTTGTCGTGGAGGTTGAGAATTGATGGCAATGGCATTTCTGTAATTAAGTTATATCTGAAATTTTTTTGTGTTTTGAAAAAAACGTTAGACTCTAACCAAAGTCTGAAGAATGGCATTTGCGTGAATACTCATATTCTTAAAGGGTAATTCGTGGGATTCTAAAAAAGAGGAGAGGAAGGAGGCATTTTTAGCTTTGACTTCAAATTGTAGGGTATTTTTGCAAATAGGCCTAATTTATTTTTGTTTTATTTTAGAACAATAATGTATTTTAGTTTTCTTTGAATATCTAATATTTAATTTAATCATAAATTTTAAATTTGTTTATAAATTTCGTATTTTCTTTTTATTTTAAAATTAAATTATATATTATAATCATAATATTATCAAATTTCAGATTTGTTTTTATTTTATTATAATTAGGGTCCGTCGCAAAGCCCTCGCAAAAATGCAATGGATTTGTGAGGGAGCCGTCGCAATTCTCTTGCGAAATATTTTTAAAAATAATTTAGGGTGTCAGGTTACATTTTACAAATTATCGGAGTTCGCTATGTTTATGAAACTCATGTCCATCACAATATTTTTAGAAATCATCCATTTCTTATGCTACGACCGATTCATTTAAGATATCTTATACTTCTTAGCATAAACAACATGTAAGGATATATTACGTTCATTTTATTTGGACGGATATTTCGCCAAATATTTGGTGGCGCGTCGTCACCTCATCAACAAATTATTGCCTTATGGATTCACTTTTATCACCGAACCACGTATCACGTCTTTTTTCGAAACCGGATATTAGGAAAGTAATATTGCGAGGGAATTGCAAGGATTTTGGAAGGGATCTGTCGCAAATCCCTCGCCAATTTTCGACGGAATTGCGATGGATCAATCGCAAATCCATCGCAACTCTAAAATTGTAAGGGAATTGCGGCGGATCCATCGCAATTCCATTGCAAACCGTGTAGATATTTTTATTATACTACATATAACAAATTATACGGAATCGTTTTCAGATTTATTTTCTGACATATAGGAGTGTTCACTACGCTCATCAGTGTCTTCTCCGCTATCGTGGTCCACCTACTTCCATTTAAAACGTGGTCAACCTACTTCCACCTAACTACACGTAGCCACCCTCACAAATCCCTTACAAAAATAAGCATTGCAAAGCCGTCGCAAAACAGTCGCAATTTTGCTAAATAGCTTAGCCTCGCAAAGCCGTCGCAAATTTGCTACGGATTTGCGAGGAAAAACAATCCATCGCAATATCATTGCAAGCGCGTCGCAATTCCCTCGCAAATTGCGACGACTTCGTCCATCGCAAATTTGTGAGGGAATTGTGACGGCGGTTAGGTTACTCCCAAATCCCTCGCAAAACACACGCAAACCCGTGATGTCGACACAGGTACTTCTTTTCATCGACATTGATGCAATGTTGCTCGTGAGTGTGACGAAGGATCCAAATGTGAATTGGTTAGCACTGTTAGATCATTCAAGCACAAGTTAGAAGCAACAATATATCATAATCGCATAAAGCCAACAAAGTTCTTAATCATAAACTGCTGACAAAACGACTCAAAAGAACAAAAGAAAAAGAAAAGAAAAGAAAAGTAAAACCAGATAGAAGAAGGAGCTAATCCTCCTCAGAGTAATCAGTGACTCCAGCAGTGTGAGAGGGGTCTGCTCCCGGTGGTGAACGTGGACGAGATGGTGCAATGCAACCGCACCGAGAAAGAGTGGAGAGATGCTCTGGAAACTCTTAACCAGATACCTCTGAAGGCAGCTGTCTCCATAGGAATCGCAGGTGATGTTGGGAGAGCAGTCGCAAAGGAGGATGGGTGTCGAGCTTGTCGTGACTGACCTCCAGCAAGGTCAGGGACTAGTGCATCCTCAGAAGTAGCAGCAGGTGCTCTAGTGTAAGAGCCTCGGCGTAGGCGAGTAGGTGGTGCAGCAGCCAACAGACGCGGATTAGGCTCAAAACGCAGCTGATCGGGATCGTCACCAATGTCGGTCAGCCCGGTGTTAGGGAACTAAACCATAAAGTCCCCATATGTGTTGGAGAAACACCAACGTCGCTCAGGCTTCAACTACCTGAGGTTCTGCAGATGTCTCTCATCCATGAGAGTGCGTGTAGTGAATATCGAGCAGCTCGCTGTGCTAATCCTGAAGTACTGGAAGATCTAGGTGAGAAGACTACCAACTGTCTCTGTCTTTCGAGCTACACCGCGACTGGCACCCAAAAATGGTTTGGTCTTTATTGAAACCAAATGATGTGCGAAGACTACCCCCAGGTTGACCTCGAGATCAAGCTCAGGCCACTTGTAGTTCTCGACCGCAATGATATCTCCAACAGCCATGGTGAACATAATAAGCTCAGACAACCTCATCTTGTTAGGCTCCATCTTGCACAAGATGGTGTTGCTCAAAATCCGAACTAGGCATCGCAGAACAGGGTGGCGCACACCCATCTGAGTGGTATGCTTAGAGTGATACGCCCCTTTCCCGAATTGCTCCAAAAAAACTTGCACGTCGTGGAACTGTGTAGGAAGAGAAACCCTCTTGAAGTCCCTCCGAAAACCATAGATGTCGCAGAGATCTGGGAGTGGCAATATGTACCTCACTCCTCGAATAAGAAAGGTCAGAGTACCTACATGTACGTCCTTGAGAACCTCATCCCTATAGTAGACGCGAACCGTCGCTAGAAACTGACGTACCAGGTTGGGGAAGAGATCATACTACTGTACATGCATAGTACCCAAGCCAATCTTCCCAATCAAACGCCCGAGTTCCCTGTCAATACCCAAGCGACGCATAGTATGAGTGTCAACAAACCTAGTGGGCTGAACATCAACATTCTGCCACGCATTGTAGAACATCGTGTCATAGTTATCCCATGTCTCAGAGATAGGCATGTAGATGCAGTCCTCACTCTCTGCAACCTCCTTGGGAGTTCCATCCCAATATCTCGCTGGAGGAATCCTGGCCTTCTCATTCCTCCTAGGCCAAGGAGGTCTAAATGTCACGTCCGGAGTCTTAGTAGAGGCATGAGTGGAAGGAGGTGGTGAGGATGGTGGCACGTGTGGTGTAGAGATGTCGCGCAGGGAAGAGTGGGGAAGGATAAGAACTTCCTGTGTTCCAGTAATCTCCACTTTGTAACGGTTGTTGGTGAAGCAAGCCTTCACTATCCCTCTATACAAAACCACACCATCAAACACCTCGACGCAAGCCAGCAAGCGGTACTCCTTCGGAACACGATCATCTGGTGGGTGTGAACTCGAGGCATCATATGTTCGTGTTCTCTTGCGTGAAGACATCTGCAATCAAAGCCAAATAACACAACAAACACATAATAAATCCCAAAATTCCATCAAACACAGCAAACACGACATAAGTCGCCGGGTATCGACCGACACCAAGTGGGTATCGATCGATACCAAGGCGATTCTGAACTCAACAATCCAAAATTCGCAATCAAGGCATATACAAGCATAAGGGGTGTCGAAATTACTCTAGAACAACTAAGGTAAGGCAGATTTATCCATTAAATCAAGTTCTAAGAGTCAAAAATTCGAAAACCCAAACCTTGTGTCATGGATAGAAAAAGAGGAATTCGTGTGTCATACCTTGCAGATCAAGAGAGTGGATGATAGAAATAGGAAGAGCACGAAAATCTAACAAGGTTAGTGATATGTTCAAATTAATACCCTAAAAGTACTAAAACAGTAGTTCTAGTAAAGTAGGGGTCGAACTCACAGAAACACACAATAGATTATGTAGTATCGAATCTAGCTAAGCAATTCAGTTGAAACAAAAAGCAATAAACAGTAAACGAGTTGTAAATCGATGGGAGAGATATAGGTTCAGGGATATTTCTCAGGAAATCAATGAACGCAGATAAACTAACTAATCAGGGTTCAGGTTACGCACGGTTCTTGAACTCAAATCACTAAAGTATAATTAACCAACTGTCATTGCGAGAATTATCTAAATGTAAACTTCAGAATCAAAAATCTCTTTGCAAACTCCTAAGAATAAATCAGCCTTAATATCGAGTTTGATATGTTCACAAATTAATTAAACCAAATCTCTTTGCAAATAATTAATTTGCTCACCCTAGGTTCTATCAGATTACTCAATTGCACTGTCGTGCCTAATCGATTAACCTAAGATCTAACTTCTAGGTGATCAATCCAGAATTAGCTTTGAGAACAACCTAAGGCGAAGAACTAATTCAGATTATGAACCCTAAATAACTAATCAACCTAGCATTCAAAGAAATCCCTTATGAGAATCCCTAAACCTAACACGAGATCTACTCAGACATGGAAATTAAATCAAGAAACATGTTTGAATAAATACTCAATAGAAAATAAGAAAGAGTAACAAAAGGGTTCGAAATCTTCTCTCGGACGAACATAGTTTCAGACTTGTCTCCCTTCAAAAGCTCTCTCACAAATCCAAAGTAAATTAAAGCGTAGAAATAAAGCATAGCCAACAAAGTGGTTGTAAAATCCTAATAAATAACTTAAATCACGTTTGGGGCTTCTAGTAAATAATAAAGTCTATTGGGGCAATTTTGCAATTCTTCAACTCTTGGAAAAGGCGCGACTCGTGTCTGCTGTGATGAGTATCGACCGATACCAGTGTGTATCGATCGATACCGAGCGTCAAATCGGGTTCTCAGCAACACAAACTTCAGCTTTGCTCCAAAATGCTCTAGAAAGCTCAAATATCTCCAATTATGCTCCAAACGTGCTAAAACCTGTAAAAGACTCTAAAACACTACAAAATAGTAGAAATACTCTATAAAACGGACTTATATCATGGCCTAAAAGGGGTAAACACCATGATATATCAACTTCTCCAAACTTAGCATTTGCTTGCCCTCAAGCAAAACAGAAAACTAAACTAGAGAAACATTTTGAAAACATAGAGACTCACTTGTTCATGAAACATTGCAATGACCATTTTCCTCAGTGCTCCGCATATCACCTAACCAGTTCCAAATCCAACCACCATGTACTTCTCCGTAGACCTTCGCAGCTTCCCAGACTACACACATTATCTCACAGCATCGTTCAATCAAGCCATCCTCGCCAGTTTCATCGCTGTGATTAATATCAAGAACCTTCTAGATTCTTTCCCATACAATATCATGAAAAAGAACCACCCAATTTCACACTTTCTGGTATTATTTCTCTCCGCCAGACTTATTTCTCATTATGTTTCTTGCATATACAAATTAAGGTTCGAGACGCGAGTATTGATGGTGTTTGCCACCAAATCCCCGGTTCTTCCCTCAAAAGTAATCAAAGGTGTAGGCGAATAATGGTATCACAAGAAATTTTCCTAACCTCCCTTCCACCTTTGTGTGATCATCTTCTCTGAAGTAGAATAATGGGATCGCTGGGTTTGGGTTTTTCATTAGTCGATCTAGAACTGATTCTGTAACAATGGTCACTTAGAAGCAAGGTTAGATCAATAGATTCAAGAAAAAGATCACAGTCTCCAACAAAGTTTTGACTCAATAAAACAAATTTTTACTCAAAAATGACTGACTCTAAGAAAAACAAAAACAATGTCAGCGACTACCTCCCCCAGACTTGAACAACACTGTCCCCAGTGTTATCTAGCCTAAGGTTGGTGAAAGAAAACAAAAGAATAGAATAGAAAAGGGAAAAACAAGAAGTTACCGTGCTGGAACGTTGAGTATCGACCGACACACGGCTTGGTATCGATCGACACCAGGCTTAAGTCGATACAATGAACCCTTCTCATTCGCGTAAGGTGTTGACCGATACCAACAGGGTGTCGATCGATACTCAAGCGATTTCGTTTTTCCTCCTTGTTCATCCTGACACAAAACACAACACGCAAAAAAAAAAAAAAAAAAAAAAAGACTCACTTGTGGGTTGCCTCCCACCAAGCGCTCGTTTAACGTCATTAGCTTGATTGTATCGCCATTCAGGCGATTAGTCAGGACAAGATTGAGCACTTACTCCAAGGCAAGCTCCACAACTTGACATCGCCAGTTTCAGAGTTCTGCTCAACATGCTCTCCACAAACTCCTTTCCTTTCTCTTTCAGCTCCGAAGTAAGAAGAACTCTAGCCTTAGAGAATGGTTTCGAAATTGCTTTGCACATCACCTTGTATTCAACCGAATCCCCATCATACCTCTGAGGGATTAAGGTCATAGAGCAGCACCATTCATTCCTTTGCTCTTCACCTTCTTCTTTGCCTTAGATGTTTGGACGTCCTTAGAATCACTCAAATCCGTGAAGAATTGAAGGATTTATGAGTTTGAGAGGGAGAGGTTTCATGGGTGTCGAACGATGGAGGCGGAGAAGAAGAAAAGAAATCCCGAGGGTTTTAAATAAAACCTACATGCGCGTTGGGTATCGATCGATACCAATAACCGATAACATTATTGGTATCGATCGATACAATGGTGTCACTCAAAAACACAAGACACAAAACCAAAAACACTAAAATAAAAGAACTTATATACAGACTTACCAATGGGTTGCCTCCCACCAATCACTTATTTTGCGTCACTAGCTTGACTTTACGGACGTTCAGGCGGTGGGTGCATCATCTAGAGGCACTATGTGTCCGCTGGGAATCTCATCTTTAGCCCAATAGTGTTTCACCATTTGTCCATTGACAGTGAACTCTTCGCCTGATGTACTTAGCAGGAAAACAGCACCGTGTGGTCTGACTACATTGACTGTGAAAGGACCTGACCAACGAGAACGCAATTTTCCAGGAAATAATTGTAAACGGGAGTTATACAGAAGTACCTTGTCATTGGGTTCAAAGTGTCTGGAGAGGATCTTCTTGTCGTGATACGCCTTAGTCCTCTCCTTGACAGTGAAAGGACCTGACCAACGAGAACGCAAATTTCCCGGAAACAATTGTAAACGGGAGTTATACAGAAGTACCTGGTCATTGGGTTAAAAGTGTTTGGAGAGGATCTTCTTGTCGTGATACGCCTTAGTCCTCTCCTTAGCTTCAATATCGAAGCCTTGGATCAAAGGACCCAACGGCAAAGGCGAGGTTTGAGATCCTTATTCTGCAGCAGATATTTGAGAGCAACATGGTCTGTATGAACAATCACTTTGCTCCCAATAAGGTAGGACAAAAATTTCTCAAAGGAGAAAACAACTGCAAGTAGTTCTTTCTCTGTGGTGCTGTAGATACGCTGAGTATCATCCAATGTCCTGTTGGCATAGTAGATAACATGAAGTTTCTTATCCTTCCTCTGACCCAGAACTGATCCAACAGCAAAATCACTAGCATCGCACATAATCTCAAAAGGCAGAGTCCAATCTGGAGGTTGTACAATAGGTGCACTCACTAATGCCTTCTTAATCTCCTCAAAGACTGCTAGACAATCAGGGATGAAGTCGAATTTGACATCCTTGCATAATAGGGCGGTGAGTGGGCGGGTTAGTTTTGAGAAATCCTTGATGAATCTTCTGTAAAACCCAGCATGACAAAGGAAGCTTCGAAAGTCCTTTACAGAATTCGGTGGTTGGAGGCTTGTCATGACTTGAATCTTGGATTTGTCAACTTCTATCCTAGCCTCAGAAACCTTGTACCCAAGAACGATGCCATCCTGAACCATAAAGTGACACTTTTCCGAATTAAGAACCAAGTGTTTCTCTTCACATCTCTGTACCACCTTGCACAAGTTATCAAGACAGCTCTTGTATGATGATCCATACACTGAAAAATCATCCATGAACACCTCCATAAAATCCTCAATCATGTATGTGAAGATAGACATTATGCACCTCTGAAAAGTGGCCGAAGCATTACATAATTCAAAGGGCATTCTTCTGTAAGCGAATGTGCCATAAGGACATGTAAAGGTTGCCTTCCCTTGGTCCTCTGGATGTATCGGAATCTGAAAGAAACCTGAGTACCCATCGAGAAAATAATAGTATGGATGACTCGCCAACCTCTCCTACATCTGATCAATGAATGGTAATGGGAAGTGATCTTTCCTTGTGGCTGCATTCAATTTCCTGTAGTCAATACACATTCGATGCCCAGTGATTATCCTAGTAAGGATCAGCTCGTCCTTCTCATTTTTCACCCCAGTTATCCCTCCTTTCTTAGGCACAATATGAACTGGACTGGCCCAAGAGCTGTCCAAAATGGCATAGATAATACCTGCTTCCAAGAGCTTCATTACCTCCTTCTTAACAACTTCTTTCAAGTTCGGGTTTCAACCTCCTCTGATGCTCAATTGAAGACTTTGACTCGTCCTTAAGATGAATCCTATGCATGCACAAGTCTGGGGAGATACCTGAAATGTCATTAAGATAATTGCCAAGAGCTTTGCGATACTTGCGCAGCTTGCTCAGCAGTAAGGTGGTCTCTGTGTTGTTTAAGGAAGCATTAATGATCACTGAATATGTGGAATTCGGACCAAGAAAAACATACCTTAAATTGGCTGGGAGTGGTTTGAGTTCGATCTTAGGAGCTTTCTCCTCACTCTAATCACCAATCACAACAGCTTTCGTAGAAGTTTCGGCCAACTCTTCGCAAGCTCGCAGGTGGTGTCGACCGGTATCGACCGACACTAGGAGAGTATCGATCGATACTGCTCCTGTTGTGTCGAGCATCTTAGCATATCCAGCAGCAACATCACTCAAATACACCTCTGAATCAGCTGAACATACCAATTCTCTCTCTAATGGATCCTCATGATGCATCTCCAGAAAATACTCTTCAGCTATATCGCTGAAAGTATCAACAAAGTACGCCTGCCCATCGATGGTTGGTCTCTTCATCATCTTCTCCATGTTGAAAGTCATAACCAAATCACCAATGCTGAGAGCTATATTCCCATTCCTGCAGTCTATCAAAGCTCCAGTTGTTGCTAAGAATGACCTTCCCAGAATAAGAGGATCTTTGGGCTCTGAATCATACTCCAAGACAATGAAATCAGTCGGGATCAAGCAATTCCCAATCTTAATTGGAACATCTTCGAGCAATCCTTCGGGAAGTTGAAATGAGCGATCAGCAAGTATCAGTGAGATCCTAGTGGACTTGAAATCAGTCATCCCCATCCGCTGAGCAACTGAGTATGGCATGAGGTTCACACTTGAGCCAAGGTCACAAAGAGAACGCTCAAATCTTTCAGTGAAGGTCGTACAATCTAGCACAAAACTCCCTAGGTCAGGTAGTTTCTTTGGGATCTTGTTGAGTAGAATCACACTGCACTCAACGTGTTTTTAGTTACTAACGCGTCTTACCTAGTGTCGATCGATACTATTAAGTGTCGATCGATACCATTAAGTGTCGATCGATACTCAACGTGTTTTTAGTTACTAACGCGTCTTACCTAGTGTGTTTCAGGTGTGAATTTGGAACGTGCAAATGGGAAGACGAAGCAGACATCAGAGATGAGCAACACATCGATATTAAGACCTGATGCAGCTGGAACCGTCGTTTTTCCTCCTGCTGTTGTTGATGAGATTGTCGCGCCAGCTGGGCGCGCCAACGTTGGGGACGATGCAGTAGTTGTTTGTGGTCGAACGATTGGTGAGTACAACATGCCTCATCAGTATTATACCAATCGATCAGCGATCCGCATTCCTACGTTCCAGAGGAACGACTTCGAGCTGAAGCCTGGTTACGTTGCTCTTGTGGGATCGCATCTCTTTCATGGTCTTCCTCTTGAACATCCTATGGACCACATTGAGAAATTCGAAGATTTGGTCACAAGCGTGAAATACGATGGAGTGCCCAATGAATTCCTTTTCTGTAAGCTGTTCCCATACTTTCTTGGTGGAGACGCTACTTACTGGCTGAGGCAGTTACCTCCTGGATCATTGACTACCTGGGAAGAGATTAAGAGCGCCTTCTTGAACAATTTTTTCGATGATGTGAGAACCGAGGAGCTCAGGAACAAGATCTCTAAATTCTCTCAGGGAGGAACTGAGGGACTTAAGGTTGCTTGGGAGCGATTCAGATCTTATCAGAGGGATTGTCTGCATTATGGGTTCAATATGGTTCAGTTGCTGAATATCTTCTTCAGAGGGATTGACTGTAGGTACCAGATGGCATTGGACTCTGCTAGCAATGGAAATTTCTTTACCAGATATCCTGACGATGCTTATCAGCTGATTGAGAATTTTGCATCTAGCCATAGCGCCAAGAATGCAGACCTTGAGAGAAGGAAGCAGGCTGAGAGCATGGATGGGTTGCAGATTGCTGAGGTGAATGCGAAGCTGGATTCAGTGCATAATTTGTTGATGGGTAGGCAGAAGAAGACTGTTCGTTTTGCTGAAGGAAATGCAGTGGAGCATGTTAACTACGTTGCTGGAGCTGGATCTCAAGATCAAAGGTATCAATACCCACCCACACCACACAGAACTTCTGCAAACATGATAGAATCCATGCTTGAACAGATTCTTCACGGACAGCAGCAGATGACAACAACTTTCAACGGGAGGTTGGATACCTTGTACACTGATCTGAATAGCAAAATCGAGGCTCTCAGTGCTCGTCAGACGATTTTGGATACACAGTTAGCCTAGACTGCCAAGATTTTGGCCCATTTTCCCAATAATTGCGATGAAGATTCGGAAATCACCAAGGTATCGACCGACACAACCGAGTATCGTTCGATACTTGTCCAAATCCTTTCTCGAGACGTGCCAGAATCCCGAGTATCGATCGATACCATACCTTGTATCGATCGATACCCCTCGCAGATCAAGCCAGAATTGATGAAACCACCTGAGTTGATTGAAGAAAGGGGCTACAAGCCTAACGTGCAATATCCTCGACCACCCCCACTGACGCAGCTGACTAAGAGGGAAGACCCAGGAATTTTCTCAGTGCCATGCTCTATCTCTGGAGCTAAATCCAAGGAGTCTCTCGTCGACTCAGGGGCTAGCGTTAATGTCATGTCAAGGGCAATTGCAGAAAGATTGGGAGCTGATATTCGATCTCCCAAGACGTCTATTACATTCGCAAACTCTTCAACCTCAACTCCATATGGCGCAATCGCTGATTTACTTGTCACAGTAGGAGGTTGTCTGGTCCCTACTGATTTTCAAGTTGTTGAGATGAGTGAAAGATCTATTACGCAGCTGATTCTTAGACGACCGTTTATGGCCACGGTTGGAGCAATTATGGATACGCCAAGCAAGATAATCTCGTTCTCATACATTGACAAGGAGGTGTACTACGAAGCCATCCCCATTAGAAGAACTCCTACACATATCTCATGCATCACCATTGTCACATGAGAGACGTTGGTAACTGATCTTTTAGAAGAACCTCCTGACGAGCCAACTTTCACAGACGTTCTAGATAGCCCTCCTGTCCTCATCAAGAAAGACATCGAAACAGTTAAGGCAAAGGAGAGGGGGAAGAGCAAAGAAGTAAAGGATGCTCCCTCTGTGATTTTAACCCTTCAGAAGTGCGATGGAGATTCAATTCGATATAAGGTGAAGTGCAAGGGAACTTCGAAACCATTCTCCAAAGCACGAATTCTTCTCACTTCGGAGCTGAAAGAAAAAGGGCAGGAGTTTGTGGAGAACATGATGAGCAGATCTCTGACGCTGGCGATGTCGAGTTGTGGAGCCTTTTTTGGTGCAAGCTCTCACTCTTATCCAGCCTGAAGGGCGTTACAGTCAAGCTATTGACGTTAAAACGAGCGCTTGGTGGGAGGCAACCCACTGGTGAGTCTGTACATAACTCTTTTATTTTTGTTTTTATTTTTTGTCTTGTGTCTTGTGTCTAAACGTGAAACAAATTTGACGAGGAGTATCGATCGACACCATTCAATGTCGATCGATACCAAGTGTCGTGAGAAAGGAGCATAATTTTTCATAAGTGTCGACCAAAAATGACAAGTGTCGATCGATACCACTGGGTATCGATCGATTCTCCACGGGAAGGTAAGTTCTCTCTTAAAACCCTCGGGTTTCTTTTTCTCTTCCTTCTTCTCCATCGTTCGATACCGCCGACCCCTTCTCCTCTCAAATCGCATTTTCTCGTTTCTTCACCGATTTTGGTGATTCAAGTGCCTAGATTCATTAGATTTTTACTCTCTATCTCCCTCTAGCATTTGTTTCTCAGATCAGCAAAGGTATGTACTCGAAATCCCGCCTTTTCCATCCGATTTTTAGGTTTAAAATTGTGTGATTCCAATCTTTAGCACTTGTTTTTCTTGACAATGGTCATTTGCTGAGATGCTCTAGACTAGTTTCACACTTTGCGTTATATTCAATAGCCCTTAATTTCATGAATTGGATGATTTGGATTGTGGATATGCGATGAAACTGGAATTGGCTCAGGGTGTCGATCGATACCCCCTGGTATCGATCGACACCATGCGAGTTTGACGATAAGAATTTTCTGTGATTGCTGAGAGGTGTTGGATTTATGCTGTGTCCTTCTGTCTTTGTTTGCAGATGACATCTAAGTCCAAGAGAGCCAGGACTACAGGCGCGTCGAGCTCTAACCCGTCGACTACGGATATTCCTGCAGCCCCACGCAGAAGTCCTTTGCCTAAGCTGAACGAGAAGGCCAGGATCCCCTGCCACCGCGATTTGGATGGACAGGAGAAGGCGTATGCCTTAAGTGAATACACCGCCTTTAGACCCATTTCTGAGGAGTGGGACGATTTTGACACGCTGTTCTACAACGCGTGGTTGGGTGTCACCATCGAGCCTACTAGGTTTGTGGATAGCGTTTCTATGCATCAGCTGGGTCTTGACTCAGATTTAGCTCGTCTGCTCGAGCGGATTGGTTTTGGCCACATGGCCACACGTCAGTATGATCTTTACCCGGACTTGGTTCGTCAGTTCATGGCGACAGCTCACATTAGCTATTCAGACGAGGTTCTGCGAGACGCACAGGGTGGTACTCTATCTTTCATGGTTCGCGGAGTGAGTTACATGATTTCATTCCCTGACCTCTGTGACCTCTATGGTTTTCGGAGAGATCGCATGAGGATTGCTCTTCAAGCTGCCCATCCTGACATACGTGGATTTTGGCATGGTTTGGGAATGGTGTCTACGATTCCAAGACGTCCACTCAGATAGACATTCGACATCCGGTTCTGCGATTCTTTGTTAGGATCCTGAGCACTACTCTCATGTGCAAGATGGAACCTAACAAGATGAGAGTGTCTGAGCTTCTGCTGTTGTTTCTGGCTGTCAGGAACATCATCCCTGAGCAGGATTTTGAGTGGCCTGAGTTGGAAGATGTTAATCTTGGGGCTGTCTTTGCACATCATCTGGTCTCTCTGGAGACCAAACCATTCACAGGGACGAGCACGAAGAAGGAGTCAGTTGGTAGTCTTCTGACACCTATCTTCCAGCACCTCGGGATTAGCACTATGAGTTGCTCGATAGTCACTGCGCGTCGATACATGGATAAGGCTCATATGAGGAGCCTTCTGGTGCAGCTACCTGCTAGGGATCTGACAGACATATCTGAGGACCCTACTCTGCTTCGTTTCGAGCCTCCTGCGGACCTCCTGACTTCGATTTCTACGACTCGAGGACAGGTTCGTCCTCCTGCTGATATCCCATCTACTTCACGCTAGAGAGGACGTACACAGGCGGCACCGTGTTCACCTATTCCTGAGCCACAGTGGCATGCAGACACAGACGTTCCGATGGAGCCAGCTGCTTTCCAGAGATTTATGATCGCCAGCTTGAGGAGCATCTGGGCTGCTGTTCGCTGCCGCTGCACGACTGACACTGATCCATCGTCCCAGCCTGGACCTTCACACACCGCACCTGTTGCTGATGATGAGAGTGATTCCGAGGAGACGCAGGATTAGTCTTATCTGATCTTCACGTTTGTATTTTTCTTTCTTTTTTTTCTTTTTCTTTGCTGTTGAACTTATGTCAGTGTGTGTTTTTGCATTTGAACTTCCTTGGATTCATCTTTGATCTACCATGTTGCTTTTAACCTGTTTTTGAGTGTTCCTAACAGTGCTAACTTCTAACACAATGGAACGCTTTCCCTGGTTAAGCAACTCGTCACCTTTGATTTTTAATCATTGAGTCGACATACAGCTGGTATCGATCGATACTGCCTAGTATCGATCGATACCCTGTAAAGGTACGGTTCCTAATTTTCATAATCCACTCAGTTCATTTATTTTGGTTCACCAACTTTAGGCTAGATAACAGTGGGGACAGTGTTGTTCAAGTCTGGGGGAGGTGTGTGTCTGCTGACATTGTGTTAGTTTTTCTTAGAGTCAGTTGTTTTATCGAGTCAAATTTGTTTTTATTGAGTCAAAACTTGTTGGAGATAATGATCATGTGCTTGAACCTATTGATTTGATTTTGTTTTTGAGTGCACAGTGTTACAGGATCAGTTCTAGATCGACTAATGAAAAATCCAAAGACTGACCAGCTGACTAGAAAACACCCATGTTTCCAGCAGAGTTCTTCTGAAACCTGAGCCAAAATTTTGCACTTCATCAATGTGGTTAGTGTTTTTAGAGCTTGATTCATCATTCATATCTGATAAAGGAACCCATGTGTTTAGAGTAATAGTATCTCTCTCCCCTGTTATAAGTTGATAAATAAGAGCATAAAAGATTGAAATGATTTTCTTCTGAGTAGAGGGTTCCTTTATTCTACTTAAGAGGGGATGATCACACAAAGGATTGGAAGCGAGGCTAGGATTTTCCTATGATGCCATTATTCGCCTACATCCTTTGATACATAGAGAGGGAAGAACCGGGGATTTGGTGGCAAACACCATCAATACTCGCGTCTCATACCTTGATGTGTATATGCAAAGCTGAAAATAAAAAAAGAGAACATAATAAGAAATAAGTCTGGGGGAGAGAAATTAATACAAAAAGTGTAAAAAAGGGTGGTTCCTTGTCATGATATTGTTTGGTAAAGAGTCTAGAAGGTTCTTGGACATTGGCTGCAGTGATGAAACTGGCGATGAGGGTTTTATTTGAACAATGCTGTGGGATAATGTGTGGAGTCTGGGAAAGCTGCGAATGTCTACGGAGAAGTACATGGTGGTTAGATCAAAAGCTGATTAGGTGACATTTGGGTACTTGGAAAAATGATCTTTTCGATGGTTCATGAACAGGTGAGTCTCCTATTTTTCAAACCTCTTTCTCTAGTTTAGTCTTCTATTTGCTTGAGGGCAAGCAAAGGCTAAGTCTGGGGGAGTTGATATATCATGGTTTTTACCCCGTTTAAGCCATGATACAAGTCCTTTTTATCGAGTCTTTATTCTATTATAGAGTCCTTTAGAGTCTTTTACAGGTCTTAGCACGTTTGGAGCACTATTGGAATTATTGGAGCTTTCTGGAGGAGTTTGGAGCAGATTTCACGACAAGCATCGATCGATACCCCCTGGTATCGATCGATACTTTTCGAGGCTGACACGACATGCGGCTTTAATGAAGAGTTGAAGAATTGCAACTTGGTCCAGAAGTCTTTAATAATTACAAGAAGACCCAATTCGTGTTTTAGGTTATTTATAGGATTTTTACAGCCACTTGTAGGCTAAGCATTATTTTATATACTCTGGTTTGAGACAAGTCTAAATCTCCCTTCGTCCAATATCAGATCTCAAAACCTCTTGTTAATCTTATTTTCTATTGATGATTTATTCAAACATATTGATTGTTTCATTCTCTATGTCTGAGTAGATCCACTTTAGGTTTGGGGTTTTCTCATAAAGGATTTCTTTGAATGCTAGGTTGATTATCTGTTTAGGATTCACCATCTGAATTAGTTCTTCGCCTTAGGTTGTTCTCAAAGCTAATTCTAGGCTGACGAATCTGGAACTTAGATCTTAGGATAATTGATTAGGCACGAGAGTGCGATTAATTACCTGATAGAACCTAGGTGAGCAAATTGATTATTCGCAAAGAGATTTGGTTTAATTGATTTGTGAACATATCAAACCTGATTTTAATGCTGATTTAGACTTTAGGATTGGCAAAGAGATTTGGAATTCTTAGGATTTAGATTTAGATAGTTTTCGCAACGAGAGTTGTGATATGTGCATATTCTTTATGGTTTTAGCATGCATTTCATCTAGATTTTAGGTCATTTACTTAGGTCTTTATAACTTATCATGCTTGTTCTTGTCTCATTTAGAGTCTTAGGTGTTTTGCATTAGGTCCTAGTGAGTCTTGCATATTTGGAATCCTTTTAGGTACTTTGGAGGCAATTTGATAGAGTTGGCTTAAGAGCACTCGGTTCGGGAGCAAGAGAAGCGGTTGAAGATGTTTTGGGAGTATATCAGCTCCAACATCGACCAGAATGAGAGTCACTCATCGATGCAACAAGTTGATGTTGGATCAGGGACCTTAGCCTCGCTTCAAACCTCCCCCACATCGATGTCACTCATCGATGTAAGCTTCAAGAAGACTCACATCGACCAGCCAAGGAGTCACTCATCGATGCAACTCATGGATGCTGGACCAGGGAGCTTAGCCTCGCCCCAGACACTCTCCACATCGATGTCACTCATCGATGCCAGCCCCAACATCGACCAGAAGGAGGTCACTCATCGATGCAACTCATGGATGCTGGACCAGGGAGCTTAGCCTCGCCCAAGACCTCTCCAACATCGATGTCACACATCGATGTGAGCTCCAGGAAATTCACATCGACCAAGACAAGGGTCACTCATTGATGCAACACATTGATGTGTTTCCTGTTTTCTACTTTTTCCTATAAATACTTGTCTAAACCTAATTTTTAGTTTATGCTTTTTATTATGCTCAAAACTTGATCTTTGAGAGAGTTTGAGCTTTGTAAGGAGGATCTTTTATTTTATTGCAATTTGGTATTAATTCTCATCAATCCCTTCCATCTATCTTCTTTTCATCTTGATTATTCAACAATCACCCATGGATTCAATCTCAATCCCCATCGATTTTGAGAGGCTTTCCATGGATCTTGAGTAGTCTTTTAGGATCTTGAGATTGGGTAGATTAGGATGTTCCTAGGTTTGATTCATGATGTTTAGGGCTAGATCTTCTTATATCCCTTCTTGTTTAATGTTCTTAATGCTAAACCTAGCTTGAAAAAGTAGATTTAGATTATGAGGCATTTCATGAACACCAAGTGTTTGATGAAATGCCAAGATGAATTAAACAAGAGATTTACATTCCTAGCCTATGACAATAGTTGTCTAGGGTGCATTTTTGGTTGATCTTGTTGATTTAAACTTAATGCTCATTAATCATTGTTCCACAAATGACCATTTTGCTAATGGGATTAATGATTAGTGAAGTGATTAATTGCTTGAAAGAGAGTTAGTCAAGTCTAGGATCTCTTGCCTAGGGGTTAGCTTAGTTGAGTAAATGAACATCATGAGTTGAACTTGGGACTTCTTATATCAATAACCCTATCTCTAGATTCGCTTTTGCTTATTGAATTTACAATCTTGCTTAGTGTTTTGTTTAGTTCTAAATCGGTTACTTAACAACAAACTCGTTTAGCTTAAATTACTCTAGAATCTTGCATTTTTAGTGATTAGGAGAATTCCCAATAAGGTTCGATACCTCTTATGCTTCAATCGCATTTAGAGAATTGACTCTAAGAGACTTGCAAAAGTCTTGTATCAAGTTGGTTAGCTATATTTTAGTGATTTGAGTTCAAGAATCGTGCATAATTTGAATCATGTTAGTTAATTTAGCTGCATTCATTGATTTCCTGAGAAATACCCTGGGCCTATATTCTCTCCATTGATTTACGACTCTTTTAATTTACGTATTTGCTTTCAATACCATTGATCACTTAGCGTAATTCAACATCTAGAATCTATTGTGTGTTTCTGTGAGTCCTTGTGTTCGACCCCTAGCTATACTACGATTACTGCTTTAGTATTTGTTAGTGTATTAAATTGAGCATATCACTATGCAGTGTCGATCGACTCCGTGCGGGCATGTAAGTTTTCTTTTAAAACCCTCGAGTTTTTTCTTTCTCATATTTTTTCTCCATCGACCGATACCGCCTCTTTTTTCCTCTCAAATCGCAGGTCTCTCGTTTCTTCACCGATTTTGGTGATTCAAGTGCCTAGTTTCATTGGATTTTCATCCTCTATCTCTTTCTAGCATTTGTTTCCCCAATCAGCAAAGGTATGCATACGAAATTCCACATTTTCAATCCGATTTTTAGGTTTGAGGTTTGTGAGATTTTACTCCTTAGCACTTGTTTTTCCTCACAATGGTCATTTACTGAGATGCTCTAGAGTCGTTTCGCACCTTGCCTTACATTCAATTGCCTTTAATTTCGACTCTTGGATAATTTTGATTGTGGTACTCGATGAACTGGAAATGGCTAGGGTGTCGATCTATACCCTCCAGTATCGATCGACACCATTCATGTCTGCTGATAAGAATTTGATGTGATTGCTGAGAGGTGTTGGATTTATGCTGTGTCTTTATGTCTTTGTTTGCAGATGGCATCTAGGCCAAAGAGAGCAAGAACTACAAACACATCGAGCTCTAATCCATCTGCTCCTGATGTTCCTGTAGCCCCACGCAGAGGTCCTTGGCCTAAGCTGAACGAGAAGGCCAGGATCCCTTGTCATCGCAATTGGAACGAGATGGATAAGGAGGTTCGCAGGGTGATGATTGCACCTACATACCCATCTTGGAGAAATGGGATGATTATGACACGCTGCACTATAACGCGTGGTTGAGAGTTGTTATAGAACCTACTCAGTTTGTTGACGGGGTCTCCATGCGTCTCTTGGGCCTTGACACAGAGCTGGCCCATTTGCTTGCGAAGATTGGTCTTGGCCAGATGGCCACTCAGCAGTATGATCTTTACTCGGACTTGGTTCGTCAGTTCATGGCGACAGTTCGCGTTTACTACCAGGACGAGGTTCTCCGGGATGCACAAGAGGGTACTCTGAATTTCATGGATTGTGGAGTGAGGTACATGTTACCACTCCCTGATCTCTGTGACATCTACGGTTTTCCGCGGGATTGCAGGAAGGTTACTCTTCCCACGCAACATCCTGACATGCAGACATTTTGGGAGCATTTCGGGAATGGTGCTTATTACTCTAAGGAGTCCACTCAGATGGATATACGACACCCGGTCCTGCGCTGTTTGGTTAGGATCTTGAGCACCACTCTCTTGTGCAAGATGACCAAGTGCTTTCATATGGAAGCAAGTAGAAAGATATTCTTTGAATGATTGAATGTCCAGTGGTGAATTCCCAGAGACGATGAAATTTTCCACATAAACCAAAATCCGTAGAGAAACACCTTTCTTTTAGTACACGAAGAGAGAGTAATTTGACCGAGCTTGTTTAAAACCATATTTATCGAGAGCATCAGCTAGTTTGGTGAACCAACAACAAGACGCTTGCTTGAGACAATAAAAAGACTTACGAAGTCAGCTAACACGAGTATCATCTAGTGGAAGAGAGAATCCTTGCGGATTTTTCATGTAAACCTCCTCATGAATATCACCATTAAGGAATGCATTGTGAACAACCATTTGATGAACTTCATGATTTCTCATAGCTGCAATATCCAAGAACATATGAACCGTAGTCATTTTGGCAACATGCGCAAAAGTCTCTTTGTAATCGTCACCTGCCTTTTGATCATTACCAAGAACAACAAGGCGAGATTTTTGGCGTTTAATTGTTCCATATGACTTGTACTTGATGCGGTACACCCATTTGGATCCCAACGCTTTCTTAATCGGAAGGAGATATTCAAGATCCCAAGTATGGCTTATTTCAAGTGACTTAACCTCATAGCCCATAGATCCTCTCCAAATCTCGTATTCCATAGCCTCTAGGGAAAACGATCACATGAAACATAATTAGAGATATGATAGATCGCATATGAGGATGGTTGAGGAGCAGGTGAAGTTGCGGAGAGAGAAGAGGGACTTGTGATAGAGACCACACCGACAAAAAAATTGCGAAGACAAGTCGAGACAATTTTCTCACGACGACCTCGACCCAGAAGGTCTTACGGAGCTTGTTCTGATTCTTGTGGAGTAGAAACAACCTCTAATTCGTGTTCTTGTGGAGCAGAAGTAGAAGTCTCAGGTTCAGTACGAGTATGAGTAGTGATAGCAACAGAATCAGGTGGAAGTGGAATGGTAGTAGGAACAGTAACGACTTGTGAGATTTCAGAATCAGTACTAACATCGGGATTTGGTGTAATAAAAAGTGGAGCCTCATTTATTTCACTAGGAGCAGTGGGGATAAACGGAAACTGGTCTTTACAAAACACGGCATCATGAGATGTGAAGAACATGTTGTTCTCAAGATCGTATAATTTCAAGCCTTTCTGATGAGAAGGATATCCGAGAAATATGCAGCGCCTACTACGAGCAGCAAAGCAACCAAAGACGCGGAGATGTTGATATGATGGCGGACGACCATAAAGTTGTTCAATTGGTGTTTTTCGAGCTAGTAACTGTGAAAGAGTGCGATTAATCAAATACCCGACTGTTAAAACACACTCACCCCAATATTCCGTAGGTAGATGAGCTTGAAACCGCAAAACCTGAGCTACATTTAAAATATGAAAATGCTTTCATTCAACACGTCCGTTTTTTTGTGGTGGTGAACACAAGACGCCTCATGAAGAATCCCATTACTTACAAAGAATCATGAGAGGCACAAAACAATGTTCCGTTGTCACTTCGAAAAGTTTTCACTTTCTTTAAGAATTGTCGTGCAATCATAGCCAAAAAATCAGTGAGATTTCGTGAGACACTTGCTTTGTCAGGTAGTAGATATATTGTTGGGGTCGGTTTTTACCTAGCCGAGATCAACGGTTAAAAAGACTAAGTATCATGAATGGGCCTAGCCAAACTATGTGGGCCTAGCCAAAACATGAGGACTGGCGACGAGCCCACAAGCCGAACTAACATTATTTTGGTTGAGCTAATATACTCAGAGATGATGCGACACATTTTGGGCCGAGCCGAGGTCTTCATGTGCCGAGCTACAAGCCATAGACTCCTTGGGCCGTGCCGATGTCTTCATGGGCTGAGACGAGTGCTTCATGGGCCGAGCTACAAGCCCATGAGATGATATGTATCATCGTTCGCCCTACGAGATAGACTTGAATCACATGAAAATTGGCTAGGGGTCTCACCAAAATAGAAGTAAATCTTTTAGAATAATCTCTGATATTCTCACCTAAGCGGTTCACCAAACACCTATAAAAAGGAGACAAAGTCATTCACAAAGAGAGACAAGTTTTAACCTAGCCGAATACTCATCAAATCGCTTATCACTTTCTTGTATCGAAAAAGCTTATCAAATCTGAAATAAAATTACCAGCTTTGGATCTACGTTCTCGTGTTTCTTTCTTTGAATCTATCCAAATTTAGTTGTGCGAGTTTCGACTCCTACAATTTGGCGCCGACTCCCCCCCCCCTTTAGTTGTTCACAAAATGGGAGTATACATGAATACGTACCCACTCCCCCCCCCCCTCTTTGAGAAGGGGGACATCTAAACTCGTCCCAAAGTAGGTTGCCTACATACCGTTTTCAGGGATAAGGCCGCCTCGTAGTTCATAAATGGTATAGATTAGTGATAGGTCGGGTCTGAAGCGGCGCTTAGTTTTGCCGGCTTTGCCAATCCATAGTTCTTAGATAGATCATTTCTTCCTCGTGGACTATGAAGTCTGGGACTCAGTGCATAGCTTCTTTGATCGTTTGGGGTGTGTGCACTGATTTAGGTGTTTTACAACATAGTCAATTAACTAAAGTGTACACTACTGCAATCGTAACGGTTGTCAATGCCTTTAGGATCGAATCCACGGAAACCAATGTTACACTACAATTCTCACAATTATGGAACTAAGCTAAGACAAGAATATGGTTGGTTTTGGAAAAGTAATTAAAGCAATTAAAACGATGTAAATTCAATAAAAGAAAAGCGTTAGGTCAATGGTTTATTCTCGGAAATCCAGAGATCACGAATCAGACAACTATTCAGGGAGCGATTAAACTCGAGTTTCAAACTCAAACATAAATGTCTAACCAATCCACTTATATGGCATTGATTACTAAACCATGCAACCTAAAATCTTAACTTCCGTTGGCATAGAATTCTAGATCAGCATTAATGAGCAGGTTCAATATGTTCACGAATCGCCTTAGCATCAACTTCCGCAGGCTAAGGACAATTCGCTCGCTTATGTTCTTTATGGCAACCTACGACATTTATGTGTGATAGATTAAGCGGCCAACTTAAGCCTAAGCAATAAACACAACAATAAGCGAAAATCACAAAAGATAAAGGGCAAATTGCTGTTTTTACCCCAAAATTTTGTTTTTATGACAAAAATACAGTGTCCTTTCAATCAAATGTTGCGCTACACTTTCGGGGGTGCAAAATTACAGTTACCCCCTTACGACCAAACAAAAAACGGGAAACCGCTATTACCATTTTAACCTTCACGACATGTCAGACATCTATAGAGGTCTGAAATTTAGACTCAAATAGAAGTCTGATTTATTTCTCTTACCAGACTTCTCTCATACGTATTCGAGAAGTCTGATACATATTAAAATAGTAAATTTAAATTTAAAAAGTTTTTTTAAAAAAATTGTTAAAACTTTTTTCTACAATAATTAAATATAGACGATTTTGATGTATAGAAATTAATATTTTAAAAAATTGAATCAAATTAAACAAGGTTAGTTAATTATGCTTATACCTCAATAAATATCAGACTTCTTGGAGAAGTCTGATAAATATTTAATTAGTAAATTTAAATTTAAAAATTGTAAAAAATTATTTTGTTAAAAATTTCTTATACATAAATTAAATATAGTCGATTTCGAAGTATTAAAATTAAATTTCGTAAAATTGAATCAAATAAAAAATATGTAAGGCAAAGTAGGTTGTAAACCTCAAAACATGCTTTTTAATGGAAACATTTACATATAACTTTAGGGTTAGATTCATGGTTTACCAAATTTACATTTAAATTTTTAAATTTGCACATATGTGTTGTAATGTGCATATATTTCACGAATTTGATGCTTCCTAGAAGTTATCTTTTAATATTGTCACTCATAAGTGCTAAATATTAGATTTAGGGTTACTCGGATTTATCAGAGAAGTCTGAGAGAATCGGGATTTCTCAGACTTCTCAGAGATTAGCAGACTTCAATTTTAATCTGATTTTTTAAAAGTCAATTGCAAAACTACCCTCTCGTTGACCATATGGGTTTCATCAGACTTCTAAAGCATTCTGAGTATACAACTCAGATCTGAAAATCGACAATATGCAAAAATTTGTACCTATATCCGTTTAGAGTTTGTTTTCACCCTCGTCGAGTGCCCAGAACGTCTAATATCACCGAAATCCAGCAAGCCCAGTCGTGTTTTGCCGTTTTTATGCCATAATTTCCGATTTCGGTACGTTTGAAACGGAAAATCAGTGGAAAATGAGAGAAATCGGAGAGAGAAGTCGCGAAAAGTGTTTACGAGCTCTATTCTTGAGCTTTAATGGCGGAAAAACGGGTTAGTTAGTGCATTAACTCGTCGACGATGGTGGTTGTCGTGGTTTCTCAGACTTCTCAGAGAATCGGGTTTCTCAGACTTCTCAGAGAAGTCTGAAACGTATTTAATTTGAAAATTTAAATTTAAAAATATTAATAATTTAGTTGTAAGAAATTTTTACTACATAAATTACACATACTCATTGTTGTTGTATATAAATTAAAAGTACATAAAATTTAATCAAATTGAATCATTGGAGATGAATTTGGATCTAAACACAAGTTTGCAGTTTCTCAGACTTCTCCGAGAAGTCTGAATTGTATTTAATATAAAATTTTAAATTAAAAAAATAATTAAAAAAATTTTCATACAAATTTTTGATACATAAATTAAACGTAATCATTGTTGATGTATATAAATTTAAATTACATAAAATTTACTCAAAATGAGTGAGTATGAGATAAATTTGGATCTAAACACCATGTAGGTAAGAGTTTACGGCTTACTCAATATTTGTTGGATTAGGGTTCAAAGTTTTCCCTTGGAGTGTAATTTACTATAAAAGAGTGTGAATATCGAGTTATATATTGCATTGTGCAAATAACAAAGTAAACAAGAGTTTTGTCTATGTTCGACATATGAAGTTGGATATCCTGTTCTTATCTGTAGGGTTAGATTGAGAGTTTCTAAATTTTTAATTCATAATATTTTTGTGACATATACTGGTTAGTTTGTGACTAAGTTAAACGAGTTTGATGTTTGTTAATTATAAATTTTCTATATAATATGATGGTATTTAAGTAGTAATTATCAAGTTTAGGATTTATCAGACTGCCATTTCAGTCTGATCATGTCCATGGTTTATCAGACTTCTTGATGGAAACCTGTGAATTAACCTGAAATAAGTTACCCTACTTGTGATTTTACCCCATATATAAACTAAAGTTACCAACACTAATCTGTAAAAGTTATTATCGACTCTCTCTCTCTAAAACAGGAAGAATCTCTCTCTCTCTCTAAACTCTCTTAAACATCTATGGCTGAGATATGCACTCCAACTTTGCACAGCATGAACAACATCCATCAACTCTTTCTCATAAACCGAGAGAGACTGATGTTTCGGGCTGAGGGCTCTGCTAATATAACAGATGGGATGGTTTTCCTGCATCAGAACTGCTCCCACACCTGTGTTCGATGTATCAGTTTCTAGTACAAAGGTTTTCTCGAAATCTGGAAGGGCTAAGACTGGTGAGGATGTCAAAGCAGATTTCAGTTCTTGAAAAGCCTTTGTTGCTTCATCTGTCCAGGAGAATCCATCCTTCTTGAGCAGATTAGTAAGAGGACGTGCAATGATACTGTACCCCTTAATAAACCGTCTGTAATAGTTAGCCAGCCCCAGAAAACTTCTAAGTTGCTTCTGAGAAGTAGGAGTGGGCCACTGTTCCACAGCTTTGATCTTGCAAGGATCTGTGCTCACACCTTCAACTGAAATGAAGTGCCCGAGGTACTCAATCATTGTGGCACCAAAAGTACATTTAGAAGCCTTCAAGTACAGTTGTTGTTGCCGTAAGGTGGAGAACACCTCAGCTAGATGCCTCAGATGCATCTCCCATGTAGGACTATATACCAGAATATCATCGAAGAAGACAAGTAGAAACTTTCTCGCAATACCTTGAAAGATGTGATTCATCAGTCCTTGGAATGTACATGGGGCATTAGTGAGCCCAAATGGCATAACAAGGTACTCAAAATGACCTGCATGTGTTTTAAAGGCCGTTTTGTAGACATCTTGTGGAGCCATTCTCAGCTGATAGAACCCTGCCCGCAAGTCCAATTTAGAGAAATACCTTGACCCACCTAACTCGTCCAACAAATCTTCAAGTAGGGGTATTGGGTATTTTTCCTTAATCGTTTGCTTATTAAGGCATATGTAGTCTACGCAAAGTCTCCAAAAACCATCCTTCTTCTTAACTAGCACTATTGGATATGCGTAAGGGCTAGAGCTGTATTGGATTATCCCTTGAGAGAGCATGTCTTGCACCAATCAGTCGATGACATCTTTTTGCAGGGATGAATAACTGTACGGACGTTGGTTTACTGGGTTTGCACTCACCTCTAGAGGAATTTGATGGTCGAAACCTTCTCTAAAAGGTGGTAGCTAAGTGGGTTCATCAAACAAATCAGAATGAGATTCCAGCAAAGGCTGCAAGTTAGTCTCATGAGCTTCTTCTGGACCTCTAGCAGAAATATGAGATATTATCGCTTCTGGTGCCAATGAGGGTAAATCTGATCCTTCATCCACGATTTCCCTAATTTGCAGCATAGCAATTTGAGGTCTCTGTGAAAGAATTTTATTGAGGATGTCCCCTTTTATCACTTTACAACCATTCTTCGAGAGCCCCTTTAGTTTATACTTCACCCCTTTCAAAGTGAACTCCATCGTGAGATTCAAGAAATCCCACAAGATTGGTCCCAAAGTAGTGAGCCATTGCACTCCCAACACCAAATCACAACAATCCAGTGGGAGAGTCCTTATCTCAGTTGTAAACTCATAACCTTGTGTCTTCCAAACAAAATTAGAGCATTTGTAACCCGTGACCATGTTATGGCCACTAACTACTACAACAGCCATGGGCTTGATAGACTCCACTGGACATCCAATCTTCTCAACCATGCCCAAGTCCAAAAAATTGTGTACTACCTGGATCTATCAGGATATGCAATCTTACTTTCTTTTCCCCATACTGCCCTACTATCCTCATACAGTTGAAGCTAGATGATCCACTCAAAGCATTTATAGAGATTGTGGGGGCTTTCTCTGTAACATCCATCATTAATAGTCTCTTCTGCCAACAGCTCCACTGGTTCATCATCTTCAACAGGTTGTTCTTCTTCTCCATCTAGCACGAATATCTGAGCCCTTTTGTGCTTGAGATGATGTCCTGGGGTATATGGTTCATCGCAAAACATGCACAAGAGAATTTCTTCATAAGAGAATTTCTTAGGTAGCTTATCTGGAGTTTTAGGAATGAAGCTTGGCTTGAAGGGGGCTCTAGTTGATTATGGTATCTTCGGCGTAGATACTACCGATGTGGGACTCGGATTCTTATAGTAGGACTGTGTGTTCGTCGTTTGAAGAGGACTGAATGGAACTCGAGAAAACCTCGCATGAGTGCCCTGAAGCGCAGATTCGTGGAGCTTGGCTATTCTGGCTGCCTCATTCACTGTGTTCACAACGAATTGCCTTGTGTGCAAAGACAAATGCTGGTTCATGTTCGTCAGAAAGATGCTGAGGGCATCTGCTGCAGACATCGTCAAACGAGTTAGGGCGCATTCAAATTTCCGTAAGTAAACCTCTACTCCGTCGTTACCCTGTTTCAAACTCACTAATTCCGACAATGGATCATCAAACAGTTCACTGAATCTAGCCGAGATCGCAATCACATACTCACGCCAAGAAGGATAGACATCAAACATGCTTTTGATGAAGTTGTGGTGCCACTGCAACACATCTCCCTCCAAGTGCAGCGATGCCAACCTCACTTTAAGCTCAAGTGGAGTATTATCCAACATGAAGAACTGTTCACACCTATAGAGCCACTCACGTATCATCATACCATCAAACGAGGGGAAACCAATCTTCGTCAACCTTGTACTCAACCCATTTGGTAATAACGATTCTCTATTTAACTCTGATGAACCCCTACCCTTCGAGAACTGTTCCGATCTGGTGGGATCCGGTGGATCGGGTGGTCGAGAGGTTACCGGAGTTGACAAAATCCCGGCGGACAACGGCCCAGGCATCGATAAGATTCCAGCTGATGCTGTTGTTTCAGTGGAGTGTTGAGAAGATCCTGGTCCCTGACCGTGAACACGAATGGACCCATGAGTGAAATACTTCGAAATCATCAACTCCAACCCCGTGAATCTTTCGTCAAGGCTTGCGAATCTGCCGTCAAGCTCCGATCGTAGATCCTTGATCAGAGATCATGCGTGTTGTTTCTGTTCTTCAGCCTGCGCTGTTTGTAGAGAACGAAGATCCTCCACCTGTGTTTGTAGCTCGGAAAGCGAGTGTTGTCTTGTCTCCATTATCTTGTCTCCGGAATGGCAAAACCTCGCTCTGATACCAATGTAGTGGGGAACTCAGTAACCGGTAAATTGATAGAGATAAAGAGGGAGTGAGAAGAGAATGAAGAGGCAAGGATGAGAAACACAAGAACTGAGATGAGAAGATAGAAGATGAAGATCGTGAGAGAGAGAGATTGAAGAAGATAATATTTGTTTTGGTTCCTTTTCCCGAAATGCCAAAGTTGCTTACAAATATCTGTTTGCATAATTGAACCAAAATACTAAACCAAAATCTTAAACCGAGATTGAGATAAGGAGATAGTAAACCAGCATCCTGTCACAGATTATGATGATGAAAAAGAAAGCCTATTTGTTAAAACGGAATTTCCACTGGGTCTATCGGGCCCGAAGTTTTGCCCCCTAAAAGTTCTTGCTTTGCCGCATTGTAGAGTAAATTAGGCTGCTTTCTCCGTCTTGTTGCTTCTAGGGTTTCACCAAGTCGTCATCGTCGCATTTCCGCAAGCAATCATGGTGAAGTTTCTTGGATTTGTTTTTTTTTTTGTTTGCCTTGTTTGTGATTTTAAAATCTCTCTCTCTTTTGTTCCTCTGAAATTTCTCAGTCTTGTTTATTTTTGGATATGTGTATCAGGTTCTCCAAAACGACATCGATCTTCTCAATCCTTCTGCTGAGCTCGAGAAGAGAAAGCACAAGCTCAAGCGTCTCATGGTACTTTTTCTTTATTTCCCCCCTCCGAAATCCGTAAGACACAATTGGATGCGATGCAACAAGTCTGATTTCGTTTGTTTATTTTGTGTGTTTCAGGACGTTTAAGTGCCAAGGATGCTTCAACATGTGAGTTGTCTAACTTGTTGTCACTTATTTTTCTATAGAGTCGAAAACTGTTGTTGGGTATTGATCGGAATGTTGTTTTATCGAAATTGTAGATTGGTATTATTTATTAGAAAGAAACTGTCCAGTGTTTCAAATCAGTGGTGATGTAGTCTAAATTCTTGGTTTTGCTCAATACGAAATCTTCTACAAAGCAGAATGATGATTTATTAATTGTAGTCTATATATTGGTATTAGGAAGAAATTGTCCTGCTTGTAAATCAATAGTGTTGTGAAGAGATTACAGTTTTAGAAACACATTGTGTGTGGGTTATTTGCAGAACCGTTGTGTTCAGCCACTCTCAAACAAGTTGTAGTGTGTGGAAACTGCCAGACAGTTCTGTGCCAGCCCACCGGTGGTAAAGCGGTGCTCACAGAGGGATGCTCTTTCAGGAAGAAGTGAGAATGAGATTCCCACAAATCATCATCTTTTCACAGATGTTGCTGTGAGAGAAATGAGAGATTTATTAAGTTTTGTTTTCTTGCTTAGTAGTTCTAATACCCATGACGTTTTTTTTCTTTGTTTATGAGAAAATTTTGAAGGAATGAAACTACTAGTTGGAATATTAATGCTCTGGTCCTATTACAGTAGAATCTGCTTTCATTTAGTTTTAATCTTTCTCGAGTTGCATAAGTTGTAGGTTTCTTGTTCATGTTTAAATGTGAAGGAAGTTTACTCCATATACATTTTTGAATTGGCTTGTGCAAAGGCATTGTAATAGTGTTATGACTAGTGAAAACTCACACACTTGTTTTGAAAAGTTAAGTTGTGTGCAAATTTGGATACCGAGACTTGAAACTATTCCAAAAAATATCCTCTAACATCTTATCTAGTGTGAGGTTTGAATTCAGAATCACATTTTAATTAATGTTGATAAAGGATCAACGAATGGCTGTAAGTGAAAGAGAATCTTATAAAGCTATTAAATATCATGAGCAAGAAATTTTGCGGCGCCTTGAAATGCAAGAAGTCTTCATCTTTTACATCGTGATTCCCCACATCTTTATATGCCAAACCGGATCGGCTCGAGACACAAAGACGGATTAAATGCGCACTAGCTAACTCGACCATGCTCTTTACTTGTCTATCATTTGTGACATAAATAGGAGGGCTATCCGGACCGATCTATTGCAAGAGTGGTTCCGGTAATGGATATGATAACTCCACCAACCCGGTTTTCTTGTCCATCATATAATCATCTTGTACCATCTCAACAAGTTCACAATATATAGAACGATCGCCCAAAGTGATAAACCGCCCTCCTTTGAAAGTATCCACCACAAAATGCCAAATCTGGTCTTTCACAACCCATTCACCAAAATTAACATGTAGATGCACCATTATCTGTAAAAACAATCATGGAAAAACAACATTAGCGATCTTAATGGAAATATCAGACTTCTTCGCGAAGTCTGATTCTTTTAGCTACATTGCCAGAATTATTTAAAAATAATTACCGAACATAAGCATGTAAAACTAACGCAGGAGGAACATATACAACTAACACACATATTAAAAATTTAAAATCAACGAAATTCATCACAAATATACAAAAAAAAAACGGTTTAAAAAAAATTGTCAATCCAGACTGCCACAGAAGTCTGACATAAAGTACGTCAGACCTCTATGGCAGTCTGAAAAGAGGGTATTTTTGCAATTAGAAAGTTACAAAGCAGATTGTGGATGCCGTCTGACGAAAAGTTATCAAAGCAGACTTCTATCGCAGTCTGACAAAAAAGATATTTTTGCAATTGACCTAAACTTTGACTTTTTTGTCAGACTGCATTAGATGTCAGAGAAAAACAAAAAGGTATTTCTGCAATTGACCAAAATTTTGATTTTTTTGTCAAACTTCACGGAGAAGTCTGAAAAAATTATGGGGTAGTTTTGCAATTGACCGCAGTTTGACTTTCGTTCCCATACTTCCAGGGCAGTCTGAAGAAATCCTTCAGACTGCGATAGAAGTCTGATAGAAATTGGTGTATTTTTTGCGTTGACCAAAATCTTCGATATCAGACTTCTTTAGCAGTCTGAAAGATTTCATCATTTTCAGATTGCCATAGAAGTCTGAAAATTTTTCCCTCCTATTCAGACTACCAAAGAAGTTTGATACGTTTTCCCCCATTTTGGTCAACTTTGGAAAAATTTCGGTCAATTACTACCAGTATCCTGGTTTTTTTTTCAGACTTCTTATTCCGTCTGAAAAAACAGTCAACTTCTGGTCAAAGTCGTTCATTCTTCCTTCATACTGGATATGAAGTCTGAATAAAAAGTCAAGTTTTTGGTCAATTGCAAAACTACACTATGCCTCGATTAGTGGATTTTTCTTGATTTTTTTGTTTTCAAAGGAAATTACCAGACTTCAATTTTAATCTGAGTATTTAAAAATCAATTGCAAAACTACTCTCTCGTTGACCATGTCGGTTTCATCAGACTTCTAAAGCAGTTTGAGTATACAACTCAGATCTGAAAATCGACGATATGCAAAAATTCGTACCTATATCCGTTTAAAGTTTTTTTTTCACCCTCCTCAAGCGCCCATAACATCTAATATCACGGAAATCCCGCAAGCCCAGTCGTGTTTTGCCATTTTTATGCCATAAAAAATGATTTCGGTAAGTTTGAATCGGAAAATCGAGGGGAAATAGAAGAAATCGGAGAGGAGAACTCGCGAAAAGGAAGTCCGAGCTCTAGTCTTGGGCTTTAATGGCGAAAAATGGGTTAATTACTGCATTAACTCGTCGAGGATGGTGGTTGTCGTGGAGGTTGAGAATTGATGGCAATGGCATTTCCGTAATTAAGTTAGATATGAAATTTTTTTGTGTCTTTTGAAAAAAACGTTAAACTCTAACAGCAGTCTGAGGAATGGCATTTGCGTGAATACCCATATTCTTAAAGGGTAATTCGTGAGATTCTGAAAAAGAAGAGAGGAATGAGGCATTTTTAGCTTTGACTTCAAATTGTAGGGTATTTTTGCAAAAAGGCCAAAGATAAATCCCTATCTATGTCTAATTCAATGGTTCATGGATCCCCTTGAAACCCTAAACCTAACTATGAGACTACTCGGACATGGCAATGGAGAACAAGCAAGGAGATAGAGAGAAACTTATAATAATTAAAGAGATTAAAGGGTTTAGAATTCTTCTCAATAGTTGCAGAGATTCTTCTTCTTGCTTACAAAACAAATAATCCAAAACTGAGTAGAATAAAGAGCCGTCAAAAGAGAGATAGCCTAAAAAGTGGCTGAAATTAAAGTATAAATACAGTTCTGGGCGATTTAGGTCAGAATAGGCAGTTTCCGGGGTAAAACAAGAAAATCAGAAATTTCCTATTCCTTATCACCGGCTTGCATCGATCGATTTTGGTTCTTCTGTGCATTGATATGCTCAAATTAATACCCTAGTTAGATACTAAAGCAGTTGTTATAGTATAGCTAGGGGTCGAACACAAGGACTCACCGAAACACACAATAGATTATAAAGGTGAGAATCACGCTAAGCAATCAATAGTATTGAAAGACATAATGTAAATTAAAACGGTTGTGAATTCAATTGGAGAAAGATAGGTTCATGGTATTTCTCAGGGAATCACTGAATTCAGATAAACTAATTAACATGATTCAGATTTTCTCTCGGACGAACATAGTTTCAGACTTGTCTCCCTCCAATATCTCAAATAATGCTCCAAATGTGATAAAACCTGTAAAAGACTCTAAAAGACTCAATAATATAATAAAGACTCGATAAAACAGACTTATATCATGAACAAGGTAAAAACTATGATATATCAACTCCCCCGGACTTAGCCTTTGCTTGCCCTCAAGCAAATAGAAGACTAAACAAGAGAAAGAGGTTTGAAAACGTAGAGAATCACCTGTTCTTGAAACGTTGCAATGACCAATTTTCCAAGCGCCCAAATGTCACCTAACCAGCTTTTGATCTAACCACCATGTACTTCTCCATAGACATTCGCAGCTTCCCAGGCTACACATATTATTTCGCAGCATCGTTCAATCAAGCCATCCTCGCCAGTTTCATTGCTGTGATTAGTACCAAGAACCTTCTAGATTCTTTCCCATACAATATCATGACAAGGAACCACCCTTTTTCACACTCTCCGGTATTATATCAACTCCCGCAGACTTATTTCTTATTGTGTTCTCTCTTTTATTTTTAGCTTTGCATATAAAAATCAAGGTATGAGACGCGAGTATTGATGGTGTTAGCCACCGAATCCCCGGTTCTTCCCTCTCAAAGTATCAAAGGCGTAGGCGAATAATGGCATCATAGGAAAATCCTAGCCTCGCTTCCAATCCTTTGTGTGATCATCTCCTCTGAAGTATAATAATGGGATCGTTGGAAATTTTCCTAACCCTCTACTCAGAAGAAAATCATTTCATCTTTTAATGGATCTTATTCATTAACTTGCAACAGGGAGAGAAATACCATTACTTTTAAACACATATGGGTTCCATTGTCAAATACTTATGAGGAATCAAGCTCTATGAGTACTAACCACATTGATGAAGTGCAAAAATTTGGCTCAGGCTTTAAGGAACTTTGTTGGAAACATGAATGTCTTATGGTTAACTGGTCAGCCTTTGGATTTTTCATTAGTTGATCTAGAGCTGATTCTGCAACAATGGTCACTTCGAAGCAAGGCCAGGTCAATAGATTCAAGAAAAAGATCACAATCTCAGAAACTTTTTTGACTCAATAAAACAACGAATGACTCCAAAACGGACTGACTCTTAGAAAAACAAAAACAAAGTCAGCGACTACCTCCCCCAAACTTGAACAACACTGTCCCCAGTGTTATCTAGCCTAGAGTTGTGATATTCTCAAATTAATACCCTAACAGTACTAAAGCAGTAGTCGTAGTATAGCTAGGGATCGAATCCACAAAGACTCAAGAAAACACACAATAGATTCTAGATGCTGAATTACGCTAAGTGAAACATATGTAATTGAAAGCAGTGCAGAAATTAAAAGGGTTGTAAATCAATGGAGAGAATATAGGTCCATGGTGTTTCTCAGGAAATCAATGAATGCAGCTAAATTAACTAACATGATTCAGATTACGCACGGTTCTTGAACTCAAATCACTAAAATATAGCTAACCAACTCTCGTTGCGAAAACTATCTAAATCTAAATCTTAGGAATTCCAAATCTCTTTGCGAATCCTAAAGTCTAAATCAGCTTTAAAGTTCAGGTTTGATATGTTCACAAATCAATTAAACCAAATCTCTTTGCGAATAATCAATTGCTCACCTAAGGTTCTATCAGGTAATTAATCGCACTCTCGTGCCTAATCAATTATCCTAAGATCTAAGTTCCAGATTCGTCAACCTAGAATTAGCTTTGAGAACAACCTATGGTGAAGAACTAATTCAGATAGTGAATCCTAAACATATAATTAACCTAGCATTCAAAGAAATCCTTTATGAGAAAACCCCAAACCTAAAGTGGATCTACTCAGACATGGAGAATGAAACAATCAACATGTTTGAATAAATCATCAATAGAAAATAAGAGTAACAAAAGGTTTTGAGATCTGATCTCGGACGAAGGGAGATTCAGACTTGTTTCTCTCAACCAAAGTAAAATCAAAGTATAAAAAGCATAGCCTACAAGTGGCTGTAAAAATCCTATAAAAAACCTAAAACACGAATTGGGTCTTCTTGTAATTATTAAAGACTTCTGGACCAAGTTGCAATTCTTCAACTCTTCATTAAAATCGCATGTCGTGTCAGCCTCGATGAGTATCGATCGATACCAGGGGGTATCGATCGATGCTCATCGTGAAATCAGGTACTCAACAACACGACTTCAGCTTTTGCTCCAAACTGTTCCAGAAAGCTCCAATAATTCCAATAATGCTCCAAACGCGCTATAACCTGTAAAAGACTCTAAAAGACTACAAAACACTAGAAAGACTCTATAAAAAGGACTTATATCATGGCTTAAATAGGGTAAAAACCATGATATATCAACTCCCCCAGACTTAGCCTTTGCTTGCCCTCAAGCAAATAAAAGACTAAACAGAGAAAGAGGTTTGAAAACGCGAACCATCGAAATGACTTTTTTCCCAAGTATCCAAATGTCACCAAATCAGCTTTTGATCTAACCACCATGTACTTCTCCGTAGACACTCGTAGCTTTCCCAGACTCCATACATTATCCCACAGCTTTGTTCAAATAAAACCCTCATCGCCAGTTTCATCGCTGCAGTTAATGTTCAAGAACCTTCTAGACTCTTTACTAGACAATATCATGACAAGGAACCACCCTTTTTCATACTTTTTGTATCAATTTCTCTCCCCCAGACTTATTTCTTATTATGTTCCTTCTTTTTATTTTCAGCTTTGCATATACACATCAAGGTATGAGACGCGAGTATTGATGGTGTTTGCCACCAAATCCCCGGTTCTTCCCTCTCTATGTATCAAAGGATGTAGGCGAATAATGGCATAATAGGAAAAATCATAGCCTCGCTTCCAATCCTTTGTGTGATAATTCCCTCTTAAGTAGATTAATGGGATCGCTGAAAATTTTCCTAACCCTCTACTTAGAAGAAAATCTTTCAATCTTTTATGCTCTTATTTATCAACTTATAACAGGGGAGAGAGATACCATAACTCTAAACATATGGGTTCCTTTATCAGATATGAATGATGAATCAAGCTCTAAAAACACTAACCACATCGGTGAAGTGCAAAAATTGGCTCAGGCTTCAGAAAAACTCTACTGGAGACATGGATGTTTTCTAGTCAACTGGTCAGTCCTTGGATTTTTCATTAGTCGATCTAGAGCTGATCCTGCAACACTGTGCACTCAAAAACAAAATCAAATCAATAGGTTCAAGCACAGGATCATTATCTCCAACAAGTTTTGACTCAATAAAACAATTTTGACTCGATAAAACGACTGACTCTAAGAAAAACAAACACAATGTCAGCAGACACCTCCCCCAGACTTGAACAACACTGTCCTCAGTGTTATCTAGCCTAGAGTTGGTGAAAGGAAACAAATGAACTGAGTGGATTATGAGGATTAAGAACCGTACCTTTACAGGGTATCGATCGATACTAGGCAGTATCGATCGATACCAACACTATGTCGACTCAATGATTAAAAATCAAAGGTGACGAGTTGCTTAACCAGGGAAAGCGTTCCATTGTGTTAGAAGTTAGCACTGTTAGGAACACCCAAAAACAGGTTAAAAGCAACATGATAGATCAAACATAAATCCAAAGAAGTTCAAGTGCAAAAACAAACACTAACATAAGTTTAACAGAAAAAGAAAAAGAAAAAGAAAAAGAAAGAGAAAAAGAAAAATGAACCAGATAGAACAAATGACTAATCCTCATCAGAATCATCATCTCCAGCGGTGTGAGATGGTCCCTCTCCGGATGGTGAGCGCGGGCGAGATGGAGCAATGCAACCGCAACGAGAGAGTGTCGAAATTGCATTCCAGATGCTCTAGAAACTCTCAATCATGTACCTCTGAAATGTGTCAGTATCCATCGGAATCGCAGGTGGTTGAGCGAGAGTACTCGCGGAAGGTGGATAATGATGCGCACATCGAGATCGACCTCCAGCATGGTCAGGTACCGGCTCGTCCTCAGCAGTAGCAGGAGCTCTAGTGACAGGTGCACGACGTCGAGTAGCAGGTGCAGCTATCAATAGATCCTCAGTAGGCTCAAAACGCAGCTGCTGTGGAATGTCCCCAATCTTTGTCAACCCTCTGTTGGGCAGCTGAACCAAAAAATCTCCACCAGGTGTAGAGAAAAACCAACGTCGCTGAGGTTTCAGCCACCTCAGGTTCTGCAAATGCTGCTCATCCATGAGAAGGCGTGTAGTGGAGATAGAGCAACTCGCAGTACTAATCCCAAATTGCTGGAAGATAGGAGTGAGAAGACTCCCAACAGACTCGGTCTTCCTAGTTGTGCTCCTCGTGCTCTTACCTACAAAAGGCTTGGTCTTCAAGGAGACCAAGTGATGTGCAAAAACAGCTCCTAGGTTGACCTCTGTAAGCTCAGGCCACTCATAATCCTCTCCTGGAATGACGTCTCTAATAGCCAAGGCCAGCACCAAAAGCTCAGAGACTCTCATTTTGTTGGGCTCCATCTTGCACAGAAGGGTGTTGCTCAGAATCCTAACCAAGAAACGCAGGACCGGGTGACGCACATCCATCCGAGTGGATGTCCTAGAATGATAGGCACCAGTCCCAAAATGCGCCCATAAGCTATGTATGTCAGGGTGTGATGCAGGAAGCGCAACTCTCCTAAAGGCTCTCTGAAAGCCATAGATATCGCATAAATCAGGAATGGGCAGCCTGTACCTCACTCCGCGAATCATGAAGGTCAAGACACCCTTTATGTGCGTCCTTGAGAACCTCGTCTCTGTAGTAGACGCGAACTGTCGCCATGAACTGACGAACAAAGTCAGGGAATAGATCGTACTGCTGTGTGGCAAGAGTACCTAGCCCTATCCTCCCAAGTAGACACTGGAGCTCACCATCTATACCCAAGCGACGCATGGCGACTCCATCAACGAATCGAGTGGGCTGCACATCAATGCCAAGCCATCCGTTGTAACGCAACGTATCGTAGTCATCCCAGTCATCAGAGACGGGCCTATAGATGCAGTCTGTGCTCTCGGCGATTTCCCTGTCCGTTCCTTCCCAATCTCGATTGCAAGGAATCCTGGCTTTCTTGTTCCTCCTAGGCCAAGGAGCTCTACATGTGATGTTAGGAGCCACAAGATCGGTAGGAGGTAGTGAAGGCCCTGTCTCTGGTAGTGGTGGGATTTCGCGCAAAGAATCATGTGGAACCTCAATACGTCCTGAAGCTCCATCAACCTGCACTTTGTAGTGGTCTTCGCGTAGGCAATCGTTCACTACACCCATTCTCCATTGTCTTCCATCCCAAATCTTGACACGTTGAAACATGTGGTATTCCTCTGGGCGCGGGTTGGAGCTTGATGCATCATCCGTTCGGTTTCTCTTTCGAGTACTCATCTGCAATCAAAGACAAAGAACACAGTAACAATCAGCACCAAATTTCTCAAAATCCCATATCTGCACGTAGGGTATCGATCGATACCATCAGGGTATCGATCGATACACTGGCGATTTGCGATCCAAAAACTCAAAATCCATCAAATCCGTCCAAAATCCCCACTAACTAGCGCAAAGGGGGTTCGATAATGTGATCTTTTGCGGGCATTGCTCAACAAAAACACTTATCTAGCAGGCATTGCTCAACAAAAACGAGTGAAAAGAGATAGGAACCAAGAAAACCAAACCTTGTGCTCTTTTGACATAAAAAGGGGGAATTAGTGTGCCATATCTTGCAGATCGGACGGATAGATGATAGAAATAGATAGAGGATGAAAATCCAACGAGATTGGGCACTGGAATCAGTTAAATCCGTGAAGAAACGAAGATTTGGTGATTTTGGGATTAGGTTTCGGACATGTATCGACCGATGGGCATTGTTGAGAAGAAAAGAAAAGCCAAGGGTTTTAAGGAGGGACTTACCTGCGCGATGAGTATCGATCGATACCATCAGGGTATCGATCGATACAGAGCCGATCTGCTCGATGTAAGTTCGTTTCCCCTAGTTCATCTGATTCACTAAATACACAAGACACAAAGAAATAAAAAATAAAAATAAAGATAGAAAGGTTTATATACAGACTCACCAGTGGGTTGCCTCCCACCAAGCGCTTGTTTTACGTCACGAGCTTGACTTTACGGGCGATCAGTCAGGAGAAAAATGAGAACTTGCGCCGAAACAAGCTCCACAATTTGGCATCGTCAACGTCAAAGTTCTGCTCATCATGTTTTCCACAAACTCCTGTCCCTTTTCTTTCAGCTCCGAAGTGGAGAAGAACTCTTGCCTTGGAGAATGGTTTTGAAGTTCCCTTGCACTTCACCTTATATTGAATTGAATCTCCATCGCACTTCTGAGGGGTTAAAATCACAGAGGGAGCACCTTTTATTTCTTTGCTCTTCCCCCTCTCCTTTGCCTTAATTGTTTCGATATCTTTCTTGATGAGGACAGAAAGACTATCTAGAACGTCTGTGACAGTTGGCTCGTCAGGAGGTTCTTCTAGAAGATCAGTTACCAACGTCTCTCCTGTGACAATGGTGATGCAAGAGATATGTGTAGGAGTTCTTCTAATGGGGATGGCTTCGTAGTACACCTCCTTGTCAATGTATGAGAACGAGATTCTTTTGCGTGGTGTATCCATAATCGCTCCAACCGTGGCCATAAATGGTCGTCCAAGAATCAGCTGCGTAATAGATTTTTCACTCATCTCAACAACTTGAAAATCAGTAGGGACCAGACAACCTCCTACTGTGACAAGTAAATCAGCGATTGCGCCATATGGAGTTGAGGTTGAAGAGTTCGCGAATGTGATAGATGTCTTGGAAGATCGAATATCAGCTCCCAATCTCTCTGCAATTGCTCTTGACATGACATTAACGCTAGCCCCTGAGTCGACGAGAGACTCTTTGAATTTAGTTCCAGAGATAGAGCATGGAACTGAGAAGATTCCTGGGTCTTCCCTCTTAGTCAGCTGCGTCAATGGTCGAGGATATTGCACTTTAGGCTTGTAGCCTGATATATCATGGAACGATACAAAAAGAGCAGAATCGATCGATGCAGTAAAATACTCAAAAGAAACCCCAAAACATGTGTTAGAAAACAATAAAAACCAAGCCTATCAATTCCCCCATACTTACTCTTTTGCTTGCCCTCAAGCAAACAGAAAACTAAGCAAAAAGAAAAGGGTTGAAAAACAACGGAGACTCACATTTCCTTTAGAACTCTGCAATGACCGTTACCTTAGTAATCCATGTATTGCCAAACTAGCTCTAGATCGAACCACCACGTACTTCTCTGCAAGCATCGCAGCCTCCCAGATTCAACTCATTATTTCGTGGAATAATCAAAAGCCATCATCGCTGGGTCTCATCAAATATCATGGTGCCCAAAACCTTCTAGACTCTTTCCCTTTCGATACCGTGACAAGACAACAACACAACCTTTGGTACTTTTTCTCTCCCCAGACTCTCTGTAGGGTTAATGGCGGATGGAACGCGAGTATTGATGTTTTTTGCCACTGAATCCCCGGTTCATTTTAGTGCCACCCTTTTATTATAATGTGTAGGCGAATAGAGGTATCTCTTGAAATTTTCCTAACCTCGCTTCCGACCTTAGTGTGATCATCTCTTTCGAGGTAAAATAATGGGATGGATGGATATTTTCCTAGTCCTTTACCCGAAAGAAAATCATTTCATCTTTTCTGCTTTTTATCTTAAATAAGGGAGAGGAGTACCATATTTTTACACATGTTATCTTGTCAGATACGAATGAGGAGTCAAGCTCTGAAGACGCCAATCGCGTGGATGATGTAAAAGGAAGAGCTCAGAAACTAGCTCAAGCTTTTGAATTTTCTCGGAAACATGGATGCCTCTGTTTGACTGGTCAGCCTTTAGATTTTTCATTAGTCTAATCTAAAACTAGCCTGCGACAATGGTCACTTAGATGCAAAATTAGTTAAAAATTCAAAGGTCGTGATCATAATCTCCAACAAGTTTTGACTCAATAAAACAAAATGACTCAAGGAAAACATCAAAATGACTCAGAAGGAAACACAAAAGAAAGAAATAGCATTAGTAAACGAGAAAGACCCTCCCCCAGACTCTTAGTGTGATCATCTCTTTCGAGGTAAAATAATGGGATGGATGGATATTTTCCTAGTCCTTTACCCGAAAGAAAATCATTTCATCTTTTCTGCTTTTTATCTTAAATAAGGGAGAGGAGTACCATATTTTTACACATGTTATCTTGTCAGATACGAATGAGGAGTCAAGCTCTGAAGACGCCAATCGCGAGGATGATGTAAAAGGAAGAGCTCAGAAACTAGCTCAAGCTTTTGAATTTTCTCGGAAACATGGATGCCTCTGTTTGACTGGTCAGCCTTTAGATTTTTCATTAGTCTAATCTAAAACTAGCCTGCGACAATGGTCACTTAGATGCAAAATTAGTTAAAAATTCAAAGGTCGTGATCATAATCTCCAACAAGTTTTGACTCAATAAAACAAAATGACTCAAGGAAAACATCAAAATGACTCAGAAGGAAACACAAAAGAAAGAAATAGCATTAGTAAACGAGAAAGACCCTCCCCCAGACTTAGTTCACACTGTCTCGATGTGAAAATAAACCAAGAAGAACGCAAAACAGATGCAAGAAAATGTAAAATAAAAGAAAATAAAACGTACTGGTGGGTTGCCTCCCCACCAAGTGCTTGTTTATAGTCGTTAGCTTTACTGGTTAGCGTTTTAATCGTGAGATGGGTCACCAAAGAGAAAGCTTTCGTCCCCATCAATTTCTACGTCAGCGAAGTATGGTTTTAGACGCTGACAATTAACCACAAACTCGTTTCCTGTAGTGCTCAACAACACCACAGCTCCGTACGGTCTCATCTCGTTGATTGTGAATGGTCCAGACCATCTTGATCTCAGCTTCCCTGGAAAAAGTTTGAGGCGAGAGTTGAAAAGTAATACCTCGTCATTTGCACCGAATTTCCTGGGAATGATCTTCCTGTCACGATAGGTCTTGGTCTTCTCTTTGTAAATCTTCGAGCTCTCATAGGCCAAGTGATGAATCTCTTCCAGCTCGTGCAGTTGCATCGTCCGTCTTTCAAAGGCAGGTTTTTTTAAGCCCATCGTCCGTCTTTCAGAGGCCAGTTGTCAAAGTTCCGCAAATTTACAGCCCATGCTGCCTTGTACTCGAGCTCTATAGGAAGGTGAAACAATTTTCCGTAGACAATATATAACGGTGCCGTGCCCAAAGGTGTTTTGTAGGCGGTCCTGTACGCCCAAAGAGCGTCATCCAGCTTTGTAGCCCAATCTTTCCTCGTTGTGTTCACGGTCTTCCGTAGGATGCCTTTGATCTCTCTATTTGAAATTTCGACATGTCCACTCGTCTGTGGGTGGTAAGGAGTGGCTACCTTATGCTTGAATCCATGCTTCTTTAAGAGCCCTTCAAAGACCTTTGATACAAGGATTTTGCCATGTATCAATTACTCAAATGCCTAAGTAGCATATGAGGTATCAAATCCATGGGTATAAGTTTTGATCACTAGGAATGCATACAACTTTGTTAGTTAAGCTAAAAAAGGTGGTTTTAGTTTTCTAGCAACCTAAATGATTGAAATTAAAGGCAAGAACACAAGTAAACAAAGCAAAAACGTGTTTAACAATTAGATAAAGGCAAGCCCTTGGATGAGGTTATTGATTTCGGATCCTTCCAAGATCTATCTAGATGTCATTTCACACAATCAAGCAATTCCCTTAGCCTAGAAGACTTAAACAAGATTAAGCCACTCTCATGGTCTTAATCACTTTGTTAATCACCAAATCAAGAACAAACCATCGTTTGTGATAGGATGATTAACAAGCAATAAACATAGGTTCTTATGGCCCTAATACTCCTTAGAAAACTACTCTCCTAGGCTAAGAAAGCAAAATCCCTTATTTGGTTCTTAAGGAAATTTCATCGAACACCTTGTGTCCATGAATTCCCTAAGATCTAGATTAACTATATCTAGCCTAATCTAGCTTTATGAACACCAAATAAAAGAGGGAAGATGTAAACTAAGTCCTAGACATCAAGATCTACCACGAAATTCACCTAATCTACCTCATCCATGCGCTTAAAAAGATCTACTCACTAATCATGAAGAACACACCAATCTTGTGAAAGAGGTGATGTTAATCATGTGTAGGGAATATGAATGTAAAAGATTAGATAGAGATAAAAAGATATAACCTTAAACTTGCATAAATCAAAAGAATTCAAGGGAAAAATCTCAAGAACCCTAAAAAGACAAGGTCTTGTTCTAGAGAGAAAAAAAGAGAGAAAAAGGGAGAAAAAACATAAAAAATGAGATAGATCCAAAAATGAGATCTTTAACATATAAAAAGGAGTTTTTCTTAGTGGGTCAAATTTCTAATACCGGCCCGGTATGGTTGGGCCGGAATGGAGACTTTGCTTCTTTGAGCATAACTCGTTTGGGCGCCAGTCAGACATGTCCCTGCTAAATCTGGTGTATATTTCAAACCACCGATCAGAATGACTTGCGACCACCTCCAAAAGACAGCTAAATAAATTACCTACAACTTCTATGAAGGCTTTAGAAGCTAAATCCGAGTTATCACGAAGTTAAGGATGATCCATGCTTTAATCTCGCGTTTTGAATGTTTATGTCTTGGTTGAAGCATACTTAGATTTTATTCCAACTCTATCTATTATTTGAACTCTAATCTTGACTTGGAATTATCATGCTCATGAATTGAAAAGTTGAACTCTTGGATATCATATACATATTTAAGCTATCTTCTTCCTTTTACCACTCTCTTGTTAGCTCAAATAGCCATGTCCCACCTTTGGAATGGTTCACCTCGCCTTAACCCTAACCTTCTTTCAAGCCTACATAACTAGTTTGTGTCGTGAGACCTAATTTCGAATGAACTTAGCAAAAAGTGTTGAGCTTGGAACGACAAGGAGAAGCTTCCATGTAGAACTAGCTCACACATCATTGAGCTAGACATAGGCTAGGATGAATAGGTTTGGGTTTTGGGTGATTGATTGAAAGAAAAGAGAGAGTGGGAAAATGAAAAGAGATGGGAGGAGAAGATGGGGATAAGCAATTGATTGAGATGGTTGGCAAAAAAAAGTTGGTTTAGCTCAAAGTGATAAGAAAATAGTCTCTAGCTTTGAAAAGAAAGAAAAGAATCCAAAATGGCTCAAGCTAGAAAAGAAATGAAAGAGACTAGAGAAAGCAAAAGAAGAGCTAAGGAAAGAAACTTGTGAAAGCCAAACCATTTGCACATAAGGCGAAGAAGAAAATCCCCTAAAGTGTTTGAAAGGAAAAGAAGTGATGAAACATTGTGGTTTAAGAAGGCAAATAGCCTTGTGAAAAAAAAGGGTAGCTTAGGAAGGGTCACCTTGGGTTTAGAAGTAGGAGTGAAGTTCATATCGGGGCATTGGGTAGATGGAAGTCATCCTTGTATGCATCGGTTGATCCTTACTCTTAGTATTTTGCCGAAATTCGTTCTTTAATGAGAGATCCCCTGCATCGGAATACCCACATTGTTTGAGATTACTTTTATCTCAAGACCTCTCCCTTAGCCAAATGAGTTCACTTGATTTGTATGAGCATGATTCACCATTTGCACTTAATGAATGTCATAGAGTTGGATGATAGGAATGCTTGTGGATGATAAGGCTTAGACCCATTTCGTTTTGAAAAGAGTATGGCTAAAACTTTTAAAGTAGAGGTTGTTTGTGCATCATATAACTTTTCTCAAAGGCATTGATTCAAATTCTTTTGTTAATATTCTCGGATTTGATCTTCCACTTTCAAACCTCTCTCTCTACTTGTTTGTTTGCTTGTGGACAAGCAAATGAATTAGTTTGGGGGAGTTGATATACTCATATATTGCATGTTTTAGCATGCATCTCATTTAGAGTTTTGTGTAATTCGCTTGCATAATCATGGTCTTGTTTTGCATTTAGGTCTCAATTAGAGATTATGAGATTAGCATTAGGTTTAGTGTGTTCTTGCATGTTTTGGAGTGTTTCCTAGGTAATTGGAGGCAATTGGACATATTTGGAGAGTTGGACCTAAGAGGAATGCAAAGCCCATCCAAGACGCCGGAAAGATGTAGCTGGACAAAGGACCTCCGATATGAATCAGCCTTCAAGCTCTATATGGGAGTTGTAGAGGGGTTAGTTATCTGTCTACAGGAGTTGGATTGAGGCCATTTGAACATCTGGTTAAGGCGTTACCGCGGATTTACTGAAGATATCTCTGCCTGGCCAAGAAGCTCTTACCTTACCGAATGCATGCACCGGCCGGGACAACACCATGCACACATCCGGTGCTGAATCTTTCCTCGGACAGGGAGAATCCCGGCCTCCCGTCCCGGCTTGAAGCTGCCTGGTGTCAGACCATCACCCGACCAGGGACTTTTCCGGCCTCCCATCCCGGCCAGAAGCCGCCCGGTGCTACATCTCTCATATGAAGTGTCTCAAAGATATGGCTTGACGGGGACCTTAAAATCCGATTCAGCTTCAACTACCTTCATAGAAGTTGTAGAGGAGTGAATCCGCGTTACACAGGAGTTTGAATCGGATTATTTGGACTTATGAATCGGGCTATAAGTCGGATTTACTAAAGGTATGTCTGTCTACCCGAGAGAAGATGACACCGTCCAAAGTACCGGCAAAACGAAGGCCTTCCGTTTTGAATCAACTCAAATGGTCTTCCTAAGAGTTGTAGAGAGATGAGTTAGCTGTCTACAGGAGTTTGATTCAGGTCATTCGAATGTCAGGTACAGGAGTTATGACCGATTCACTGAAGACGTATTAAAGACTTGACCGGGTCAAAACCCGGTTTGTTTCGGGTTGACCCGGTCCGACCCAAACTCATTTAAATATTGAAAACCATAATTTTTTAGATCTAAGCTTTCTTTTTCCTATAGTTGGGTTTTCTCCCAAACTCTTCTTATGATAATTTTCGATGGATATTTATCATTCATGCCACTCTAGTGAAGGATTTTTCAACCTATCTTTATATTATGTTTATTTAATCTTTGTTCTGTATCTTTATGTCTCTTTTTCCCTTGTGTTCTATCTTGTTTTTCATGTTTAGGCTTTAGACCCCTTTTTGTTGGATTTTATATTTGGCTTGATTTTGATGATTTGGTGATTGATTCTTGAGGCTTATGTTCTTAATCATTGCTTTCCTTTCTTGTTTAGTCTTCCTAATGCTAGATCTAGCTTGAGAAAGTAGATCTAGATCATAAGGCATTTCATGCACACCAAGTGTTTGATGAAATGCCTTGATGAGCTATTCAAGGGATATATGCTCCTAGCCTAAGAGATTAGTTGTCTAGGGTGTATTTTTGTTGATCTTGTTTATATTCTTAATGCTTGCTAATCATTGATCCACAAATGAGAGTTTGCTAATGGATTGAGTGATTAGCATAGTGATTAGTTGCTTGAAAGAGAATTAGTCAAGATTAGTGATCTTAACCTAAGGATTAGCATTGATTGTGTGTATTAGCATCATTAGTTAATCGTCTTGATGATTAGATGATGATGATTTAGGTTGATTCTTATTAGGTCATTCACTTAGGTTGGTTCTTAATGCTAGATTTGATAAGATAAACCAAAATTTAGAACTGCACCTAGATAAGGTAGTTCTAGTTGGCACAAACCAATCTAGAGCTACACCCTAGGATTTATGGTCTCATCCCATGCATTGGGGAGAGATTCGAGTAAACGGTGTTAGTGCTAGATTAGATTTATCCATTCGAGTCTTGAACTTAGGCATTTCACTCCTAACCCGAGTTTAAATGAATTGCTTGAACCGAACCTTTTGTGAGCTTTTCACATCCTTGCCAACAAGAGTTGATGTCAAGGGTGATTAGTGAACTAATTGGGATTGGAGATTAATTCTTGTTAATCATCTTATCACAAACGATGGTTTGTTCTTGATTTGGTGATTAACAAAGTGATTAGTGCCACGAGAGTGGATTAGTCATAATTGTGAATCCCATGTTATAGGATAGCGTTTAATGCAATCTTTGTCATCATTATTTGATTGTTAATCATTCATTTGATAGTTCATTAGCCTAATTGGGAGTGTTTTGAGTTCGATTTTTGGGGCCTTCAACTCGCTCCACGGGTCAGCAGGAGGCGCAAGAAGACTTCCTGTTGGAAGTGTCCCTGCGGCACCATCTAAACTGATGTACTCGACCATCTTCTCCATTGTCTGGCTGGAGTTTAGCGTCTTAGCATAGCCGGTGGCATAGTCATTCATGAACCCATGCTCATTCTCTGCTTTTGTCAAAACGGTCTCCAACGGGCCATTGACTAGAATCTCTTCAATCACTTTGTTTGAGACTTTTAGTGAGTCATCTATCGAGAATTTCTGTCCGTCCAACATAGGCTTCTTCAGCATCTTATTCATCTCAAATTTCATGACAACGTCTCCCAGGTGGAGATCTATTAGCCCGTTCCTCATGTCTATGATGGCTCCTGCTATACACAAGAAGGGTCTTCCCAAAATGAGAGGATCATTCGGTTCTTCATCCAGCTCTAGCACCACACAATATAAAGGAACAAATGCATTGCCAATTCGCACATGTAGATCCTCAAGAACACCAACAGGAAGCTTCACAGAACGATCAGCAAACACTAGAGAGATCTTAGTTTGCTTGAACTTTGTGAAACGGAGTTAGCTACAGAGAATGGCATTAGGTTGACACTGGACCCAAGATTACATAGAGAGCAAGAAAAAATCATTGCTCCGATCTGCACAAAGAGAATGAACTTTACTGGGTCGCCTAGCTTTTTTGGCATCTTGTTTTGGAGAACAACACTGCAATCTTTAGAGACCATCATGACATTATCTTCGGTAGATACCTTATTTTTCACTAAGCTCTTCATATATTTCTTTAATGAAGGTATCATTTGGATTGCATCAACAAGAGGAAGTTTCACCACAAGATCATTTAGCATTTCCTTACGCTTGGCCTTTTCTAGGTCTCTACGCAACTTCTTTGAACGAGTAGGGTAACGGATCCTTGGGGTGTAGACGCGTGTTTGTGGTAGCACCTGTGGCTCATCTGTAGCGTCTGTGCTCACGAAAGCTTTCTATTTTTTGGATGTCCCTTTGTCAACATCTCCTAGACCAATGGCGACATCAGCATCTTCAATTCTTCGTGCGGTCGGTTCCAACTCCTTCCCGCTTCTAAGGGTAATGGCGTTGACGAACTCATTCCTTGGATTCTGCTCAACCTTCCCGGGGAGAGTTTCCTGGGGTCACTTGATTGCTTCGGCAGTTTGAGAAACCTCAGTATCCTGCTTCTTCACGTGAGTGCACACAGCTTCATATTTGCTGTTGAGATCGTTGTACATGTTATCAACCTTGACGTTGATCTCCTTAGCAAATTGTTGTTGATTGAGCAAGAGTTGTTGCATTAGAACCTTAAGCTCGTCCTGAGATTCATTTGCGGCGCTTGCAGGAGCTTGGAATGGGGCATGTTTTTTCGTCTGGAAATAGCTGAACGGTTGTTTCTGCTGGAACCTACTTTGGAACCTATTATGGCCCTGAAAACCTTGAGATAATCCTGAGACGCCTGCATTTTGCACAAACGTTTTTCCTTGGGGGTGTTAAACTTGCTTGGGGTAGACTTGATCCTAGGGATTCTCGACATTGGTGCTTATGTAAGACATGTTCGGATGGTTCATGCCATTCTGGTTGAACCCTCTGTTCTGCATGTACCCTTGTCCACTAACGTATTTCACCTGATGTTGCTCATTGTTCTTGTCTTCAGCTAATCCTTGACATAAAATTTCATCTCCTGCCTCCCCGCAAGACTACACGCTTCTCTGATTTCCCTTTACTAGTAAGTTCACTTTCGTAGTGAGCTCGTCAATCTTCTGCGAATCCGTGTCATTGACACGTTTGGTTCTGTCAAACTCAAGGCATCGATTTCTGGAACTTGAAGCCAAGTTCTCTATCAGCTGGTTTGCCCCTTCCTTAGTCTTAGTCATGAAATCTCCATTGCTCGCAGCATTAAGAGCGTTCTTGTAGTCCCAATCAACTCCATCGTAGAAGATGCTTAGTATCTGCTCATCCGAGTACCCATGGTGAGAGCACTCTCTGCGGTATTCTCTGAACTTCTCCCATGCTTCGCAAAAAGACTCTCATGCGTGCTGCTGCAAGGTGGTGATTTTATTTCGCAGCGAAGCCGTCTTAGACTTGGTGTAGAAGTGATCCAAGAAAGTAGCTCTGCATTCTTGACATGTAGTCAACGAACCAGGTGGAAGTGACTTGAGCCATCTTAGCACCTTGTCCGCCAAAAAGAGAAATTGAAGAGTTTGCACTTGAGATAATCGGGCGGTACCACATTCGACTTGGTGGTGCTGCAAATTTCTTCAAAATTTTCGATATTGTCCATATGATGCTATGTAAGTAAGCCATGGAACATGTGCTGCTTCACCAATGCGATCATCTGAGGTTTGATCTCATAATCTTGCCTCGTAATGGCCGGTGGGCGGATAGCAGCTCTGTTCTGGTATAATGCATAAGGCTTGTCCAAGTCCCCAATGCCAGGTTGTTGTTGCTGTTGTAGCTGCTGCAACTGCTGCACTTGTTGTTGTAGTCTCTGCAGTTCGGCAGCAGCAACGTTTTGTTGGTCGTCGTTTTGATCGTCCATGATGACAGGAATTGTCCTCGCCCTCTGATTCGTTCGTTCTAACCTTGCTAGCTCTTCGTTGTTGAGCTCGCAAAGGTTTTCAGAGCCCCTGCTTCTGGTAATTCTATTCAGCTTTTCTGTCCGTCAACTGAAACGCACAAGTGATCCAGGTAAAATGTGTAAGTAAGTCTTAGACTAAATTTCAAATTCAGAATTGAAGATAACACTATTGATCCCCGGCAACGGTACACAATTGATTTAGGTGTTTTACCACGTAGTCAATTAACAAAAGTGTACACTACCGCAGTTGTAACGGTTGTCAATGCAATACTTTAGGATCGAATCCACATAGACTAAGGTTACACTACAATTCTCACAATTATGAAACTAAGCTAAGACAAGAATATGGTTGGTTTTGGAAAAGTAACGAAAGTAATTAAAACGATGTAAATTCAATAATAGAAAAGCGTTAGGTCAAGGGTTTATTCTCGGGAATCCAGAGATCACGAATCAAACAACTATTCAGGGAGCGACTAAACTCAAGTTTCAAAATCAAACATAATTGTAGCGCCCGTGTCCGGAAGAATTGATTATTGGAGTGAAAATAATTAATTCTGGTTGTTCCGGGGGCGGTATCGATCGATACCGGCCTGTATCGATCGATACCAGCCGGGTTTTTCCCCTTGTCGTTTTCTTCTCTTCTCTTCTTCGACTATATAAAACCTATCCTTTGGTAGGATAAGACCATGTTGGTCGAGAAAGGTCGAGAAAGAGAGAAGGAGAAAGAGAAGAAGAGAGAGAGAGAGAAGAAGCTTTGCGAAGCTTAGATCTTGCGAGATCGAAGGAGTTTGAGCTTGGTGAGGAGCTCGGAGGAGAGGTTGGAAGAGCTTGGTTTCGACGTAAGCTCGTGAGAAGAGAGGGAGATCTTCTTGGGCTTGGGAAGGTCGTTTTGGAGCTCGTTTCAGCCGTTTTAAGGTGAGTTGTGACCAAAGGTGACCAATTAAGCTTGTGTGATTCCTTGTTAAGTTTGATTGGTGGTTTTGGTGGTTTGTATGGACGATTCCTGTGTTAGGTCTCGTGGGTATCGACCGATACTAGATGAGTATCGATCGATACGAGTCTCTTGGGGATAGACTCGAGTGTGTTGTATCGATCGATACTAGGGTTGTGTTTGGGTGTCGATCGATACTAAGCCCTTGTGGGGTGACGCGTGTTGTTTGGGCATCGATCGACACCATGGGGGTATCGATCGATACCGGTTGTTTTTGTGATGAATGTTGTAATTAATATTTGATAATTGATATTGTTGATTGTTAATTGGTGGCCTGTTGTTGGGATGATCAATCTCACTCAGCATTTGGTTAGCCAAATGTTGATGCATCACTTTTGTCGATGCAGGTAAAGATAAGGAGTGATCGTGGAATCGAGGCGGTGAAGAGAGGATGATTAGGACCCGGGGCTGTTGCCTGTTGTTGTTATAGAACTTGGATTGTTCTTGGGTTGTGTATTAATGAATGTTTAATTATTAGTGTGTAATAATTAATGTTTCATTAATGATTGTTTAATGGGTATTATTGTTTAATTAATTATCTGCAAAAAAAAAATAATAATAAATGCGGTCCTTTCAATTGTGGTATCAGAGCCCATACGGTTCTAGGAGCCTAGGTGGTTCTAGAATAGATTGGGTGGTTGTGTGGGGTCGTAGAATCATCCTCTTCGAGCCTTGTGTGGGATTCCACGGTGAGTATATTTATTGTGATGATTGATTTTTAGTTCTCTTAGCGTGTGCTTCTGCACGTGTGCAGATGGCTAGAGGGCGTGGTAGAGGTCGTGGCCGTGGTAGAGGTCGTGGCCGTGTGCCGGAGGAGCAGGTTGAGGAGTCGCGTGCGAGCCAGGTTGGGTCTGAGGGAGTGGCTGGCGTGAGTGCCAGTGTGGCTGATGTTTCAGCGGGTGCTGCGGGTGTAGCAGCGGGTGATGCTCGGGCCCGAGATGATCGCATAGCGGATCTGTTGACGAGGTTGTTGGAGCGGTTACCAGAGAGGGTACCGGCTCAGGCTCCAGTGGTCCCGGCGGTTGTGGAGGTTCAGCCTCAGGTGGCAGTTGCTGAGGAGCTCTCATCCTACCTCAGGATGATGGAGCAGATGCAGAGGATTGGCACGGGGTTCTTCTCTGGGGGTGCTAATCCTGAGGACGCGGATGCGTTGTTGAGGAGAGTGGAGAGGAATTTCCTCTCGAGTAGTTGTCCCGCGGGATACCAGGTGGACATTGCGGTTCATTATCTGGAGGGTGATGCGCATCTCTGGTGGAGGGGTGTGGCAGCACGGAGAGTTCAGGCCGCGATGTCTTGGGCGGTTTTTGTGGAGGAGTTTAACTCCAAGTATTTCCCTCAGGAGGCGTTCAACCGGATCGAGTCGAGACTTGCGAGTTTGACTCAGGGGGATCGGTCGGTACGCGAGTATGAGGTAGAGTTCAACCGGCTCGGGTCTTATGCTAGACGAGCGGTTGAGAGTGAGTCTGCTCGTGTGCAGAGATTCTTGATGGGTCTTCGGGTTGACTTGAGGAACCGTTGCATAGTGAGAGCTTTTTGCACGGTTGATGAGTTAGTTGAGACTGCGGCTTTGCTTGAGGAGGGTCTGAAGGACGAGGTGGTAGCGGTAGCGGTTACACCTAGTTTTCAGACGAGATCTGTGCAGCAGCAGTCTGGTACGAGCAGAGGCGGTAAGCCGATGCAAGGACAGAAGCGGAAGCAGGAGGGCGCTTCGAGAGGTAGTCGTGGTGGTCCGGGTTGCTTTGGTTGTGGGAGCATGGATCACGGAGTGGCGAACTGTCCGCAGAAGAGCGGAGTGCGACTGGATTCTCGAGTGTGCTATCACTGCAAGGAGCCGGGTCACATCAGGCCTCAGTGTCCCCAGTTGGGGCAGAGTGAGACCACGGTGGTGTAGCCCGTCAGGCAGGTGGCATCATCGCCTCGAGTGTACTCCATTGCCGAGTCCGGAGAGCCGAGTTCCAGGCCGATCACATGTATTTTTCTTAGTCGTATCTAAGTTTAATTCTGTGTTGGGGAATGTCGTGCTTTTCGGGGTGTTAAGGTTCTTGGCACATGTATATGTACAGGGACCTTGTGTGTTGGAGGTGTAGAGTGTCATGTGTTGTTTGACACGGGAGCATCGCATTGCTTCGTTTCTCCGGAATTGGCTGAGAAGGCTAATCTGCGAAATGAGCCCGGTGTGAGTTTGGGTTTCGTAGAGGTTGCCGGAGGGAAACTCCTGAGAATTCACGGTCGGGTGCGAGACGTGGATGTTCAGGTAGCAGGAGAGTCCATGCATGCCGATTTGATTATCTGCTCCGTGGAGCTGTACGATGTCATCTTGGGCATGGATTGGCTCGGGAAGTTCAGAGTGCATCTGGATTGTCACCGAGGGCGGGTCGAGTTCGACCGAGGAGAAGGGAAGTGGGTGTATCAGGGTGTGAGACCGACTTCCGGGAGTCTCGTGATCTCGGTTGTGCACGCGGAGCGTCTGATCGAGAGAGGTTGCGAGGCGTATTTGGCTACGATTTCTTTGCCGGAGGCCGTCGGAGAGGCTAGGGTGCAGGATGTTCGGGTGGTTTGTGAGTTCCAGGATGTGTTCCAGTCGTTGGAGGGGTTGCCACCATCTAGGTCGGATCCTTTCACGATCGAGTTGGAACCAGGGACGGCACCGATATCCAGGGCTCCTTATAGGACGGCTCCCGCAGAGATGGCAGAGCTGAAGAAGCAGCTGGCGGAGTTATTGAACAAGGGGTTCATTCGTCCGAGCTCTTCACCGTGGGGAGCACCGGTGTTGTTCGTGAAGAAGAAGGACGGGAGTTTCCGGTTGTGTATTGATTACCGGGGACTTAACCGAGTCACAGTGAAGGGCAGGTATCCTCTTCCTCGGATTGATGAGTTGTTGGATCAGTTGAGAGGGGCTACTTGGTTCTCCAAGATTGACTTGGCGTCGGGATATCATCAGATTCCCATCGATGAGGTAGATATCCGGAAGACGGCTTTCAGATCTCGTTATGGCCATTACGAGTTTGTGGTAATGCCATTTGGATTGACTAATGCACCGGCTGCATTTATGAGATTGATGAACCGCGTCTTCCAGGAGTATCTAGATGAGTTCGTAATCATCTTTATCGACGATATCTTGGTGTATTCGAGGAACCAGGAGGAGCATGCTGTGCATCTGCGTGTGGTTCTTTCGAAGCTGCGGGAACAGAAGTTATTTGCTAAGTTGAGCAAGTGTAGCTTATGGCAGCGGGAGGTCGGCTTTCTGGGTCACATTGTCTCTGCGGAGGGAGTGTCGGTAGATCAGGAGAAGATCCAGGCTATTAGTACTTGGCCGAGGCCGAGGAATGCCACTGAGATTCGGAGTTTTCTCAGATTGGCAGGGTATTATCGGCGGTTCGTCAAGGGTTTCGCGAGTTTGGCCAAGCCTATGACGAAGCTGACGGGAAAGGATGTTCCTTTCGTATGGTCCTCGGAGTGTGAGGAGAGTTTCGCGGAACTGAAGGCCATGTGGACTAGTACTCCAGTATTGGCGTTGCCAGTGTCGGGCGAGCCTTACGTGGTGTACACCGATGCGTCGGGAGTGGGCCTTGGTTGTGTGTTGATGCAGCAGGGGAAGGTTATTGCCTATGCTTCGCGGCAGCTGCGGAAGCATAAGGGCAACTACCCTACCCATGACATGGAGATGGCTACAGTGGTTTTCGCCTTGAAGATTTGGAGATCTTATCTGTATGGCGGAAAGGTGCAGGTGTTCACGGATCATAAGAGACTGAAGTACATTTTCACTCAGCCTGAGTTGAATTTGAGGCAGAGGCGCTGGATGGAGCTAGTGGCCGATTATGATCTGGAGATAGCTTACCATCCTGGTAAGGCTAATCTGGTTGCGGATGCGTTGAGTCGGAAGCGGGTGGCTTTGGCTCGGGAACGCAAGGTTTAGTCTTTGGTGAGCGAGATAAGCACATTGCGCTTATGTGTTGCATCTCAGGAACCTTTGGGCTTAGAGGCGGTTGACCAGGCGGATCTTTTGAGCAGAGTTCGGTTGGCTCAGGGAAGAGATGAGGGTCTGGTTAAGGCCTCGAGAGCAGAGGGTTCGGAGTATCTGGTATCTACCAATGGCACTATCCTTGTTAGCGGGAGGGTATGCGTACCTTTGGATGAGAATTTGCGGCGTGAGATCCTGAGTGAGGCTCATTCGAGCATGTTTTCGATTCATCCGGGAGCGACTAAGATGTATCGCGATCTCAAGCGCTACTATCATTGGGTCGGGATGAAGAAGGATGTGGCTAACTGGGTTGCGTCGTGCAACGTGTGCCAATTAGTGAAGGCGTAGCACCAGGTCCCGAGTGGTTTGTTGCGGAGTTTACCCATTCCAGAGTGGAAGTGGGATATGATCACGATGGATTTCGTGGTGGGATTACCAGTTTCTCGGACCAAGGATGCTATTTGGGTCATCGTGGATCGGTTAACCAAGTGTGCGCGTTTTCTGGCCATTAAGAAGTCCGATGGGGCAGCAGTTTTGGCTAGGAGGTACGTGCAGGAGATTGTGAGACTGTATGGAGTACCGGTGAGTATTGTGTCAGACCGGGATCCTAAGTTCACATCGGAATTCTGGAATGCGTTTCAGACAGAGATGGGCACGAAGGTGCACTTGAGCACGGCGTATCATCCTCAGACAGATGGGCAGTCAGAGAGGAACATCCAGACTCTGGAGGATTTGTTGAGGATGTGCGTGCTGGATTGGGGTGGTCACTGGGTGGATCACTTGAGCTTGGTAGAGTTTGCGTATAACAATAGCTACCAGGCGAGTAT
>PKML01009092.1:34417-77092 GCA_002933935.1 Eutrema yunnanense | reverse complement strand
GAGAAGATTCGGGTTTTGAAGCTGAACATGAAAGAGGCCCAAGATCGGCAAAAGAGTTATGCCGATAGGAGGCGGAAAGAGCTTGTGTTTGAGGTGGGAGATAGTGTGTATCTCAAGATGGCTTTACTGAGAGGTCCGAACAGGTCCATTGTTGCGACTAAGTTGAGTCCGAGGTATATGGGACCGTTTCGGATTGTAGAGCGTGTTGGACCGGTAGCGTATCGGTTGGAGTTACCCGCGGTGATGCAGGCATTTCCTAAGGTCTTCCATGTGTCGATGCTGAAGAAGTGTTTGCATAGGGGTGACGAGGTATTGGCTGAGATTCCGCCAGATCTCCAGCCTAATTTGACCGTTGAGGCGAGACCTGTGAGAGTTCTCGAGCGGAGGGTCAAGGAGCTTCGTCGGAAGAGGATTCCGATGATGCGAGTTCTGTGGGACTGTGGCGGGGTGCACGAGGAAACTTGGGAGCCGGAGGCTAGGATGGAAATGAGGTTCTAGAAGTGGTTCCAGAAGCAAGCTGCGGCTTGAGTTCCATCGAGAGGTTCCAGTTTCGGTTATAGCTGTATGCTATGTGTGTTTCATTTTGTATTTCCGTTGTGTAGAACGATGTTACATTATGATGTGTAATAAGATGAGCATTTCTTATTATTGGTGACTTTGGGAGTCACGGCTTCGCATTACGTTTGTGGTGAAGAGCGTTAATGCGAGAGAGTAATAAGATGAATGTTCTTATTGCTGTTGAGGGCGGTGCGATGACCGGGTTATTGGTTATGCACGCCAGATATTCTGGGTGCGGAATATGGGTGATGCCGGTGTTGCCTTGCGAGGATTTACACGGATCACGGGAGGTAGTTCAGTCGAGATGCTTATAGATATGTGACTTATTGCTCGTTGAGAGGACAGGTTCCTCTGGTGCCGATAGCTCGCAGGACTGCGTTCTTGAGAGTGTGAGTGGCGATGTACCCAGACTCGGGAGGTTTATAGCCTAGTGTAATACGTGATACCGTGGATTCGTAAGGAGTATATCATAGACGTATGATATATTCCCTAGAATTGAGTGGTATGGGGTATGGAGACTCGTCAGGTTATATTACCGAGGGGAGTGGTACGGCAGATGCCCAGAACTCGGAGATGCTGCGGTGTCTTGAGTACTGTGGTATGGTGGATATCCTGCGGGATATGGCTGACGCTCAGAACTCGGGGATGCTGCGGTGTCTTGAGTAATGGGGTTAGCGTGTGTTGAGCAATAAAGTACATATGATGCCGCGGTGTCATAAGCATAGGGGACTTAGTGGGAAACCTCGGAGGTTGGTTTGGACCTCGTGTAAGTGTCGAATGGCCGGGTTGGCCAAGATTTGTGTAATCGTTGCGACGATTAGGGTTCATTGGAGATGGACGGGTCATGGGAGATGATGAGTAACGAAGATTCGAGGTCGAATCTAAGTTAGTGGGGGAGAGTTGTAGCGCCCATGTCCGGAAGAATTGATTATTGGAGTGAAAATAATTAATTCTGGTTGTTCTGGGGGCGGTATCGATCGATACCGGCCTGTATCGATCGATACCAGCCGGGTTTTTCCCCTTGTCGTTTTCTTCTCTTCTCTTCTTCGACTATATAAAACCTATCCTTTGAGAGGATAAGACCATGTTGGTCGAGAAAGGTCGAGAAAGAGAGAAGGAGAAATAGAAGAAGAGAGAGAGAGAGAAGAAGCTTTGCGAAGCTTAGATCTTGCGAGATCGAAGGAGTTTGAGCTTGGTGAGGAGCTCGGAGGAGAGGTTGGAAGAGCTTGGTTTCGACGTAAGCTCGTGAGAAGAGAGGGAGATCTTCTTGGGCTTGGGAAGGTCGTTTTGGAGCTCGTTTCAGCCGTTTTAATGTGAGTTGTGACCAAAGGTGACCAATTAAGCTTGTGTGATTCCTTGTTAAGTTTGATTGGTGGTTTTGGTGGTTTGTATGGACGATTCCTGTGTTAGGTCTCGTGGGTATCGACCGATACTAGATGAGTATCGATCGATACGAGTCTCTTGGGGATAGACTCGAGTGTGTTGTATCGATCGATACTAGGGTTGTGTTTGGGTGTCGATCGATACTAAGCCCTTGTCGGGTGACGCGTGTTGTTTGGGCATCGATCGACACCATGGGGGTATCGATCGATACCGGTTGTTTTTGTGATGAATGTTGTAATTAATATTTGATAATTGATATTGTTGATTGTTAATTGGTGGCCTGTTGTTGGGATGATCAATCTCACTCAGCATTTGGTTAGCCAAATGTTGATGCATCACTTTTGTCGATGCAGGAAAAGATAAGAAGTGATCGTGGAATCGAGGCGGTGAAGAGAGGATGATTAGGACCCGGGGTTGTTGCATGTTGTTGTTATAGAACTTGGATTGTTCTTGGGTTGTGTATTAATGAATGTTTAATTATAAGTGTGTAATAATTAATGTTTCATTAATGATTGTTTAATGGTTATTATTGTTTAATTAATTATCTGCAAAAATAAAAATAAATAAATGCGGTCCTTTCAATAATAGTCTAACCAATCCACTTATGTGGCATTGATTACTAAACCTAGCAACCTAACATCCTAACTTCCATTTGCATAGAATTCTAGATCAGCATTAATGAGCAGGTTCAATATGTTCACGAATCGCCTTAGCATCAACTTCTGCAAGCTAAGGACAATTCGCTTGCTTATGTTCTTTCTAGCAACCTACGACATTTCCGTGAGATAGATTAAGCCCTCGTTCAGAGACTAAACGGTCACCTTGTCTAATTCAATGGTTCATGGATCCCCTTGAAACACAACAATAAACGAAAACCACAAAAGATAAATCCCTATCTATGCCTAATTCAATGGTTCATGGATCCCTTTGAAACCCTAAACCTAACTATGAGACTACTCGGACATGGCAATGGAGAACAAGCAAGGAGATATAGAGAAACTCATAATAATAATGAAAGAGATGAAAGGGTTTAGAATTCTTCTCAATACTTGCAGAGATTCTTCTTCTTGCTTACAAAATCAATAATCCAAAATTGTGTAGAATAGAGAGCCGTGAAAAGAGTGATATCCTAAAAAGTGGTTGAAAATAAAGTATAAATAGGGTTCTAGGCGAATTATGTCAGAATAGGCAGTTTCCAAGGCAAAACAGGAAAATCAGAAATTTCATTTTCCTTCTCCACGGCTTGCATCGATCGATGCACATGTTGCATCGATCGATTTTGGTTCTTCTGTGCATGCTCCATCGATCGATGCACTCCTTGCATCGATCGATTCTGGCTCTTCAGAGGGTGTTGCATCGACCGATGCCAATTGTGCATTGATCGATTTTGGTACTTCTTGGCATGCTCCATCGATCGATGCACTCCTTGCATCGATCGATTTTGATTCTTCGGATGATGTTGCATCAATCAATTCTGGCTCTTCGGGGCATGCTCCATCGATCAATTCTGCTCTTTTTGTACCGTTCCATGCGTTTTTTGCCCACATAACTCCAATTTCTTCCGTAAACGCCTTTTTACCAAAGATATCTGAATAAAAGACTCTAAAAACGGACTTTGGCTCGATAAAATACTCAAAAGAAAAACCAAAACATGTGTTAGAAAACGATAAAAACCAAGCATATCATTCACCGCAATCTCCCTTGGGAACTCTGATTCGAACCATCGTCACTTTTGCAACGCGATGAGGGAAGCTTTGTCACTTAAGCCTTCAACTTTTGATACCACCACTTTGAATCGTCCCATGAAATTTTGCAAAGTCTTCGTTGTTCCTTGTGATATGGTCCACATAACGACATCGGAGGTCCCTCGGTCCATAAATATAGAATAATGCTTCTGGAAAACGGAGGACAATTGTTGAAACTTATTGATGGAGTTTCGATCGAGGTGCGAAAAACATTTGATGACTGCTCCTTTAAGGTGTTCTACGAATAAGTGAGAGAAACCGGCGTCTCTCTCGCTATTGCTGAGGTTGGCTCGTCCCATTAATATGAGAAAAGTTGTTATGTAAGCTTTTGGGTCGATTGTCACTTCGTAGAAGGGAATTATGTTCTTCTCGAGGTCAAAAATCCTTGCCTCGGTAATCCGAGCTGTGAATGGTGTCCTCTGGGTTTCTTCCAACATGCGATCGATATCCGGCACCGTGCTAATTCCCTGGTGCACCTGGGATAGGACAGCTCTGACTTCAGTAGTAGCCTTAGCTAATGAAGCTCGGATTTCATTCATTTCTTTGATTTGGGCTCGGCTTGTCTCTCATGGCTCGTCATATTGATTTCGGCTCGCTCTTTTCAGCTCGTCGGTGCGTTGTGTCTGTGGTAGCCATAGAAGGTTCTCTTCGTCTTCTGTTAAGCTCCTAATTCGATCCGAGCCAGGAGCGTCTCCTCATGTTCTTCCTCTTTCAAAAGCCGAGGCGAGCTATTCTCGCGTGATGCACTCTGAAGCGCGATCCCTTTCATCGCGTCTCTCTCTCCCTCGAGGCGTTCCCTTGACCAATCATCAGTTTGTTAGTCGCTTCTATCGCTGGAGCCTCTGATGCAGACATCAATTTAGCATATCCACATGAGGAAGAAGTAATGTCAAGACTTGTGGAGACTCAAGTAATCCACCCCGAGGCAAGCTTAATCAAAGTGATCATCTCACCAGATCCTATTCCACCCCACAAACTGAATGAGCCCAAAAACAAAATATTTGACTTCACCAGCGCACAGACCAGCCCAAGAGAGAAGAAGGTCCACTTGAAGGCCCATTGGAGGATCCAAAATTAAGAAGATCCGACCCAGATCCATCGGATGATCGCAACGACCTTAAACCGTCCATTTGCTTGACCAAATATGGAAAGTCTCCAAAGGTTGTATTTGTGTGAGGCTCAAGACCTTATTTGGAAACCAAGAGTCCATATAGATATTGATATACACGTTCTAAGGTGTACCACACCTCACTTGATCAGACAGATCAAGCTCGAGCCGAGCTTGCCTAAAATAGAGCCAAAGACTCTCAAATCACAATGGCCCTTTCCATATCATTATTCATGCGATTTGAAGGCTTGTTCATTGAACATAGACGTGCCAAGAGATCACCACTTCCATCCCAAACTTTCAAGATACAAGTCTTTAAGGGAGCTGATCCATTTGACCAAGCAATTACTCATAATGGCTAGAAAATAGCTAATTCATTTGCATTCTCGATTTACATTAATTTTTAGAATTATTTGCCAAAATTTTAGGTTTTTTTATGAACATTAAGGGTTCTAATCCTAGTATTTGAGGCTATAAAATCTCAGCAACACTCATTGTATAATACACATAATTTTCTTGATTCGTTTTGGCGAGTGCTAGTTAGATTGTGAGATTCAATCTCTCTAGTTTTCGTGGTGAGATCACTTCCTTTGCGAGAAATAGCCCTTAGGAGTGATTTCAGTCTTGATACATTCGGTTAGTTCATAAATCGCGTGTCTTGCCATCTCTACCATCGACCACCCAATTCATCAAGCTTTAATCTCTTGATTACTTGGTGTTCATAAGGTTGTGAGATTCAATCTTATATCAGCCTCCTTCTCCTCGGTTCAGTCGAGGTCGCTCGGCTAGGTTTGATCTCATCGTTGCGGGTGTTATCTCGTCGAATGAGTACAGTGGCGGTATCCCCCTTGGTGCGTCTCCAGTCGTGCCGGCATGCGTTGAGAAGGCTAGGACCGTCGGGTTGAGACCGAGCCTCCTCGCGATTACTCTAGTGGGATTCACCACTGATAGCAAAATAGTTCTACTCGCTTTTATATGTTTTTATTACATTTATCGTATATTTGTAGTTTCAAAACTCTAAAACTCTTTTCAAGTTACTTAGGGAAAAACAATGCAAATTGGAGAAAAACCAGATTTTTGGCTAAGAGTCAAACCGTCTGAAGTTCAACCATAAAAGAGGTTTTCTCACCATCTGATCCAGCCCAATTTTGTAGATATTCAAGAAGGACCAGCTACCTTTCCATTCCACTTGATTTGAGGACAATCCAACGAATCAATCAAAAGATACACGAAGATCAAGAAGTCCCGTCACTTCAGCTCCTGAGGCTCCTGAAGCTCCCAACCGCGGCAAGAAGACCTTCGGCCATGCCTGGAGCAGCTCCAACTGTGGCCAAGAAGCAGTTCGCCACGGCCAGAAGCTCCGCACCCGCAGCCAACACTTGTTTTGTCTCGGAAGCCCATTTGCTAGCCCGTTTCAATCCCGTCAAGTCCAACTTCGGAGAAAACCCTTAGACCGACGAAAAGAGAGCATAAGACCTATAAATATATGTTTTAATGAACCCTAATTCGTGTGCTCCATTTGTGCCACCTTTAGATTACTTTTTGCACCAAAATATTGTTCTTAGTTCTTTATTTAGGGAGATAAAGTTTTCTTGAACCCTTTTGTTTATTTCTTATTCTATTGATTATGCAATTCAGAAACTTGATTTTGTCTTCCATGATTATGTTCGAGTAGATTAGTCGTTGGGTTTAAAGTGATCATCGAAGGGGATCGACATGTTCGATAAGGATTTCACGAGATAACCTTAGCCATATTCTAGACTCTTTCCAATAGATTTGTTATTACTGCATGGATCTAACGTCATGAACTAGAGACTGATTTAAGGTAGATTAAAGCCACGAAAGTGTTGAATCTAAATACAAGAACTAGTCTATAGGGAGCGAATTTCGCTATAAGATATGAAAGTATACTTATAGAGTGTCGTGAATTTTATGTACTCGACTTTATTGCATAATTTTCTGCATGGCTAGCAACTAAAGCTGACTAGTTAAGTTGTTAAGTTATAGGTGTGTAGTGCTACGACAGTAGGCTATACACAATTATGTATTCCAGTTCGTGAAGTTTGCTACAATCGATTTTACTAAGAACTTTGAATCGAACATTCCCCGGAGATATCCATGTCGACCCAACATCGTTTTATTATTGTCTTACAACCGATTTTTCCTTATAGCAATTACAATCGATTTTTCCTTTTTACGTTGTTTACAATTTGTGACACCAAAAAACCCTATAAATACCCATTTTCATTTTAGACTTCCTTACTAATTCTGTATCTAAGGTTTCACAGAAAAGCGTGTTCGCCTTGTGGATCGACACCCTAAGTACTATTTCGCACTACTGTGCACTTGCAGACTCTTAGGGGTTTACAAATTTTATTACCAGAAATTGACGACAACCCGACATCCATCAAGTTTTTGGCGCCATTGCCGGTGAGGCAATTGCTCTTGTTCTGCCAAACTTCAGATGTTAGTAAATCGACTCTAAAACAAACTTTTTCTTTTTAATTTTTGGTTTTGTTTTTCTTCGTTTCAGGTCTCTAAAACATGGACTCGCCTCTAGAGCGAGATCATTACTATGAGCAGTGTTACTATGACCCATAATATGCTTACTACTCTCACGATTCACAATGCTACCGTGACTCGTTCAACATGGATCAGAAACGGGCACCGACCAACTACTCTCGAGGATGTTACAAGCATCCTTACTACCGATATGAGCCTTTTGCGTCTCTGATGGTCAAATCTCAATGATACCATTACCGTCTTCATCATCAAATCTTGAACCAGCACGATAAGAACTCTGAAATTAGATTCTGTTTGGAGCGACTCGTAGTTATGCTTAACCAATACCTCGACTGTCAAGCCATGATCGAGGCAGCCATGAATAAGAAGATATATGCAATGTCCACCGAATTTACTAAAAAATTCGATGATCCTGATGACCACGTCAAAGCCCTTAAAGAGTAAACTCTTAAGGATTCTGCCACGATCAACGAGAGGACGAAAATCATGGAGGAGGAACAAACAAAGCAAAAATTCGACATCATTCAAAACTTCATGGAGATTCGCGACTCAAAACAAGAAGTCAAGGAGATTAGCGAATTTACCTCTTGGTATAGAGAAATAACTCATGACGAACTCCAAGAAATTGAATCTCGCCTCAGCATACTCGAGTACAAGGCTAGAGAAACTGATGCTACAATGAGTTACCTCTCTGACACTCAAAAGATAACTGAAACTTGTTTGGAGAAAGTTCTAAGGAACATGAGAAGAATACCAACGTCTCTAGTAACCTTATTTTCGAGGAAGAAAAGAAACCACTTGACTCTCTTGGTGAAACACTTGAAAAGGAAGGGGTAGATGATCACCATGCACGAGAAGAACTCGCCAAAGACTAGAAAGAAGACGAAGAAAGCAATTCGCCCAGAAGCCCTTCTATCGCGGTCGCGACATCTCCAGCCGCGGCCACCGCTCTCTCCGCCGCGGCCACCGCGGCCACCGCTCTCTCCGCCGCGGCCACCCCTCTCTCCTCCGCGGCCACCGCTCTCTCCGCCGTGGCCACCGCTCTCTCCGCCGCGGCCACCGCTCTCTCCGCCGCGGTCACGTGATCTTCAGCCGCGGCCAACCTGTGTTCTGTAGCGCCTTCAACACCTATATCCGCTCCAGAACCCTGTACGCCAATGCCTCGATTTTTAGTTGCCCGATCACATCTCTCGAAGTGACCTGTCTTCACCTTGGATGTTCGACTATCTAGTGTGACTCCTGACCTTGAAGAACCAACTACCTATGAACCTCGCAACACGGGTCGATCTACCCAATCATCGGAAACAATGGAAGTCGAGGAGTCATACTCCGAAGAGGAAGAACCAAGCTTGATCTTTCGAGAATCTGAATTGAGCTCGATCTACAGTCTGCCTCGAGACCGTCTTACAGCTCAACCATTCAATTATTCATCCGGGAGCAACGCTTCAATCTTAGAGAAGCCAAGAACACATAGCATTTCCCAAGAGAGACTGATCGAATTTAACAACTTCGTGAATTCGATCTCGATGTATTTGCATGATCACTAACATTTGGGAAAAGGCTGTCTACAAGCTTTCTTCCGCTACAGCAAGGAAATCAATGAATATATTCGCACTTACATCATGAGAGCTAGACATTTGTCTACACCTTATGCCACTTCTTATGCCATTCGATTGTACCATCCCGAGAAGCATTGATGGTATCCAAACAAGATAAGCCGAGAGAAGCTAGAAAAATTCAACCGAGTAGTTCATGATTTTCCTCAAGGAATCAAGTTTCCTAGATCTTGTATGGATTACATGATTAGCCATTTATTTTGTGAAAGCAAAGAATATGTCACGAAGATAGAAGATATCTTCAAAAATGCTAGAAACTGAAGACCCGTTCGAACTCTACATAAGATTCAAGACAAAGGTCAATTTCTCATCTCTTGCAACATCCGTGGAGTCGAGTTCACTAACATTCTTTGTGATTCTGGAGCCTGCCTTAGCATCATATCCAAATCAACCGCCAAACGCCTAGGAATCAAGCACGTCTATTGACAAGAACAAAAATCAGCATGGCTGACGAGACTTGTGCAATACCAAAGGGAATTTCCTATGACATGCCCGTGAGAATTGGAGATTGCATAGCTCACGTCGATTTCTACATCGTCAAGACGGCGAAGGTTGATTGTACACCGATAATCCTTGAATGACTTTTCTTGTCAACTACAGGAGCTATCATGGATTGGCCACATCGACGTATTTCTTTTACGAACATCAACAAGGACGTGTTCTACACCGATGTCTCGCTCAAGAATGGAGGAGAAAAATGCCTCAACTCAAAAGATCAATATCCCGACTCACAATGGTACGATGTAACATCCACCGAGGAGACCGGAAAGGGATCAAAAAAGACTTGTCGAAAGACAATGTCTTTATGCGACTAAGCCCACCTCGCTATCAAAGTTGAGCTAAACAACTTTAAACAAAAGATCTCAATAGGAGGCAACCCATTTCGGTACATTTTTCGTTTTAGTTTTTCTTTCGTTTTCCATTGACGTTTTCTTTTTCTTATTTTCAGGCTTTCAAAAAACCAAAAACCGAAAAGACAAAAATATGAAATCACCGTTCAAAACTGCTCGGCCCATCATGAACCACGAGGAAAGACGTTTGGTCGCGAAAGAAGTCAAGTCGCGGATGCAGCATCCAGAGCCGCGACCAGCCCCTCCTCTGATGCGGTCGTGATCGACCAACCCAAAGAAAAGCTCATATCGGTCGTGGTCCCTCTGACCCGCGGTCGAATTCCTTTTACATGCGATCGATACCCACCATTCCCGACAATTTCCAGTCCCGATTCCCAATATTCCGACAGCAACCATACCACCATTCACCACCTAAATTCATTCCCAATTTCCATTCCAACCACATCCATTCCTGACCACATACATGTAAGTTTTATTTTTTTCCGTAACTTTTCAATTATTACATACTCTATTTCTCAACTTTACTCGATTTATTTCTCACTGGAGGAGGATTCCATCCCTTATAAATTTTTCAAAAGTAGGAATACGTTTTTTAGAGAATGATGGCAGAAATCCATGACGATAACCGACCAGTGTGATAAAGTGATAAACTCACCACTAACAATTAGCCCCCCCCCACAAGTTTGGCGAACAAATATTATGAGTTCGGTGAATAACATGTAGGTTTAGCTCGGTTATGGTTGAGTAACGCAAATTCCTTGTTTGTTGGACAGGGGTCTTCGGATCGACGAGTTCTTTGATAGAATTCCCAGTTTTCATTTTGCTTGAAGATTGGTATTTTGCCTTAGTTGTTTTGGACTTGCTGTTTTTGTTGAGTTCGGCGAATCTTTCTTTGGAAGTTGTGTCGCTTCATCAACCGTCGTGGGAATCGAGGAGACACCATGATTACTTTTTTCGCTATACATTCCCTATGCCGCCTTCGATTCTTCACTTCTCCCTTGCTAAGAAAAAGGTATCACTTCTCTCTCTAGCGCTCTCCCTTCTCTCTAACTTATTTGTATGCTTTTAGAGTTTTCCGATCGGTTACTACCGTGACTCCGCCGATCTCTCTCAGGATCTTCGAGTTTTCCGATCTATCTTCAAACTGTTCTTCCATAGTTTTTGTCGTTTTCGATTTTTTTGATCGAGATGAGTTCAACGTCTTCCTCAACTTCTGTTAACGACCGAACTCCTTCCCCTAAAAACCCTAGCGCCGACCTCGAATTATTTATTAGGTCGTCAGATCCCAACGATCCATCTGATGACGACCTGAGTGGTGTTAGGCATGAGTTAGTTCGACGCAATTCGCGTTTAAATCCAGCTGTTCCTAGTAGCTCCCGAGTTGCTGCCCAGGTCCCCCTTTCTGTGGATAGAGAAATTCATGAGATGGATGCTAAAGTTCGGCTTGACGACGAGCATAATAACTATGTGACCGATCAAGTTTGTCTTGACGAGTAGGGTGCCAATGATATGCTCAAATTAATACCCTAAAAGTACTAAGCAGTAGTTCCAGTATAGTAGGGATCGAACACAAGGACTCACAGAAACACACAATAGATTATATAGGTGAGAATCACGCTAAGCAATAAATGGTATTGAAAGACAGAATGTAAATTAAAACGGTTGTGAATTCAATTGGAGAAAGGCTAGGTTTAGGGTATTTCTCAGGGAATCACTTAATGCAGACAAACTAATTAACATGATTCAGATTTAGCGCGGTTCTTGAACTCAAATCACTAAGATATAGGTAACCAACTCTCGTTGCGAAAACTATCTAAATCTAAATCCTAGGAATTCCAAATCTCTTTGCGAATCCTAAAGTCTAAATCAGCTTTTTAATCAGGTTTGATTTGTTCACAAAACAACTAAACCAAATCTCTTTGCGAATAGTTATTTTGCTCACCCTAAGTTCTATCAGGTAATTAATCGCACTCTCGCGCCTAATCAATTATCTTAAGATCTAAGTTCTATGTGATCAATCTAGAATTAGCTTTGCAAACAACCTATGGTGAAGAACTAATAGATCACCTAACAAGGGATATACTCATATATGGAAATTGAAGCAGTAAACATGTTTGAATAAATCATCAAAAAAATCAGAAAGAGTAACAAGAGGGTTCGAAATATTCTCTCGGACGAACATAGTTTCAGACTTGTCTCCCTTCAAAAGCTCTCTTACAAAAACAAGAATAAAATAAGCATAGCCATGAAAGTGGCTCTAAAATCCTATTAAATAACCTAAACACGAATTGGGGTCTTCTTGTAAATATTAAAGTCTTCTGGGCAAGTTCTGCAATTCTTCAATCTTCATTAAAAGTCGCGACTTGTGATCTTCTCGATGGGTGTCGATAGATATCAAGGAGGTATCGATCGATGCTTGACGCTTTGATCGGGCACTTAGTCACCAGACTTTAGTTTTGCTCCAGAACGCTCCATAAAACTCCAATATCTCCAATAATGCTCCAAATGTGCTAAAACCTGTAAAAAACTCTAAAAGACTCTATAATAGAATAAAGACTCGATAAAACGGACTTATATCATGGCTTAAATGAGGTAAAAACTTTGATATATCAGCCATCCAATTAGCTGACTACGAAGAAGAAAGAGTCCAACACCCCAGAGAGATTGCTCCGGACTCGACTCGCAAAGCTGTTACGCCGGCTTGTGTAGGATCGACTCGATCTCAAAGGAAAACTATCTTAAGTACTTTGGAATATTTCATCAAATATTTGATATCGTACTTATTTTTACGCAGCTAACCCAAGCGGTCAAAGAAAGAGGATGAAGATTGATGATATTCCCGACTTCGATTACGAACTGGACGATCAACAGGATCTTGCCGATGCTCCCTTAGTTGATCGTGGCGAGGGAGATCAGATTCCGGATGAGCAATAGCCTCTTGCTGAAGAGGAGCAAGCTCCAGCTGATGGAGAAAATCCTAGGGCCGAACTGGAGGCCGAAAGGCAGAGGAAAAGAAAAAGAAAAACCTCGACCCGTCGGTTGTCGAGGCGTGAAGCCAGGGGTCCGAGCGACGATGTTAACATGGTGGATGCTCACGAAGGTGAAAGTAGAGATAAGGGCGCCGATCTCCAGATATCGTTGCGAGCTGAGGCTATCGAGGGTAGCTGCTCTGGTCGGTATGCCGCTTCCCAGAGGCAACGGGCCTCTGGACCTTTAGCTCATTTTGTCAAATTTGACTATGACAAGGATGAGCCGGTCATTAATGACGAGGGGGCGTGTGTTGATCTGTACCGTCAGCTGACCTTCCGTTCTCAGAGTCTGCCCCCGACCGAAGAGCTTTATAAGTATGAGGCCTATAAAAAAACTAGCTCGCACCACGGCTGACGTAAGTAAAACTTCTCATACTATTTCTCCACGAATATTTCATTTTAGATTGACATCTTGCTTCCTTTTCAGATGGTGGCACAGACCAACGAGCTTGTTGGGGCGTACGACCGCAAACTTTGTTCGGCGCGTCGCGAGGCTCTTGATGTTGGTGTGGCTACCAAAGAGTTGCAGGCCGAGCTAGCCGCCGAACAATCTCGGTCGGATACTGCCGACTTTGTTGTGGCGGGGCTTAAAGATGAGATATCCGTGCGGAAGGCGACTAGCACCGAGCTGAAAGCGTCCCATCCTGAGCTCGTCGCAGATATGGATTCTGTCATCCGTACTCTGAAGAAAGAGACGGCTTGCTTGAGGGGGGCTCGTATGCAGGAGATGATGAAATGCAAGGAGGTGTCCGAGAAATATCATATTCGCCTCTAGAAGGTGAAGGATCATCTTGCTGCTATCGAGCAGATGAAGAAGCCATTCCTTATGCTTAACCAGATCCACGGGGTCCTCGGCTTCTGCGAAGCTCTCGTGAAGAAGGATGGCATTGTTGTTCCACCGGCTCGTATCGAAAAGCTGAAGAAGCTTAAGGCTGAGAGGTTGGCTGAGTATGATGCGATCCCGCCTTGCGATTTCGCTGATGAGGATCTTTTGTTGTCGCCTTTTACCGAGACCGTTCACTTGGAGATTTCGTTGCCGATTAGGGCCGACGTCCCGCCTGGGCTCGATATGTTCGGCTCGAATCATCCTACGATCTCGGGTGATCGGGCAAGTATCATTAGGGAACAAACCCTTTGATCGCCATGTCGGCACATTATTTTTTATTTTTGGCTTTTCTTGTTTGTTCGGTACTTTCCTTTTTTTTGGCCCTAGGGTCTTTTTGGCTATGTAATATTTTCTGATTGAACCTTCTTGCCTTTTTTGGCATTTTATAATTGAATTCTGTATTTTCTAGTATATTGATTCTGGTTTTATTATTTATGTTCCTTTTATTCCAAGTTTGGCTGTTTGAAGTCGTAATATGATACGAACCTCTCGAGTTTGTTTGACACGAATTTGGGGCCGTAAATAATACGGTCTTAACTGGGGTGAAAAGGACGAACTCGATTCTGCAAACTGTTTAGGATCGGCGATCTTTAGGAGATCGGCTTATTTTTTTGCGATTGTTGAGAAACCGACTTAGTTAGTTCACGATTGTTGAGAAATCGACTTAGTTATTTTGCGATTGTTGAGAAATTGGCTTTGATTTTGCGAGAAAAACGTTCAGCTTTACCTTGGAGCTTAGCATAAGGATGGATTGGTAGCTTGTCTTAAGATACTCCATGTTTTCTCAGATCGAATCAAAGTTTGCGAGGCGGGCTCGACTTATTTAGCTTGGATGATATGAGAACGAATATGATGCGGGACTGGTCCCAACTTTAATATGGAAGGTGTATTATACATGGCATCATGACGATGCGTGCGAGACAAAGCTTGGTTTTTTTTTCGTGTATTGATCGTATGGCCAGGACGCCGGTGTGTGAATCTGTGATTGTTTTTAAGATTGATATTTTAATACACCTTTCGATTTTGGTGAATAATTCGAGTTCGGATTTTATGAATACGATCCTTTCGAGTTCGGTAAATGTCTTTTTTATATTATGGATACGATCCATTCGAGTTTGGTTATCTTTTGAACTCGGCAAAATAAAAATTCGAAGGAATGAATTTTATTAGAGTCATAGCTAAATCCGTGTGGACTGCCTACGTACCCTCGAAAGAAGGATCAAGCCATTCGTACTTCAAATTACAACAGAGTTCAGACTCTTTTTTTTGGTGCTCGGTGCCGGACTTAATAATAGTAACACTTGAGGTTCATCGAATTCCACGATCTCGGAATTGGAGTTCCATCCATCTTCATAAGTTCATGTACGCCAGGCTTGACGACCTGCATTATCTGGTAAAGACCTTCCCAATTAGTGCCGAGCTTTCCTGCGTTCTTTTCTTTAGTGCCTTGGAATACTCTTCATATGATAAGGTCGCCGTCTTCGAAATGTCGACATCGTAATTTTTTGTTGTAATAGTGTGCCGCTAAATGTTGATAATTTTGAATTTTGAGTAATGCATGTCTACGTTCTTCGAGCGTATCTAAGTTATCGAGCATCATTTCTTCATTGAGGCCAGGATTCCCTACCCGCATCGTTCGGCGTATAATCGGGATAACGAGTTCGGCTGGGCATAATGCTTCCATTTCGTAGGCTAATGAAAAGGGTGATTGTTCGGTGGACCTCCGTGGTGTAGTTCGGTGTGAACAAAGGACTCCATCGAGTTCTTTGGCCCAACTTCCCTTCTTCGATAATGGTTTTTTGAGTCTGTCGATAATGGTTTTGTTGGTTGCCTCGGCCTGGCCGTTGCCTTGTGGGTATCTTGGTGTGGAAAAACTTAGTCGGATTTTCAACTTAGCGCATAAATCGCTGAATATTGTCAAAATGAATTGTTGTCCATTGTTCGTTACAATCTCGTATGGTACTCCATGTCGGCATATGATGTATTTCCAAACAAATTTTTGAACATGGAGGGTGTGTATTTTAGCATATGATTCGGCTTCAACCCATTCGGTGAAGTAATCGTTCATGACGAGGATAAATTGCTTCTGTGTGGTAGAACGTCGCAATGGGCTGATGATGTCCATTGAGCATCGCATGTAGTGATAGGGTGCCATTGAGGTTGTTACTAGCTCAGTGGGTAGATTGATCATCGGACCATGTCGTTGGCGTTTTTCACATTTAGCCACGAACTTTTCACAGTCTGCTAGCATGGTTGGCCAATAATAGCTTGTTATCTTTATCTTTAGGGCTAGAGATCGACTTCCAGCATGATTGCCACCCGATCCTTCATGTACTTTCATCATGACTTCGATAGTATTGTAGCTCGATACACCAATTAACAAGATACATGAAGCACTCTATCGGTATAAATCTCCCTTGTTAACGATGTATAAGGCACCTCGCATTTTAAGTCTCCGAGCTTCCCACCTGTTCGTTGAGACTATTCTGTCGCATATATACATTTTGAGCTCGAAAGTCCAATCTTTGGGCTCCTCTTGCTCTTCGGCCTCAATGTCCATTGGTACGTGAAGTCCTTCGGATTCCTCGTCGTCGTCGGATATATCCCAAAGATCGGGGTCTTCTGCGATGTTAAGTTCATAATCAGTGTTGAGGCCGGTACTTTGAGTTGAGTTTTTTCTTGCTTTCTGTGGTTCAGGATCGGTGACTGGTTGTTCTTCGTAGTTACGTATGCGTGTTGTTATGTTACATGTTGATGGTGTCTCGATACTTGGTTTCGGGATGCTTTCGACCGGGATTGTTCGCTTTAGATGAGGGTTCGAACTGGATGCGAGTGCGGCGAGTTCGTCGCCCGGTGCATTTTCGCCTCGTGGTATTTAGTATGTTAAAAGATTCAAACTTGGAGGCGAGTTCCTTTACGAGCTTGAGGTATGCATCCATTCGTTCATTTTTAGCGTCGTATTCTCTGCCATATTTGCTCGCAACGAGCTGGGAGTCACATTATGCATGTATATGGGTCACTTTGATGGCCTTGGCCATACGTTTGCCGGCTAGGAATGCTTCGTACTCGGCTTCGGTGTTTGAAGCATTAAATTCTAGTCGAAACGATTGTTCTAAGATTTCTCCGGTTAGGGACTGTAGGTGTATGCCTACTCCCGACCCACGGTGAGATGATGAGACATCTACGTGTAGGATCCATTTCTCGATGGCAGGGAGATCGGTATGAAGGAATTCTTGGGGTAGTTCGATGAGAAAGTCGGCCAGTACTTGGGATTTGGCGCTTGTTCGATTTTTATAGTCGATATCGTATTCGCTTAACTCGATCGCCCATTTGTCGAGTCTGCCGGATTGACTTGGACTGTGTAGGATAGTTCGCAGGGGTTGATCCGTAAGTACATCTGTTGAGTGTGATTGGAAGTACGAGCGAAGTTTTTGAGCTGCAGTGACGACGACAAAGGCGAGTTTCTCGAGTGTGGGGTATCTAGTTTTGGCTCTATCCAACGACTTACTGGTATAGAAGATAGGTTTTTGTTCACCTCGGTCTTCCCGAACGAGGACTCCAATAACTGCCGAGTTTGAAACTACGATGTATAGATAAAAAGTTTCTCCGTCCTCAGGCTTCGAAAAGATTGGGGGAGTCGAGAGATATTCTTTTAGTTATTTAAATGTTTCTTCGCACTTGTCATCTTATTCGAGGTGTTTGTTTCCTCGAAGTAATTGATAGAAAGGTAGACTCTTATCGGTTGATCGAGAGATGAAATGGTTAATTGCGGCACTACAAAAATTCAGTCTCATTCCAACAGAAATTTACGACGGATTTAAATCGATGTAAATGACCAACGAATTTGCATCAAAATTACGACGAAAACTATGTTAATGTAGAGTCGTCGTATATATTTGTCGTCGTAAAATTACGACGATTATACAAAAATTTGATGACGATATCAAAATTCATCGTAAACTCGATGTAAAATTATATCGATATTACGACGAATATCATTTTTGGAAATTTCGTTGTAAAGTCGATGTAATATTAAATCGAATTTACAGCGATCATTATTCGATGTAAATTAACGACGATTTCACGTCAATTGTGAAAGTTTGGTATAACACGTGTTTTATAGGTTTACCTAATTATTTACATCGAATATAGTCGTCGTAAATCCGTCGTATAGTCGATGTAAATTCGTTGTAATGTTATTTCGATGTTAAGACGTTGCAAATCTTTTTTTATATAAATATATCATAATTTCAAACGAAATTCTACAAAAAAAAATCAAACACATTAAAAAACACTTTACAATCTTTTTTATAAAATGTCTATATACGATCTACGAAGGTGGAAGTATACGCAAAAAGATTCGGAGAGAGTGTTGACGAAAGAATTCAAAGAGGGGCTTGAAATATTCATTTATCAGGCCGGAAATATGCAAACAACCCAGGAAAGCGGTAAGATGTTCTGTCCTTGTCGTAAATGCAAGAATACGAGACATATTCTTATGGAGACGGTGTGGAAGCATTTACTAATACGAGACATGCATCGGTATGACCTTTCTGCCTTCAATACCGATGAGGGATACCAACCAGTGACATCGGTATAGCCTCCGTCTTCTCTCCGCGGGTCTCGAATCTCCTCAGAAACACCTAAAACACGATCCAAAACATGCAAGGACTCTCTAGGACTAAATGTAGACACACTAAATTCCTAAGATGACTAAAATGCTAAAAAGATATCATGAACTACACGTAAGTGACTCGAAACCTAAGTGAAACAGATGCTAAAATGATGCAAAATATGATGATATCAATTCCCCCAAACTTAGTCCTTTGCTTGCCCTCACGCAAAAAAATATAAGAGGAGGGAAAAGATCTATATATGAGAGCGGGAGCTCAAATCCTCAAGTAGTTCAGAAAGAAATCATGCTCAACGTTCAAGCTTGTAGTTGTAAAATGCCCAAGTGAGTCTACTCCAAAAGAGTTAGCCATTCCTATTTCATCATTTATCAAATCCAAACTCCAATCTACACAAGAAATCATATTCTCCAACCCCTTAACAATCATTAGTGGTGTAACCAAGAATCATGTTTATGCAAGGTCAAATGAATTCGTTTGGCTAAAAGTATGGTTATGAGATAAAGGTGACCTCATTATCATGCATGGGTAATCAAGTTCAAGGATTTCTCATGAAATGAACAAACTTATGCAAAATGCTAAAGGTAAAAGGTAACCTATGCATACAAGGGAGAATTCTCGTCTACCCAAATGCCTAGAGTGTCTCTAACCTAAGCTTTCTAACCCGTTGCACACATGCTAAGCTACCCTTTTTTTATCTCAAGGCATTTTCCCCTTTTCAAACCTCGCGCATGCTTCTTGTGTCTTCATTTCACCATCTCCTCACTCGAGGATCGCTTCTTCTTCCTTGTTCTTCATGGTTTGGTGCTTCTTTGGGGTGATCTAGCTCTTCTTTTCCTCTTTTTGGTTTACGCCTCTTCTTTGATTCTTTTGCCTTTTTGGCTTCTTTCATTTTCCTTATATCTTTTGAGGCTATCTTATTTCTAGAGCTAGTCTTATGATTTTTTTGGCACCAAACAATCAACACAAATTTGATCCCCTTCTTCCTTTCTCTTTTTTATCTCTTCCATTCCACAACCCAATCATATCCGTTCACCAAGTCTAAAACCGTTCCTCCAAACTTGAATCAAGACCCGCCATCCCAACAAGCCTAATCCTAGATTAACTCCGTGATGATGGAGCTAAATCTATATGAGAATTCCCTCTTGTCGCCCTAAACCTAACACGTTTTGCCAAGTTTTTTCGGAAAGAAAATACCTCACAATCACACAATAATAGCGATGGCTTGAAAGAAGGCTATGGTTAGGGAAGGGGAAACCACTCCGATGATGGGATATGGCTACTTGGACAAACAAGATTGGTAAAAAGGAATAAGAATGCCCAAGTATGTATATGTGAACCACGAATTCATTTAAAATTGCACAAACACAATATTTACAAGTCAAATTAATGGTTATCACTTAGATGAGATTGGATTCAACTCAAGCATGCTTTAATCAAGGCAAGTATGATGATACAAGAGAACTAAGAATGGTGCATATTTACTTTCATACTCACTTAAATGCATTAAACAACTACGAATGTTAATTTCTTAAAGTGCTACCTGATATATCATGGTTTTTACCCCTTTTTGGCCATGATATAAGTCCGTTTTATAGAGTCTTTCTGCTATTTCGTAGTGTTTTAGAGTCTTTTACAGGTCTTAGCACTTTTGGAGCATAATTGGAGATATTGGAGCTTTCTGGAGCATTTTGGAGCAAAGCTGAAGTTCGTGTTGCTGAGTACCCGATTTCACGTCAAGCATCGATCGATACCTCCTTGGTATCGATCGACACTCATCGAGGCAAACACGACCCGCGACTTTAATGAAGAGTTGAAGAATTGCAACTTGGTCTAGAAGTCTTTAATATTTGCAAGAAGGCCCAAAACGTGATTTAGGTTATTTATAGGGATTTTACAGCCACTTTGTTGGCTATGCTTTATTTTACTTTGATTCTACTTTTGGTTTTTGGAGAGACAACTCTGAACTCCTGTTTTTATTGATTTCTTTGATGATCTATTCAATCATGTTGCTTTCAATCTCCATGTCTGGGTAGATCCACCTTAGGTTTAGGGTTTTTTCATAAATGACTTCTTTGAATGCTAGGTTGATTATATGTTTAGGACTCACCATCTGAATTAGTTATTCGCCATAGGTTGTTCTAAAAGCTAATTCTAGGTTGACGAATCTGGAACTTAGATCTTAGGATAATTGATTAGGCACGAGAGTGCTATTAATTACCTGAAAGAGCCTAGGTGAGCAAATTGATTATTCGCAAAGAGATTTGGTTTAATTGATTTGTGAACATATCAAACCTGAACTTTAAAGCTGATTTAGACTTTAGGATTCGCAAAGAGATTTGGAATTCCTAGGATTTAGATTTAGATAGTTTTCGCAGCGAGAGTTGGTTAATTATATCTTAGTGATTTGAGTTCAAGGACAGTGCGTAATTTGAATCATGTTAGTTAGTTTATCTGCATTCGTTGATTTCCTGAGAAAAACCATGGGCCTATATTTTCCTCCATCGATTTACAACACTTTTAATTGCATACTTGTTTTCGTTTAAATCTTTTTATTTAACGTATTTTGGATCTATATAATCTATTGTGTGATATCTTGAGTTCTTGTGTTCGACCCCTGATTTACTGCATCAACTGCTTTAGTACTATTTAGGGTATTAATTTGAGCATATCAAATTTGGCGACGTTGCCGGGGACTCAATTCGCCATTAGATTTTAGCTAAGAAATTCGTCTAATTCGCTAGAGTATCGATTGATACCCTGCTGGTATCGGTCGATACCCAACGTATATTTCAGTTACTTACGTTCTTGACTTTTGTTTTCAGGTGTATGCATATTCTTGAAACCAGGAGCAACAAGAACACTCCACTAGTTGATCTATCACTGGAACAGCTAGCACTTTTGGAACGCGCAAACAGGAAAGCAAAGAAATCAGCTAAGATGAACAACAATCAAGTGGAGTTGGTTCGTGATGCAGCTGGTGCTTACAGAGACCAAGAGGGTCGGTTGTGCAATGAGCAAGGACAACGTCTAGATGGAGAGGGGATCGTAATTCCACCTGCTCCTGTTGTCGCTGAGAATGTCGCTGGGAACGCGAGGAATGTTGTGGTTAATCGTGGAAGAACGATTGGTGAGTACAACAGGCCTGATTAGTTTTTCGCCAATCGATCAGTGATTCGTCCTCCTGCGTTTGAGAAGAATGACTTTGAGCTGAAACCTGCATACTACACTCTTGTGGGACATCATCTCTTTCATGGTCTTCCTCATGAACATCCGATGGATCATGTGGAGAAGTTCGAGGACTTGGTCACTAGCATCAAGAGTAATGGAGTGTCCTACGACTATCTCTTCTGCAAGCTCTTCCCCTACTCTATAGGTGGAGATGCGACTTACTGGCTACGGCAGCTACCTCCTGAATCGCTAACTACTTGGGAGGACACTAAGAGGGCCTTCCTGATCAACTTCTACGATGATGCACGATCTGAAGATCTGAGGAATAAAATCTCCCAATTTTCTCAAGGACCTACTGAGGCGTTCAAGGCTGCTTGGACAAGATTCAGATTGTATCAGAGAGATTGTCCACATCACGGATACTCTGATGTGCACCTGCTGGGTATCTTATTCAGAGGAATAGATTGGAGGTATCATATGGCTTTGGGTGCTTCGAGCAATGGAAATTTCAACACCAGGTATCCTGAGGACGCTTATGTGTTGATTGAGAACTTTGCATCTAGCAGTAGCACAAAGAGTGCAGATTTCGAGCGCAAGAAGCTGGCTGGTAATCATGATGGGTCGCAGATCGCTGAAGTTAAGGCTCAACAAGATTCTATGCACAGTCTTCTGCTGGGAAAGACAACAAAGGCCGTTCACTTTGCTGAAGATGTTGAGGTGTTTAACGAGGGTGAAGCAGAAGATGTCAACTACATTGGTGGTTCTAGTTTTCAGGGACAGAGGAACCAATTCAACAACAACTTCCAGCAAGGAGGATTCAACCAGAAACCTGCCCAGAACAGCGGTTACACCAGGAACTATGGGAGTTCTTCTTACGAGCATGTGCCTGCTAAAACGTCAGAAAGCAAGATCGAGACTATGCTTGAAACGCTCGTTCAAGGACAGCAGCAGATCACAGTGACCTTCAATGGTAAGATGGACGCCATGTACAAAGATCTGAGTGGAAGGATCGATGCTCTTGGTATTCATCAGATGCAGTTGGAAACTCAAGTAACCCAGACTTCAGAGAGTTCGAAAAGACAGGAAGGTTTTCTTCCAGGGAGAACTGAAAATCCAAGAGCACACGTCAATGCGATCTCCTCAAGTGCAGAAAATCTCGATGAGGATCCTGAAATCGCCAAGGCATCGATCGATACCCCCAAATGTTGATCGATGCCAGTTATAATTATGAAACGGGATACTGCCAAAACCCGTGTATCGATCGATACCCCCATTGGTATCGGTCGATACCGAGGCGATTTCTGAGGAGACACCTGAGATTTCGATTGTGGTGCCTAAAGTAGTTGCAGAGAGAGTCTATATACCGAGGATACCTTATCCCATAGCTGCTGGGAAGACTAAGAAGGAGGTAGATGACTCCAGATGCCAGGCTATGCTGGATAAGCTGATTGTGGAGCTTCCTCTAGATGATGATATATCTGCCGAGGACGATTCAACAGCGATAGCATCGATCGATACACCACCTGGTGTCGATCGATACACCTCGCAGATTAAGCCGGAAATTGTGATAACACCTAAGTTGATCGAAGAAAGAGTTCGCAATCCCAAGAAGCAGAATCCTAATCCTCAACACCTCAGAGATCCCATTTCTCCAAAGCAGCTGCGTGGCTTTGAGAAGATGGTACGAAGAATATCCAATGAATTGTCCTTTGAAGAAGCTCTAGAACACCGTCCTCTACTAAGTCACTTCAAAGATTGCAGAGAAACTGAGGAAGAGATTAAGGCACTCTTCATTAAGGCTAGAGGTGCACCACCTCCACTAAGACAGCTGACCCAAAAGGAAGACCCATGAAGATTCGCAGTTCCATGCTCTATCTCTGGAGTTGAGTTCAAAGAGTCTCTCGTTGACTCATGGGCTAGTGTCAATGTCATCTCAAGGGAAATTGCAGAACGGTTGGGCGTTGATATTCGATTCGCAAACGATTCTACATCGCTTCCATACGGTACTGTCCATGGTTTACTTGTCAAAATAGGAGATTGTTTGGTGCCTACTGATTTTTAGGTTGTGGAGATGAGTGCAATATCTCATATGCCTTTACTCCTGGGATGACCGTTTATGGCTACTGCTGGTGCAATCATAGACATGCCTAATAAGAGAATCTATTTCTCTTACATTGACGGAGGGGTCTATTATGATGTCATTCCCCCTAGAGGTGCTCCCACACGTGCCTCTTGCATTTAGGTTGTCACAGGAGAGACATTAGCAGTTGATCTTTTGGAAGAGCCTCCTGACAAGCCAACTGTCACAGACGTTTCAAATGAACCGCCCAGCATCCCCAAGGAAGTTGTCAAGAAGGCTAAGGCAACAAAGAAGAAGGCCAAGAGCAAAAGAGTCGAGGATCCCCATGTCACATTGATTCCTTAGAAATGTGATGGAGATTCGATCGAGTATAAGGTGAAGTGCAAAGGAGCCTCGAAACCATTCTCTAAGGCTAGAGTTCTTCTTACTTCGGGGCGAAAGAGAAAGGAAAAGAGTTTGTAGAAGGCATGATGAGCAGAACTCTGAAGCTGGCGATGTCAGATTGTGGAGCTTGTTTTGGAGTCAGCTCTAAATCTTCTTCTGACTGATCGTCCGTAAAGTCAAGCTCGTGACGTAAAACAAGCGCTTGGTGAGAGGCAACCCACTGGTGAGTCTGCTTTTGATTCTTTTTCTTTTTATTTTTTCGTTTTGTGTTTGTGTCATGATAAACAAGGAGCAAAACTCGAAATCGCCTTAGTGTCGATCGATACCCCATTGGTATCGGTCGACACCAATCGCGAATGTATGGTTCATTATGTCGAATTAAGCCTGGTATCTAATAGTAGGATTTTTCTAGTCAATTACTCAAATTCCACTCATGTCATTGTAGTATTTGAGATATCGAACCACATAGGTTAAGATTGAAGCACTAGGAATACATGAATCTTCCTAAGCTAGAGCAAATGTTTTTGGGTTTTTATGTTTATGGAAAAGAAACAAATGCAAGAAAGAAAACAAAAGATAGAAGTGTTGGAAAATGAATTAACTATCAAGAAGATGATTAAAGAACAAACAATGATGATACATGTTGAATTAAACACTATCCTAGAATATGGGATTCACAATTATGACTAATCCACCGTCGTGGCACTAATCGTTTTGTTAATCACCAAATCAAGAACAAACCATCGTTTGTGATAAGATGATTAACAAGCATTGAAATCCAATCCCAATTAGTTCACTAATCACCCTAGATCTCAACTCTCGTTGGCTAGGCATGAAAAGCTCAAAAAAGGTTTGGTTCAAGCATTTCATCGAACACCTATCGGGCGGGAAATGCTTAAACTCTAGCTTTGATCTCTCAATCCAAAACTAGCTTTGAGGTCACCTAAGTGAAGGACCTAACAAGAATCAACCTAAATCATCATCATCTAACCATCAAGACAATTGACTAACGATGCCTAAACATTTAATGCATATTTATTCTTATGACATGGAACACTTTCAAGTAGATTAGTTCACTTCCATGACACTAATCATTGTATGAATCATCTAAAGTCAGCATCCACCGATCACTTAGATAATCCATAGTTTACCACAAGTCCATTTTAGTCAACAATTCATCCTAAAGTCAGCATCCACCAATCACTTAGAATGAAAAGCATGCTTAGAAGTTTTCTAGACATTTCATCGAACACCTTGTGTGCATGAAATGTCTAAATTCTAGAAAATGAGTTTTCAATTCAATCCTAGCATTGAAATCCTTCGTAACATGAGAACAAATGTTTATCTAGTCCTAAGCATCAACAATCAACCATCAAACCATCTAAATCAAGCTAAATCTAAGATCCAATAAAAATGGGCCTAAGGCCTAAATATGAAGAACATAAAAGAAGAAATAAATGTAAAGAAGATGCATTAATATAAAGATAAGGGTGAAGAAATCTTCTCTAGAGTGGCATTTGTATGAAGAACAATCAAAATCCCTCTCAAAATCATAAGAAGAGTTTGGGATAAACCCAACTCTAGAAAGAAGAAAACTTAACATGAAAATTAGGTTTTTAGGGGTTTTATAGAAAAAGGGGGCGGACCGTGTCGACCCGGGACAAATCGGGTACCGACCCGGTCGAAATGGGTCAAATCCGGTCTTGTGTAGAACCTTCGCTAAAACCGTGATATCTTCTGGGATACATGTCCGAATGGCCTCAAAACACCTCCTGTGGACAGCTAATACACATGGCTACAACTTTTGTGAAGGCCACCGAGGCTAAATCCTATTGGAGACCATTCGTCCAGCCAGGTATTTCAGGAATGTCGGGTGGCTTCGTTCAGACGGACATACTCTCAGTACACTGGCCATATCTAACGAACCATGTATCTGAATGACCCGAAACTACCTCCTGTAGTCATCTAACTCACTTGGCTACAATTTTCATGAAGACTTCAGATTAAACTGGGCACGGGAAGGTCTTTATTTGGCCTGATCTTTGAGTCACTTTGGCTGCATCGCCCGGTGGGAAGGAACTGGGTCGATGTAAATGCCCTGAAGCTGAGCATCGATTTGTTTGATCGATGTGAATGGGGAGATTGATCGATTATAAGGCCCTGAAGTTGCATCCAGCACCAACATCGATTTGTGGGGGAGAGTTGGGTCGATGCTAAGGAGTTTTTAGGGAGACAAGAGAAAGCTCCTCGGCCAGGCAGAGACATCTTTAGTAAATCCGCGTTAACTCCTCAACCAAATGTCCAAATGGCCTGAATCTAACTCCTGTAGACATATGACTCACTCCTCTACAACTCCTATGCAGACCGTTGAGGCTGATTCATAACGGAGTGCCTTCGTCCAGCTACATCTTTCCGGCGTCTCGGATGGGCTTTGCATTCCTCTTATGCTCCATAATTCCAAACATCATCAATTGTTGCCAAGAAACCTAGAAACACTCCAAATGCATGCAAAGACTCACTAGGACCTAATGCAAACACCTAATACTCTAATAAATACCAAAATGCTATAAAAACTATGCAAGACACATGCATGAGACACATAACAAGAATGCATGCTAAAAAGAGGTAAAATATGGGAATATCAGTATCGATAGATACCAAGCTGTGTGTCGGTCGATACTCAATGTTCCAGCAAGGTAACTTCTTGTTTTCCCCAATTTTATTCTGTTCTTTTGTTTTCTTTTACCTACTCTAGGCTAGATAACACTGGGGATAGTGTTGTTCAAGTCTAGGGGAGGTGTCTGCTGACATTGTGTTTGTTTTTCTTAGAGTCAGTTGTTTTATCGAGTCAAAAACATTTTTTGTATTGAGTCAAAACTTGTTGGAGATGATGATCTTGTGCTTGAACCTATTGATTTGATTTTGTTTTTGAGTGCACAGTGTTACAGGATCTGTTCTAGATCGACTAATGAAAAATCCAAGGACTGACCAGTTGACTAGACAACATCCATGTCTCCAGCAGAGTTCTTCTGAAGCCTGAGCCAAACTTTTGCACTTCATCGATGGGGTTAGTGTTCATAGAGCTTGATTCATCATTCATATCTGACAAAGGAACCCATGTGTTTGAAGTAATGGTATCTCTCTCCCCTGTTATAAGTTGATAAATAAGAGCATAAAAGATGAAATGATTTTCTTCTGAGTAGAGGGCTAGGAAAATTTCCAGCGATCCCATTATTCTACTTGTGAGGGAATGATCACACAAAGGTTGAAAGCGAGGTTAGAAAAATTTCCCGTGATACCACTATTCACCCAAAACCTTTGATACATAGAGAGGAAAGAACTGGGGATTCGGTGGCAAACACCATCAATACTCGCGTTTCGGACTTTGATGTGTATATGCAGATCTAAAAAAAAGAGAACATAATAAGAAATAAGTCTGGGAGAGAGAAATTGATACAAAAAGTGTGGAAAAATGGTGGTTCCTTGTCATGATATTGTATGGTAAAGAATCTAAAAGGTTCTTAACCATTGGCTGCAGCGATGAAATTGGCGATGAGGGTTTTATTTGAACAATGTTGCGAGATAATTTGTGGAGTCTGGAAAAGCTGCGAATGTCTACGGAGAAGTACATGGTGGTTAGATCGAAAACTGGTTAGGTGACACTTGGGTACTTGGGAAGAGGGTCATTTCGATGGATAATGAACAGGTGAGTCTCTACGTTTTCAAACCTCTTTCTCTGGTTTGGTCTTCTATTTGCTTGAGGGCAAGCAAATGCTAAGTCTGGGAGAGTTGATATATCATGGTTTTTACCCCTTTTAGGCCATGATATAAGTCCGTTTTATAGAGTCTTTCTGCTATTTCGTAATGTTTTAGAGTCTTTTACAGGTCTTAGCACGTTTGGAGCATAATTGGAGATATTGGAGCTTTCTGGAGCATTTTGGAGCAAAGCTGAAGTTCGTATTGCTGAGTACCCGATTTCACATCAAGCATCGATCGATACCTCCTCATCGAGGCAGACATGACCTGCGACTTTAATGAAGAGTTGAAGAATTGCAACTTGGTCCAGAAGTCTTTAATATTTGCAAGAAGCCCCAAAACGTGATTTATGTTATTTATAGGGATTTTACAGCCACTTTGTTGGCTATGCTTTATTTTTCTATACTTTATTTTTACTTTTATTCTACTTTTGGTTTTTGGAGAGACAACTCTGAACTCCTGGTTTTTATTGATTTCTTTGATGATCTATTCAATCATGTTGCTTTCAATCTCCATGTATGAGTAGATCCACTTTAGGTTCAGGGTTTTCGTAAGGGTTATCTTTGAATGTTAGGTTGATTAGTTTATTAGGATTCACCATCTGAATTAGTTCTTCGCAATAGGTTGTTCTCAAAGCTAATTCTAGGTTGACGAATCTGGAACTTAGATCTTAGGATAATTGATTAGGCACGAGAGTGCGATTAATTACCTGAAAGAGCCTAGGTGAGCAAATTGATTATTCGCAAAGAGATTTGGTTTAATTGATTTGTGAACATATCAAACCTGAACTATAAAGCTGATTTAGACTTTAGGATTCGCAAAAAAATTTGGAATTCCTAGGATTTAGATTTAGATAGTTTTCGCAGCGAGAGTTGGTTAATTATATCTTAGTGATTTGAGTTCAAGAACAGTGCGTAATCTGAATCCTGTTAGTTAGTTTATCTGCATTCATTGATTTCCTGAGAAAAACCTTGGGCCTATATTTTCCTCCATCGATTTACAACACTTTTAATTGCATATTTGTTTTCGTTTACATCTTTTTATTTAGCGTATTTTGGATCTATATAATCTATTGTGTGATATCTTGAGTTCTTGTGTTCGACCCCTGATTTACTGCAGCAACTGATTTAGTACTATTTAGGGTATTAATTTGAGCAAATCACTACCTTAATGAGGAAAAATCAACATTGCTCCCTATGCTCAAGCAAAGCTACCTTATATGCTATGCATTTAGACTCAATCCTATATAGAGTGCACAAAAGTTCAAAATTTTCAAATTTATTGAAAATGCATGATATACTCAAAGCGCAAAAGGCAAAATAAGAACACCAAAAACGATATTAGATAACACACAAACCCTCCCCCAAACTTAATTTACACAGTCCCTTGTTTAATATAAGCTTAAGCAATAATTAAATAATGCATGAAAGAAGGAAGGAAAATATGATTCTAAATGCTATGTATAAAGTTTGGAGTGTTACTTTCGAAAAGGATGGAGGGGACGAGAAGGATCAACGGACGCCATACTCCATCACTTCATCCTATTCACCTTAGTCCATAAGTCCATGCCCATAAGACCATCGAAAACCTACTTGCACTACGAAAACCCATCAAAAGGAACTAACAACGAAAGAAGAGCTTAAAAGGAAATGTATATACAAGGATAAGCTTGGGGTTTCTCCCAAGAGCACTTTGTTTAGAGTCACGATGTTTGACTTTTGTTACCCATTTAAGCGGGTAATGGAGGAGTGCAAGCACTCCTTGGTGGTTCCTTAACCTCGAGTTTGCGAACATTGCCCATTAAGCCTTGAAGACCGGCGTGATTTGGCTCCTTAACCTCCGATGTGAGAGTTGCTATGGCCTTGGCAAAAGGATTGGGACGCCCTCTACATTTGACCTTGTACTCAATCATCCCTTCTTCATGTTTCCATGGGATGAGAGTCACGATCGAAGGTTGGTCTAGCAAGGGTCCAATCCCCTTGAGCATGCTCGGTTTCCTCTCTTTGGACCTAGGCTTTGTCCTCTTCTTATCAACCTTAGCACTTTCACCCTCACTCTCCGTTGTGGTGTGAAAGAGGGAATTCAAGCAACTTCCATCTAGAGCTAGGGCTTCTTCAACCATTCCTTGACTCACCATCTCACAAATGCCCACATATTCAACCTTTTGGGCTTGGGTTTCCTTGTCTCCACAAACAATGATCCCACAAATGGCGGTAGAAGAGGGTATCATTGTATAGGATTTCTCGTTGTCTACATTCGTGAGAAAAACCCTCTTGTTTATGAATTCCAAGGTTGCACCGGTTCTGTTGAGGAATGGGGTTCCGAGAAGTAGAGGGAGCTTTTTGTTTGGTGCCATCTCCATTACAACGAAAGCCGTTGGTACAAGGCACTCTCCAATCGTGAGAGGAAAGTCTTCAACCAAGCCAAGAGGTTTCTTCGTAGAAGAGTCTCCAAAAGTGATGGTGGATGGGTAATAGTTCAACTTATATATCCCAAGACTTTTGGCCATCTCCAAGGTCATGACATTCACGGTTGAGCCTGAGTCACACAAAGCATCATCAACTTCCAAGAGTCCAAGTGTGCAAGATATTGAGAATTTCCCGGGGTTTCCAAGCTTTGGGAGAGTCTTAGGCTCGATCCTTGTTGTGCGTGGAGGCGCTTTCTCTTGTGCCTTATTGCGGAAACGACTGGTAAATGGAAGTGGAGACTCATATGGGGGAGGTAAAGTGCGAATGTGCTCTCTTTTTGACCCAACAAGTATCTCTACGTTTTTCATTATAGCCACGACCTTGATGGACTCCTCAACCTTGTTATTCTTTTCTTCAACCAACACCATATCATTCTCATGCACAAGGGTCACCTCCCCACCTTGTTGCACAATGTCCTCATTGAAGCTAGAGACTAACCCGAGGAACTCCTCAATTATGTGATCTTGCTCCTAAAGAATGGAAAAGGTGTTGCAAGAGTCTTTAGAGGTTATTATTTTCTTCTTATATATCAAGGTTTTTACCCCATTTAAGCCATGATATAAGTCCGTTTTATAGAGTCTTCTTCCTATTTCGTAGTGTTTTAGAGTCTTTCTACTATTTCGTAGTGTTTTAGAGACTTTTACAGGTTTTAGCACGTTTGTAGCATAATTGGAGATATTAGAGCTTTCTGGAGCATTTTGGAGCAAAGCAAACGTTCGTGTAGCTGAGTACCCGATTTGAAGTATCGGTATCGATCGATACCCCATTGGTATCGGTCGATACTCATCGAGGCAGACACGACCCGCAACTTAATGAAGAGTTGAAGAATTGCAGAATGATCAAGAAGTCTTTATTATTTACAAGAAGCCCCAAAACGTGATTAAAGTTATTTAATAGGATTTTACAGCCACTTTAATGGCTATGCTTTATTTTACTTTGGTTTTGTGAGAGAGCTTTTGAAGGGAGACAAGTCTGAAACTCTATTCGTCCGAGAGAAGATTTTGAATCCTCTTGTTACTCTTTCTGATTTATTTGATGATTTATTCAAACATATTTATTGCTTCAATTTCCATGTCTGAGTAGATCCTTGTTAGGTTTAGGGTTCTCATAAGGGTTATCTCTGAATGCTATATTGATTAGTTATTAGGATTCACCATCTGAATTAGTTCTTCACCATAGGTTGTTTGCAAAGCTAATTCTAGATTGATCACCTAGAACTTAGATCTTAAGATAATTGATTTGGTGCGGAAGTGCAATTAATTACCTGATAGAACCTATGATGAGCAAAATAACTATTCGCAAAGGAATTTGGTTTAGTTGTTTAGTGAACAAATCAAACCTGATTTAAAAGCTGATTTAGATCTTAGGATTCGCAAAGAAATTTAGAATTCCTAAGATTTAGATTTAGATAGTTTTCGCAGCGGAAATTGGTTAATTATATCTTAGTGATTTGAGTTCAAGAACCGTGCTAAATCTGAATCATGTTAGTTAGTTTATATGCATTCATTGATTTCCTTAGAAATACCCTAAACCTAGCTTTCTCCCAATTGAATTTACAACCGTTTTAATTTACGTCCTGTTTTCAATACCAATGATCGCTTAGCATAAATCTCACCTATATAATCTACTGTGTGTTTCTGTGAGTCCTTGTGTTCGACCCCTACTATACAGCAATTACTGCTTAGTACTTTTAGGGTATTAATTTGAGCATATCACTTTCCCATTTAAAGAGCCTTGAGGATGATTTGAGGAAGGGGGGCACTCCGTTGCTCTATTGATTTCACCCTTGAGCTCAATGCCTCAACCTTGCTATTAAGGTCATTGTAAGAGAATATGACCTTGTTAGTAGTTTTAGTTTGGCCCTTGATTAGTTGTTGGAACATGGAGGCCAAGTCAAACTCTTGCGGTTTAGACGTAGGTGCTTGACCTTGGGCGACAAAGTTTTGTTGAAAGCCGGGTGGAGCTTTGGGTTGGAATCCACTTTGGTTTCCTTGGAATTGGTTCCTTGGGACATACCCTTATTGGTTGGAGTTAGAAGGTTGACCTTGAGATTGAAATTGTTGTTGTGGAACTCCTTGAGCTTGAGTAGATTGTTGAGGGTAGAGTTGGTCTTGTGGATTCCTATAGGTTTGTTTGAACCCTTGTCTTTGGAAGTTACCTTGGTTCTCCATGTAGTTCATTTCCTCTTGTGTTTCCACGGCTTCCTTTTGATAGCAAGCTTGATTGTTCTCGTAGTCACCAATGAAATGAACCGCTTTTTGAGACTCTTTTGAAGCCACAAGAAGCTTATCTATCATGGAGGCTTGTTTATCCAACTTCTCATTCAAGGTTTTGATGTCCTTGGCTCTCTTGTTCTCATCAAAGTCACTCGTGGTCCTTGTGTCACGGTCATTATCGTCGCCATAGGTGCCATCACTTTGAGCCAAGTTCTCCACTAGCTCAATTGCCTCCTTTACGTCATTAGTTAAGAAATTACTATTCGAAACCGTGTCAAGTAGCATTCGAATCTTAGGTAAAGCGCCTTGGTAGAGAGTACTAAGAAGTGAGGCGTTGGAGAAGCCATGATGTGGGCATTGAGAAGTGTAGCCTATAAATCTCTCCCAAGCCTTGTTGAAAGACTCAATAGACCGTTGTGTGAGGCTTGAAATCTCATTGCGAAATTTGGCGGTTCTAGCCGGTGATATACTCAAATTAATACCCTAAAGGTACTAAAGCAGTTGTTGTAGTAAGTGTAGGGGTCAAACACAAGGACTCACAGAAATCGCACAATAGACAAAATAGTATCGAATCAAGCCAAGCAAATCAGATGAAACAAAAACAATAAGCAGTAAAAGTGTTGTAAATTCCATGGAGAGAATATAGGCCTAGGGTATTTCTCAGGAAATCAATGAATGCAGACTAACTAATCAGGGTTCAGGTTACGCACGGTTCTCGAACTCAAATCACTAAAGTATAATTATCTAAATCTAAACTTCAGAATCTCAAATCTCTTCGCAAATTCCTAAGAATAAATCAGGTTTGATATGTTCACAAATCAATTAAACCAAATCTCTTTGCGACTAATCAATTTGCTCACCTAGGTTCTATCATGTAATTAATCGCACTGTCGTGCCTAATCAATTATCCTAATATCTAAGTTCCAGATTCGTCAACCTAGAATTGGCTTTGAGAACAACCTAAGGCGAAGAACTAATTTAGATTATGAATCCTAACAATAAATCAACCTAACATTCAAAGACATCCCTATGAGAAAACCCTAAACCTAAAGTGGATCTACTCAGACATGGAAATTGAATCAATAAACATGTTTGAATAAATCATCAAATAAAATAGAAAGAGTAAACAAGGGTTCGAAATCTTCTCTCGGATGAACAGAGTTTCAGAATTGTCTCCCTTCAAAAGCTCTCGCACAAAACCAAAGTAAAATAAAGCATACCCATAAAAGTGGCTGTAAAATCATATTAAATAACCTAAATCACGTTTTGGGGCTTCTTGTAAATAATAAAGTCTTCTGGGGCAATTCTGCAATTCTTCAACTCTTGGAAAAGTCGAGGGCTGTGTCTGCTGCGATGGGTATCAATCGATACTAGGCAGTATCGATCGATATTGATGCTTCAAATCGCGTACTTAGCAACACGAACTTCTGCTTTGCTCCAGAATGCTCCAGAAAGCTTCAATATCTCCAATTATGCTCCATACGTGCTAAAACCTGTAAAAAAACTCTAAAAGACTCCAAAATACTAGAAAGACTCTATAAAACGGATTTATATCATGGCCTAAAATGGGTAAAAACCATGATTCTCAGTTTGCATTGACGTGTGCTGTTGGATTCTCAGTTTTCCCTGGAAGAAAGCCTTCCTGCCTCTGCACAGCTACTGCAGCCTGAGCAACCTGAGTTTTCAGCTTTCTCTGAGAAAGATTAATAGCCTCGATTTTCCCATTCAGATCGATGTACAGGGAGTCAAACTTCCCATTGAAATCCACTTGCAACTTCTGATGTCCCTGAAGAAGTTGTTCAAGCATGGATTCCATCTTATTCTCTGTGGACTTTGGAGAGATTGGTTGGTACGAAGAGTTTCCATAATTGCGAGTGAAATCGCTGCTCTGGAGTGGTTTCTTAGTAAATTGTTTTGTTGCAAAACCAGTTTGGTTCCCCTCAAACTTGTACCCACCTTGCTGGTTGTTGTTGTTGAAGTTTCGGTTGTTGTTGTACCCAAATCGATGACCCTGAAAATGAGAACCACCAATGTAGTTAACATCATCCACTTCTTCTTCTTCCACATTCACGACTTCATCAGCAAAGTGTACAGCTTTCTTCGACTTCCTAATCAGGAAATCCAGCTTGGCCTGAACCTCAGCAATCTATGATCCATCAACTCCTCCATCCTGCTTCTTCCGCTCGAAATCAGCATTCTTGGTGCTATTACTAAACGCCAAGTTCTCAATCAACACAACCGCATCATTTGGATACCTGGTGTTGAAGTTCCCATTACTCGCAGCATCCATACCCATCTGGTACCTCCAATCAACCCCTCTGTAGAAACTGCCCAGCAGCTGAACCTGAGTGAACCCATGGAGCGGACAATCTCTCTGATAAGACTTGAAACGAATCCAAGTAGCTTCGAGTGCCTCTGTCGGACCCTGAGCAAATTGAGAGATCTTGTTCTTGAGCTCCTCAGATCTCGCAACATCATAGAAATTGTTCCGGAATGCATTCTTCGTCTCATCCCATGTAGTTAGCGAATCAGGAGCCAACTGCTTCAGCCAATAATCAGCATCCCCACCAAGAGAGTATGGGAAAAGTTTGCAGAAAAGGAACTCATTGGGCACTCCATTGTATTTCATACAAGTGACCAAATCCTCGAACCTTTCGATATGATACATGGGGTGTTCATGAGATAGGCCATGGAAAGGATTCTGACTTACAAGAGCGTGATATGCATGTTTCAGCTCAAAGTCATTCTTCTGAAAAGTTGGGATGCGAATCGCAGCTCGATTGGCATAGAACTGATCAGGTCTGTTGTGCTCACCAAGTGTTCTACTTCGATCAACCCCAGCATTCCCAACGTTGGCTTGCGCAGCTGGCGCAAAAATCTGACCAACAACAGCAGGAGGGACAATGACGTTTCTAGCTTCATCAAGTCGATGCCCTCTCTCATTGCACACTTGACCCTCTTGGTCTCTCAAGACTCCAGCTTCATCAGCTCTTAATACCACTGGGTTGTTCATCCCTGATGTTTTCTTTGTCTTTCTGTTTGTGCGTTCCAAAAGTGCTAGCTGCTCCAAAGATAGTTCAACTAGCTGAGTAATATTGTTCCCTCTGGTTTCACGATTATGCATGCACCTGAAAAGAAGAGAAAAACGTAAGTAATCAAAAACTCGATGAGTATCGACCGATACCAAGTGGTGTCGATCGATATCAACAAAAAGAAAACGACGAGTATCGACCGATACTAGATAGTATCGATCGATACCGACAAACTTAGTTGAAACTCGACATCTAAAATCTAATGGCGAAATTGAGTCCCCGGCAACGGCGCCAAATTTGATATGCTCAAATTAATACCCTAAAAGTACTAAAGCAGTTGTTGTAGTAAGTGTAGGGGTCGAACACAAGGACTCACAGAAATCGCACAATAGACAAAATAGTATCTAATCAAGCCAAGCAAATCAGATCAAACAAAAACAATAAGCAGTAAAAGTGTTGTAAATTCGATGGAGAGAATATAGGCCTAGGGTATTTCTCAAAAAATCAATGAATGCAGACTAACTAATCAGGGTTCAGGTTACGCACAGTTCTCGAATTCAAATCACTAAAGTATAATTGACCAACTTTCGTTGCGAGAATTATCTAAATCTAAACTTCAGAATCCCAAATCTCTTTGCAAATTCCTAAGAATAAATCAGCTTTAAAGTTCAGGTTTGATATGTTCACAAATCAATTAAACCAAATCTCTTTGCGAATAATCAATTTGCTCACCTAGGTTCTATCAGGTAATTAATCGCACTGTCATGCCTAATCAATTATCCTAAGATCTAAGTTCCAGATTCGTCAACCTTGAATTAGCTTTGAGAACAACCTAAGGCGAAGAACTAATTCAGATTATGAACCCTAACAATAAATCAACCTAGCATTCAAAGACATCCCTATGAGAAAACCCTAAACCTAAAGTGGATCTACTCAGACATGGAAATTGAATCAATAAACATGTTTGAATAAATCATCAAATAAAATAGAAAGAGTAAACAAGGGTTCGAAATCTTCTTTCGGATGAATAGAGTTTCAGACTTGTCTCCCTTCAAAAGCTCTCTCACAAAACCAAAGTAAATTAAAGAATAGCCATAAAAGTGGTTGTAAAATCCTATTAAATCACCTAAATCATGTTTTGGGGCTTCTTGTAAATAATAAAGTCTTCTGGGGCAATTCTGCAATTCTTTAACTCTTGGAAAAGTCGCGGGTCGTGTCTGCTGCGATGGGTATCGATCGATACTAGGCAGTATCGATCGATACTGATGCTTCAAATCGGGTACTCAGCAACACGAACTTCTGCTTTGCTCTAGAATGCTCCAGAAATCTCCAATATCTCCAATTATGCTCCAAACGTGCTAAAACCTGTAAAAGACTCTAAAAGACTCTAAAATACTAGAAAGACTCTATAAAACGGACTTACATCATGGCCGAAAAGGGGTAAAAACCATGATATATCAGCCGGTGAGAAGAATTTGGCTAGAATTACCCTTTTGCAATCATCCCATGAAGTAATAGATCCTTGAGGCAAGCTTTTCTCCCACTGGTGAGCCTTGTCACCCAAAAAGAACGGGAAGAGACAAATCTTGAAACCATCTTCGGATACTCCATTGATCTTGGTGAGACCACATATCCGGTCAAATTGGTCAATGTGATCTAGAGGATCCTCCATTGACAACCCATGGAACTTATTAGCTTGAACCATGTTGATTAGCCCGGGTTTGACCTCAAAGTTGTTATTTTCAACCAGAGGCGGTTGAATACCTTGACGGTTTTGGTGTGCATTTGCCGCATCACCTTCTCCTACGACATGCCTAGCTCTAGACGGGTGGTTAGGACGGTGATGGTTTCCATTGCCACCACCTCCTTGATTAATGACGTTTCCATCCCCATTCCCACCGTTCCTTTGGTGGGGAATGGGTTCGTTGATGTTCCCAAGTGCAACATTCTCAAAGTGCTCCATGTCGTTACCAACCTCTTCTTAAACTCTCACTCGGTTTCGTCGTGCTCTTGATCCTCTATCAAGTTGATCAGTGTCGTCCCTCGGTTCTACTAGGTTAGTATTGCCACGGGAACGGGTATGCATGCACCTATAGAGAGAAAGAGCAATAGGAAGCAAACAAGATTAGTAACTTGGTAGCAAATAAAACTTAATCTCACAAAGAGCCTAAACCTCAATGTTAAAACAAATCCCAATATGGCAACGGCGCCAAATTGATACAATATATTTTGGTATCTATAGAATCAATTTTCTAATTGAAATTGTAGCATACGAGGTTATCGAACCTTATCGGGATTTATCCTAATCACTAAGAATACAAGGAACAATTGCAAGTTAAGCTAAACAAGTGTGTTTAATTAAATATCCAATTTGAATTAAGCAAAAGCACTAAACAAGATTGTAAATCAATAAACAAAAGCGGATCCTAAGATAGGGTTATCGAAATATGGTGACCTAAGCACAATTGATGGTGTTCTTTCACTTAAACAAGCTATCCCTAGGCAATAGATCTCTAATCTTGATTAGTTGTCTTTCAAGCAACTAATCACTATGTTAATTATCAAATCCATTAGCAAATTATCATTTGTGGATTAACAATTAGCAAGCATTAAGAATTATAACAAGATCAACCAAAGATATGCCCTAAACAACTAATCTCTTAGGTTAGGAGCATAAATCCCTTGAATAGTTCATCAAGGCGTTTCATCAAACACTTGGTGTGCATGAAATGCCTTGTGATCTAGATCTACTTCATCAAGCTAGATCTAGCATTAAGGACACTATTCAAGGAAGGAAATAAGATAATATATCCCTAAACACCATAAACCATGCATTGGATCACCTTAATCTACCCCATCTAAAGATCCTAAAAGACTACTCAAGACCCATCAAGAACAACCCAAAATCGATATGGCTACAGGTTGAATCCATGGATGAGTGTTGGATAATCAAGATAGAAAGAAGATAGATCGAAGAGATTGATAGAAATCAACACTAAATTATATAAAACAAAGGATCCTTCTTTCAAATCTCAAGTTCTCTCTCAAAGGTGAGGGTTTTAGACTTAAGAAAAATATTAGCCCATCAAAATTAGGTTTTTGGGCATAAATAGTGAATAGTGACGAACCGGGTCGACCCAAGACAAACCGGGTACCGACCCGGTTTAGATGGATAAAGAGTGTTATGGGCGGCCAATACCGAGGTCACTCATCGGTACCACACCTCGGTATTGGACCTGGGTTTGTGTACCGACGAGGGGTACCGAACAGTGACATCGATATTGAGGGGAAATGCTTTGATGTTCCTCCGATGAATACCGAGTTCCCTCCTCGGTATTGTAGCTCGGTGCTAAGATATATTTCCCCCGGGTTTCCTCCGAGAGCAGTACCGATCAGTTGCACCCAGGAGTGACTTCGTACAATCCCCTGAAGCAGTGACACCGACGTCACTCCTCGGTATTGTAGCTCGGCGTTAAGAGATTTTCCCAGACCACAAAATTCATGAACCGTACCTGAACCGAAAACTCCTAAAACTCTATGTTTGAAGTTTTTCTAGTTTTTTTGGTTTTTCTGGTTTTTTTGGGTTTTCAGGGTTTCCAAGGTTTTTCGGGTTTTAAGGTTCGGGTTCGGTTTGGAAATTTTGCTTTGGTTCGTAAAAATATTATTCGGTTCGAGAATTTTGTGGTCTGGGTTTTCGGGTATTGTGGGGTTTTCGGGTTTTTTGGGGTTTTCCAGAACTGAACCGAACTCGAACCGAAAAACCCGAAAACCCCAAAATTTGGGTTTTTTTGTTTTCGGGGTTTTTCGGTTCGAGAATTTTGATTTGGTTTAATAACTTTGTGGTCGGGCTTTTCATGTTTTTTGGGGTTTTCGGGTTTTTTGGGGTTTTTGGGATTTTTCGGATATTTATAAATATATATATATGTTTGAAGTTTTACAATTAACTTCGTTGGCACAATTGGCAGGGTGCATGTGATTTATCCTCGAGGTGAATGGTTTGAAACTCCATTTTACAAAATTTTGTTTAATTAGTTTGTCCAAAATGACATAGTTTTGGTCAATATACGGTCTTATACGACCATGGCAGTGTTGCAGTTGATTTCGGAGGTGGGGGGATTGACTTGCAAATTTTTTTAGGTGCAGGTTATTCTTACAAAAAAAATAAAAATTATTGATTGATTTGTAATTTTTTTAGCTGAAAGCTTATGGGTTTTTTTGCAGTAATCCCTATTTATGTTTCTTCTCAGTGTACGTTTCGTCAATGACATTAGACCCACTTATTTCCTCCTCCCCCTCAGATTATCTTACTCTGCAAATGTAAGAACACCATTCGTAATTAACTCTTCTCCTTGTACTTAGAAAAATAAGAAACATGATTCCAAATAACTTCAACTTTGTTTCATTTTAACTTTCTTTTCCAACATATTCTCTGATCCAAAAATTGCTCACGTATCAAAACTTTGGATATTTTAAAACTTATATGTTTATTACTGAGGCCCAGAATTATATAATCTTATGGTTTCTCAGAAACCCGTAAACAAAACCAAAAGGTAAGGCATTCACATTGACGTTCTAACACAGCTATCCATCGCTGTGCGCCAAACGATGGGCCACAGCTGAGTAACGGGCGGTATAAACGGTGGATGTGATTTTTGCCGTATTATGTGTGTGCGACCCATGTTACCTGCAATTTGATTTAACGATCATTACAAGAAAACAGTGCCATTTCCGTCGGAATTTTCGACGGCGATCTTGCCATCGAAAATTTCCGACAAATTCGACGACTGTCGGAACTCCGTCGAAAATTACCGAAGGAAATTATATCGTCGGAATATCGTCAGAAATATCGATGGATTTTCGACGACCTTAATACATTGCCAATTCATAACAAATTCCCGACGATAATTTTGAATCAGTCGTCAGAAATTCATCGGAAAAAGAATCGTTTTGTAGACGTTATGTAGCCAATTTCTCCCGACGGATTTCCGACGATAATTTAAACGATAATATGACCGTTATATAGCCGTTTGGATTTACGTCGAAAAAAATTGTTCCTATAAATACCCACTTTCCCTCATTCCAAACAATGTTTTAAAAAAAACGGCACAACCAATAAAAAGTCACAAAAATGTCTTCTTCAAATCGAAATGATTATTTTTGATCGTGGATGGACATACCTCATCAGGATCCAACGACGAACTTATGCACGGAGAAGTTCGCAGAAGGGGCGGCGCAATTCATGAGTTTTGCGACAAACCAAGAGACGACAATACAAACCGGTAAGATGTATTGTCCTTATAACGAATGTAGGAATCGTAATTCTAAATCTGTCAAAACAGTATGGCTGCATCTGTATAGATTTGAGTTTATGTCGGGTTACAAGATTTGGTATTGTCACGGAGAAAGTGAATCAATGGTGGATTATGGTAGCACTAGTGAATATTATAGTGTGGATGGATTAGAGGAACCAACAACGGAAACGGAAACGTAGGTAGTGTTCAGATGGTGCACGATGCGTTTCGTGAAAATGTACAATCATTGCTGAGGATAGAGATAGAGTCGAGGAACCTAAGCGCAAAGGTTTTTTGATATGCTAGATGCAGGTAAGCAGCCATTATACGGAGGTTGTAGGGTGGGTAATTCGCCGTTATCAGATGCAACTAGGTTGATGACCATAAAGTCGGATCACAATTTGAGTGAGGATTTTGTGAATGCGATAGCTGAATTCTTCAAAGAATATTTGCATGAAGATAACTTTTCACTAGCTTCGTACTACGAGATACAGAAACTAGTAGCCGGTCTTGGTTTGGAGTATCATATGATAGATGTTTGCATCGACAACTGTATGATCTATTGGAGAGATGACGTCGCCCGCTCGGCATTTCGGTTTTGTCACAAACCTCAGTTTCAGGATACAAGTGGGAGAGTTCCAATCTCGTATAAGCGGATGTGGTATTTGCCGATCACAGATACGTTGAAGAGGTTATATCAATCTAAGAACAATGTGGAGTCTATGAGATGGCATAGAGAGCATACAACCGAAGGAGAAATTATGCATCCTTCAGATGCAGAAGCATGGAAACATTTCCAAGCAGTGTATCCTAGTTTTGTGTATGAGCGAAGGAATGTATACCTTGAATTATGCACATATGGTTTCAACCCTTTTGGAGAGCATGTGAGGCAATATTCGTTGTGGCCAGTAATCGTGACACCTTACAATTTGCCGTCATTTTTGTGCATAAAACATGAGTTTCTCTTCCCCAGCATTCTTGTTCTCGGCCCAGAGCATCCAAACAGATCACTTGATGTGTTCTTGCATCCATTGATTTATGAGTTGCAAATGTTGTGGGAACATGGTGTTCAAGCGTTTGATGTTTCCTTACAACATAATTTTATGATGCAGGAGGTACTTATGTGGACCATAAGTGATTTTCCAGCATACAGTATGCTGTCTGGATGGACAACTCATGCAAGGTTATCATGTCCATATTGCCAAGATAACCTTGATGTGTTCCAATTGAAGCACGGACGAAAGACTTCTTGGTTTGATTGTCATAGACGATTCCTTCCGAGTGGCCATCCGTATCGTAGAAGCAAGACGGTTTTTACAAAGAACAAGAGATTGTTTGATGGTCCACCTCCTTAGTTAGAGACGGTTATTATTTGTTTACTCAGTTCAGAGATTTTGGGGCTGAGAGAACGGCCGTATGTGGTGGTAACGGGCATGAGCGTGTTGACGGTTGTGGTGAGCAACACAATTGGCATAAGAAGAGTATTTTTTTGGGATTCGCCATATTGGAAGGATCATATGTTGAGGCATAATCTAGATGTCATGCACATCGAGAATAACTTTTTCGAGAACATCATGAACACCGTTCTGAATGTACAAGGGAAGACGAAAGACAATTTGAAGTCTATATTGGATTTCCCAGAAATATGTTCTCGTAAGGAGCTTCATGTTATGGCGAACGAGAAAGGTCTGGTCCCCGTTTTCCATTTAGATGTGACGTCAAACGAAGAGTTCTTCGATTGAGTTAAGCATATTGTTAAATTTCTAGATGGATATGCATCTAACCATCGGAATTGCTTTGATAGTGGAGAAGGAAAGTTTTCTGGGATAAAGAGTCATGATTTTCATGTTGTCATGCAACACCTCCTTCCAATTGCATTTGCCGGTCTTCTACCACGAAACGTACATGAAGCAATTGCAGGTATATTTTATTATTATTATTATTATT
>PKML01009092.1:5755-29488 GCA_002933935.1 Eutrema yunnanense | reverse complement strand
TCACCAGACACTTTGAACCCAATGACCATGTACTTCTGTATAACTCTCGTTTGCATTTGTTTCCTGGTAAATTGCGTTCTCGTTGGTCAGGTCCTTTCACAGTCAAGGAGGTTAGACCACATGGTGCAATTGCCCTGATAAATCCATCAGGCGAAGAGTTCACTGTCAATGGACAAAGGGTGAAACACTATTTCCGGACAACAGAGATGCCAGAGGGACACATAATGCCTCTGGATGATGCGCCCAGTGCCTGAACGGCGGTACAGTCAAGCTAATGACATTAAACGAGCGCTTGGTGGGAGGCAACCCACTGGTGAGTTTGTATATAAGTCTTTTTCTTTTTATTTTTCGTTCTGTGTTTTGTGGATAAACAAAGAGAAACGCGACTTACTATCGACCTAGTATCGATCGATACTTCCAATGTATCGATCGATACCCCGTGTCGACTTAAGCCTGGTATCGATCGATACCAGGCCGTGTGTCGGTCGACACCATTGACCACAATCGGTAACTCATTTTTCCTCAAAATTCCGCTATGTTCTTTTGTTTCTTTCACCAACCTTAGGCAATATAACCATGGGGACAGTGCTGTTCAAGTCTGGGGGAGGTAGTCGCTGACATTGTGTTTGTTTTTCTTAGAGTCCGTTGTTTTTGAGTCAAAATTGGTTTTATTGAGTCAAAATATGTTGGAGACTGTGATCTTTTTCTTGAATCTATTGTTTTGACTTTACTTCTAAGTGACCATTGTTACAAAATCAGTTCTAGATCGGACTAATAAAAAATCCAAAGGCTGACCAGTTAACTAGAAGACACTTATGTTTCCAGCAAAGTTCTTTAAAGCCTGAGCCAAAATTTTTGCACTTCATCGATGTGACTGATGTCCATTGGGCTTGATTTCCGGCGATCCTATTATTCTACTTATGAAGGAATGATTACACAAAGGTTGGAAGGGAGGTTAGGAAAAATTTTCCGTGATACCACTATTCGCCTACACCTTTGATACATAGAGAGAGAAGAACCGGGGATTCAGTGGAAAACACCATCAATACTCGCGTTTCAGACCTTAATGTGTATATGCAGATCTAAAAAAGAAAGAAAGAATACGATGAGAAATAATTCTGGGGGGAGAGAAAACGATACCAAAAGTGTGAAAATTGGGTAATTCTTTTGTCATGATATTGTATGGGAAAGAATCTAGAAGGTTCTTAGCGTTGATCAAAGCGATGAAACTGGCTAGGAAGGCTTTATTGGGTAATGCTGTGAAATAATGTGTGTAGTCTGGGAAGATGTGAATGTCTACGGAGAAGTACATGGTGGTTAGATTTGGGGCTGGTTAGGTGATATGTGGAGCACTAAGGAAAAATGTCATTGCAATATTTCATGAACATGTGAGTCTCCGTGTTTTCAAATCTCTTTCTCTTGTTTAGCTTTCTATTTACTTGAGGGCAAGCAAAGGCTAAGTCTGGGGGAGTTGATATATCATGGGTTTTATCCCGTTTAAGCCATGATATAAGTCCGTTTTATAGAGTATTTCTACTATTTTGTAGTGTTTTAGAGTCTTTTACAGGTTTTAGCACGTTTGAAGCATAATTGGAGATATTGGAGCTTTCTGGAGCAAAGTAGAAGTTCATGTAGCTGAATATACCCGATTTGAAGCCTCAGTATCGATCGATAGTGACTAGTATCGGTCGATACTCACTGAAGCAGACAGGAGTCGCGACTTTAAATGAAGAGTTGAAGAATTGTAAAATTGCCCACAAGACTTTATTATTTACAAGAAGCCTCAAAACGTGACTTAGGTTATTTATTAGGATTTACATCCACTTTTGATGGCTATGCTTTATTTTACTTTGGTTTTGTGAGAGAGCTTTTGAGGGAGACAAGTCTGAAACTCTGTTCGTCTGAGAGAAGCTTCTCTTTGCGAATCCTAAAGTCTAAACCAGCTTTTAGTTCAACTTTGATTTGTTCACAAAACAACTAAACCAAACCTCTTTGCGAATAGTTATTTTGCTCACCCTAGGTTCTATCAGGTTTCTCAATTGCACTCTTGTGCCTAATCGATTAACATAAGATCTAAGTTTTAGGTGATCAATCCAGAATTAGCTTTGAAAATAACCTATGGTGAAGAACTAATTCAGATTATGAACCCTAAACAACTAATCAACCTAGCATTCGAAGAAATCCCTTATGAGAACCCTAAACCTAACAAGAGATCTACTCAGACATGGAAATTGAAGCAATAAACATGTTTGAATAAATCATCAAATAAATAATAAGAAAGAGAGTAAAACAGGGGTTCGAAATCTTCACTACAAGAAAATTGAGCAAAGATAGCATAAGAAGATAGCGTTTGGTACCTGAATGCTATCTTCGATATAACCCATTATTTAAGATAGTGTTTCATATGTGCATATGCTATGTTTGTTTTTTTGGATTATAATGCGTGTTAAATTTTTTTATGCCGCATATATATAATAGCATTCATTAAATTTAAAACGCTATGTTTAGTATTAGCAGAAATTTTTTGACATTTTTCTCGGCTAAGTACCGAAGGCAAAAAACAAGCGGTAAACAATTTTCAGTTTCCCTCCGAGATCATCGAGTTTCGCTCTCACTCAGTCTCTCTGGAAAATTCTCTCTCACTCAGACATTCTATCTCATCTCTCTGGCTATCGATCTCCTAAGCTAACAGCTTTCGTCCTCGTTTCTCAGGGATACATTTCTCGAATCTACGCCGTTGTTGTCTCTGCGGATTTCGATTGAAGGTTAGATTTTCTTGTGTAATCGAAACTCATATCGATTTAGGGTTTCGAAATGATTAATTCTGATTTCTTACGACGAATTTGGGTTTTGTTACACGGAATTTATCGCAATTTCAAGATCTATCGCTTAAGCTTAGGGGTTTCCTTTCGGATAGGGGTTTCGATATGTGAAATTTTAGGGTTTTCCTTTCGGATAGGGGTTTCGATATTTCTGTTGACTAATTATGGCTTTTCGGACAGGTTTGGGTGTTGGATTCAAGCTAAGGTAATTGTAATTTTTTCGGACAGGTTTCACAGTCAGATTTCCGTTTCAGTTTGGGGTTTCGAATTAGTGTTAATGGATTTTGTTTTGTCTGAATTTAATCGCTTTTGCTTTCTTTTGCAGATTATCCTTTACAAGATCTTTGTTATCTAGAGGTACTTTTGAATATTCTCTCGTATTTGTCTCTGATGTTTTAGCGTAATTGAAACTGTCTGATGTAAGAAAAACTTATCACAAATGTATGTATTCCTTTGACCGTGGAGCTATGGTGGTGGTATGACATGGAGAAGTCTTGGGTTTGGCTTCCAAGGTATGGTTTTATATGTTATTGTTGTTAATTCCTTTACTTACAACTGAGTTTCTTATTACTGTTGATTGAATTTCAAATGTTTTCTAATTTACAGGAATAGCCTTGAGTATGAGCAAGGAGCAACATATTTTGTGTATGGGTCAGCTAAGAGGTTGGGTTATCCTCCAAACATGTTTTGTCCTTGTCTCGATTGCCGAAATATGTGCCACCAACCAATAGCCACATTACTGGATCAACTAGTTATTAGAGGTATGGATCAGAAGTACAAGAGGAATAGATGTTGGAGTAATCATGGGGAGATAAGGGATTTGAAGACATGTGATGAACCAACTTCTGAATTTGAAGCTTATGAGTTGTTTAAAGCTGCTTACTTCGACGGTGATGACTATTCACAGCCCCGGAGTGACAATGCAGATCAGCATGATGTGATTGAAAATGAAGAAGACTCAGAGTTTATGAAAAAGTTAAAAGATGCTGAAACGCTCTCTACAACACATGTCCTAACTATACCAAAGTGTCTGCTATCATGGGGTTTTACCGTATAAAAGTGAAGAGCGGAATGTCAGAGAACTATTTTGATCAGCTTTTGAAGATAGTTCACGACATGCTAACTGAAGATAAAGTGCTTCCAACATCAACATATGCGATGAAGAAGTTCTTGAAGATATTTGGTTTTGGCTATGAGAACATTCATGCATGAAAAAATGATTGCATTCTGTACCGGAAGCAGTATGAGAATTTGACAAACTGCCCTAGATGTAATGCTTCTAGATGGGAAGTGGATAAGCACACAAGAGAGGAAAAGACTGGGATTCCTGCTAAGGTTCTTAGATATTTCTGGATAAAGGACAGATTCAGAAGGATGTATATATCAAGAAGAATGGCTGAGGATCTGCGTTGGCATTTCAGTAATGCTTCAGAAGATGGAACAATGCGCCACCCGGTGGACTCAATAACTTGGGCTCAAATAAATGATAAATGGCCACAATTTGCGTTTGAACAGAGAAATCTTCGACTTGGTCTGTCTACAGATGGGATGAACCCTTTTTCGATCCAGAACACGAAGTATAGTACATGGCCAGTGTTGCTAGTGAACTACAACATGCCACCTACATTGTGTCTGAAGGCAGAGAATGTAATGCTCACTATGTTGATTCCTGGACCAACTGCACCGAGCAACAACATCGACGTGTATCTAAAACCGTTGATAGAAGATCTTAATGATTTATGGAGTGAAGGTATCGAGGTCTATGACTCATTCTCAAAGGGAACTTTCAATCTCAGAGCTATTTTGATGTGGACTATCAGTGATTATCCTGGTTTGGAGACATTGGCAGGTTGTAAAGTGAAACGTAAACAAGCATGTAACGTTTGTGGCAAGGATACACCTTTTAGGTGGCTTAAGTTTAGTAGAAAACATGTCTACTTGGGCAATAGGAGAAGACTCCGACCTGGGCATCCTTACCGACGCAGACGATGTTGGTTTGATAACACGGTAGAAGAAGGGACTGTACCTAGAATTCAAACAGGGGTTGAGATATTTCAGCAGTTGAAAGACTTTAAATTAGGAATGATTTTGGTAGAGCTTTAGATAAGAAAGGAAAAAGAAAGAGATCTGGTTTGTGTGAGGATGATGAGATTTCAGAAGAGGAAATTGATGAAGAGAGTGATCGATGGAGGTGGAAGAAGCGGTCTATTTTCTTTGACCTACCCTACTGGAAGGTTAGAATATTCTCTAAAACTTTAATTTTTTTGAATTCATTATCAGTGTCTAATTGAGTTCTTTGTTTCTATGTCTTAGGATCTGCCGGTACGTCACAACATCGATGTAATGCACGTAGAGAAGAACGTGTCTGATGCCATATTGTCCCTCCTCATGCAAAGTGCTAAATAAAAAATGGCTTAAAGGCACAACATGAGTTGGAAGATATGGGGATTCGGAAAACCTTACATGCACAAGTACGTGGAAAGAGAAACTACTTACCACCTACTGCTTATTGGCTGTCAAAGACCGAGAAAAAGAAGTTATGCAAGAGATTGTCTGAGTTTAGAGGACCGGATGGCTACTGTGCGAATATCGCCAACTGTGTTTCAGTTGATCCTCCTACAGTTGGTGGCTTGAAGTCTCATGATCACCATGTGTTATTACAAAACCTGTTACATGTGGCTTTGAGAGGAATGCTGCCAAGTGGGCCTCGGATTGCAGTGAATAGAATATGCAAATTCTTCAATCGATTGTGTCAGCGTGTGATTGACCCGGAGAAGCTTGAAGCATTGGAGGCTGAGGTTGTCGAAACATTGTGCCTGTTGGAGAGGTTCTTTCCTCCTTCAATGTTTGATATCATGTTCCACCTTCCTCTTCATCTAGCAAGGGAGACACGTTTGGGTGGTCCGGTCCACTTTAGATGGATGTATCCTTTTGAGAGGTACTGATTACTGTTTCTTTCACTCTATTTTTTTGTTTTTTGTCGTGTTGTAAACTGACTCTGATTAATCTGGTATCTGTTTGAGATGTAGATACATGAAGACACTCAAGTCATATGTTAAAAACTATGCTAGGCCAGAAGCTTGTATGGCTGAGGGATACATGACAGGAGAATGCATTGCCTTCTGTTTGGAGTTTCTAAAGACATATGTACCAGTCCTAGTAAATGTTAACCGTAATGAAGATCTTGAACCAGATGAGTCCATCCTTGAAGGTCGTCCAATTCACAAGTCTAAAGCAGTTATACTTACAGAGAAAGATCGGGAGATAGCGCATCGATATGTTCTGATGAACACAACATTGTTGACTCCATATGTTGAGTAAGTAACACCACCTTTTTTTCCTGTAATTTCTATAAGTTTCTGACTTTCATACTTTGGAAACTAAAATTTTGGACATTGAATACAGTATGCACTTGGAAGAATTACAAGCTACAGATGTGCGATGCATAAGAAATGAAACTCTTTTGTGGAAATTGCATGGGGAAAGGTTTACACATTGGGTTAAAGAGAAGGTATATGATCAGTTATTGATACATATCTTATTTATTTATAATATCTTACACTTTAATTAAACTAGTTTTGTTTATGTCTCTTTCTTTGTCACTAGATCCCACGTAACTCAAAGGATCATTCTAAGATGCTAAAGTGGTTAGCTTTTGGACCAAGAGATGAAGCTCAGACCTGTAAGGGATATATAGTTAATGGCCATCGATTTCACACCGATGATGTAAAGAGGAAGACTCAGAACAGTGGAGTATCTTATGAAGCTTTCACCATGTGTCGTTCCAGCGCTCGAGATACTAAGCAAATGGCAGACATTGTTACGTACTACGGAGTCATACAAGAGATAATTTTGCTGGATTATCGCATGTTCCAGGTTCTACTCTTCAAGTGTAAGTGGGCAAACAAAGGGCATGGACTGAAAGAAGAAGAGGGCTTTACGCTTGTGAACCTGCATGTAAACCAGTCTGCATTTCGCCAAGATCCATATATTATGCCGTCTCAAGCAAAACAAGTTTTTTATTCCAGAGATGACTCATCACCTTGGTATGTAGTTATGAAGGCGCCACCAAGGGGCTATCATGAGTTGGAGATAGAAGAAGAGATTGTTGCACCACCATCATTTATTCAGCAGTGTGAAGATTTACAGAATCAAGCTTCTGATGATGAGAGCTTCTGTGTTAGGGATGATTCCGAGGGGGTCTTCCTAATGGATTAGTAGTTAGCAGATTAGTAGAGTTAGGATTAGTAGTTGGCATATTAGTAGAGATAGGATGTCTGTTTAGCGGATTATAATAAGTCTCTCTTTTGTTTATTTACAGAGACATGCCTAACAAAGCCATTACAACCATTCCAAGGCGCAGCAGGCGTCAGCTAGGCATTGACGTAACTCCTAATGAGGTAAAATCCACCAGAGGAAAGAAAAAGGCTAAGCATACTGTTGCTCAAGGTAGCTTGCGCCATCTGGTTATGGAAAAAGCCAGCCGCAAAAGGACCCTTGCGTCGTCTGGTCAAGTAAGAATAACTGAGGAAGTGCATGAGGAAGAGCCTGAGGATGTGCATGATGAAGAGTCTGTGGATGTGCATGAGAAGGAGCCTGAGGATGTGCATGATGAAGAGCCTGAGGATGTGCATGCTGAAGAGCTTGTGGATGTGCATGAGAAGGAGCCTGAGGATGTGTATGATGAAGAGCTTGACGATGTCCATGAGAAAGAACATGCTAAACCTTTTAAAGAAGAATCTGAACCAGAAGTTGAAAAAGAACCAGAAGTTACAAAAGACCAGTCACAGACCAAGAAGAGAAGAACTAGAGGACCAACATGGATGAGTAAAGTGGCTAAAAGCCTTGAGGAGAAAGTGGAAGTTGAATTTAACAGATTAGGTGAACCTGTTGGTAAAGGATTAGTTACACTTTCTTCTTTCCTTGGACCTCTTGTGAGAGAGTATGTACCAGTACTTGTAGACGATTGGAGGCAAGTTGATGAGCAGACAAAAGAGACAATGTGGGAGGAGGTTCATGTACAAGTTTTGTTACTTTGTACTTTACTTAATGCTTTCTTCTAGTTTTTTATGATAACATGGGAAATTATTGTAGGCAAGGTTCAATTTGACAGAAGATTGCCAAAAGACGTCTGTCTTCCAGCAAATAGGTTGCGTTTTTAGAGCTTCTAAGTCTAGGCTAGTTAAGGAATTGCGTTCTACAAGGTGTAAGGAAAAGCTACGAAGCTTAAAACCAAACAAAATTCACAAGGCCTCATATTGGATAAAGTGGGTGAAGAGTAGGACATGCCAATCTTTCCAGGTGGTTTATGTTTAAATCTTCAGATTAAAATAGAGGTTTGTTTTATGGAAATTTGTTATATTAATTCTTGGAATGTGATTTGTAGGAACGAAGTGACCAGTTCAGAGATTTGAAGAAACGTCAGATTCCACACACCACCAGTCGCAAAGGAATGGTTCGCCTAGGTGATGAAATGGTATGTATTGGTGAGTTCAATACTAAAAATATAGACCATGATTACTCTTTATAACTTAATTTATTTCCTACTTGTAGAAGAAGAAGGCATCTGACCCGAGTAAGATTACTAGAAGCAAGATCTGGATAGCTGGACATACACATGCAGATGGAAGACCCGTGAGATCAGAGTTTGAACAAACAATTGTAAGAAGTCATCAAACTTTTCTTGTCGTTATACATGTTAATCTATATTGATACACATACAAATTTGATATCAGGAACAAATTAAATCACTTGATAGTGAGATGGGCTCAAACACCAATATTAGTGTTAGAGAAGATATTGTGAGTAAACTTCTAGGCAAAGACAAGACTGGAAGAGTCAGAGGAATAGGCATAGGGATTACTTCTACCAAGCTAGATTTCATACAGGCTAGAGATGCACATGTGGAGAAGCTTGAAGCTAAGCAAGCAGAATTGGTGAGCGAGGTTGAAGATTTGAAACATTTGGTTCGTGAGTTAGCTGAAGGGAAAAGGGTAAGTTAATGTTCCTAATGTGTTTATAATTTCCTCACTCAGCCAAATATTAATTGTTTTTTTCTTCTCAGAAACAAATGGATGATCGTTCACCATCTGACGACATTGGTACAAGCAAAGGAGGACCTAGGTGTCAGCTACTTGATTGGTATTCCGAAGATGATGCTGTTGCCGGTGAAGGAGAATTATGCTATGTGGAACCAACTTACAAGATTGGCCGTGTTCCACTTGGACCTAATGCAGCAGCTATAGTTGTTAACTTTGCAGTAGATAAAGAAGCATATGTATGGAGGCCTAAAACAGCTATCACCACACTTGGCCAAGCTGTGGGAGCCAAAATTGCATGGCCATTCGAAAAGCTCATTCTGGACAATATGGACTCCCAAACTGTAAACAAGACTGCTGGTTACTCGGTAAAGTTCTTATCATGTATTCTGGTTATTAACAAATTATATCAATAGAAAATCATATTGGTTATGTGACCCATGGATTCTGTTTTTTCATGCCTCCTTAGGCTACAAATGCATTGGAAGATAGAATCCAGATTATTGCTTGGAGTAATGATGCTGAAGTAATTGCTGAGGGATATTTGATTTCAACTGACCCAAAAGAGATGGTAAATAATATTACTTTGGGTCCGAATGCTGCAATCGTGAAGATTGACAATGTGATTAACAGAGAGGCGTACCTGTGGAGACCAAGTGAAGACATGAATGTGATGGGTGATGCACTGTTTCAAAACAAAGCATGGCCAATTTCTAAGGTTCAACAAGTCAATCAAGAAGCATCAGCATCTAAAGAAGAATCGCGATCTAAAGGAGCAGGACCATCGGTTAATAAAGGAGCAGTACCATCGGTTGCTAAAGGAGCAGTACCATCTAAAGAATCATCACCTAAGGTAAAACACTACACATAATTATTTGTCTTTGACATTCATGTATTGTTTTCTGATTGTGATGATCTGCCTGGATTTTTCGTTTATAGAGTGTAACTAACAGCTCAAACACTTTCGGTTCTTCTCAGTAGAAATGCTTCCTCTTAGACTGCTTTGGATAAGGAAAAAAGGTTGCAGAAGGCAGAGTTTTATCAAACAATCCAAAAGACAAAGTCCATTTGGTTCCATTGGGTCTAAACGCCAGCAAGGTATGGATTGAGGTATGTAAGGTTGCTGATGCACCCGTATGGAGACCAACCTCAAAATTCCAGATTGTTGCTGATGCATTAGGTTCTACAGCCGCTTGGCCTAATGACAAAATTGTTTTTAAGTGAACCACTGTCTTATATTGGATTGTGTTGGGTAGTAGATATTGTTTGCCTAGTCGACTCAATTGTTTATGGTTTGGTTGTGTAAGACTTGATAGTTTGGCTATTAGAACTTGTGTATTCAACATTGTGTTTGTATATTGATGGTTTGGCTAATGACATTGTGTTTCTCTAATGATCAATGTATGACAGAGCTAATAGGTACAAATAAAACGTCATCCCAATTATAAAAAAACAATTGCTATATTACAACTAAAGATGACATTCATGAATGTTGTGCTATAATAAGTTAAATAAACAATAACAATTATTAGGTGCTATTATAAGTTAGACCATTGCAAAACTAATAAACGCCACCGAAAGACATAATTAACATAGCACATGAAAAAACGCTATGTAAAGTTCGAGAGAAAAGATAATGGGCGCAGATACAGCGTTCGCCAAACCGCTATACTATCCTGTGATAGCGTTTTTCGGACACTGTATATGTAACATTTTCTTGTAGTGTATAATCTATTGTGTGTTTCCGTGAGTCTCTGTGGATTCGATCCCTAAGTATTACAATCGACAAAGCTTTAGTACTTTTAGGGTATTAATTTGAGCTTATCAGGTGTGATCAACCAACGATTGGAAGTAGTTGAGGTTAGGCAGCCAAGGCAAGAAAGAACTGAGGTGGTCACCCATGATGAACCGGTTAGGAGAAGAAGAGACCGATCGAGACAAATCCCGAATGAGGAGAACAATTATTACGGCCGTGAGGAATACTCATCTAGTGGAAGCCAAAGGAGACCTAGACGTGCTAGGAAAGCAAGACGTCGAAATGATAATGACCTTGGAGGTCTCAAGATGAGAATTCCACCATTCTATAAAAAAATTTTCCCGTTGCTTTCTTAGAGTGGAAAAAGAAGATCGAACTAGTCTTCGACTGTCAAAACTTTCCCGATCACAAGAAAGTAAGGTTAGCCGCCACTGAATTTCATGACTATGCTATTAATTGGTGGGATCAATTGGTGACAAATAGGAAACGCAATGGAGAACGCGCCATTGAGACATGGGACGAGATGACCATGATTATGAAGAGGCGATTTGTTCCTAGTCACTACATTCTTGAGTTACATCAGAAATTGAGACGTCTATCTCAAGGGAGCAAAAATGTGGAAGACTATTTCCAAGAGATGGAGTCTCTTATGCTCGAAGCCGACGTTGATGAACCCGGAGATGAAACGATGGCAAGGTTTTTGAGTGGTCTAAACCGAGATGTCCAAGATAGGCTTGAGATGCAAACCTATGCGACCATTGAGGAGATGTTGCATACGGCGATCTTGGTTGAGCAACAACTCAAAAGGAAAGGCGTTTCACGCCAACAAATTGGTTCTAGTTCGAGGCCTAATTATTTTAAGAAAGAGGAACCAAGCTTTATAGCAAAATCGGATTTCAAGCAAATGCCAGTGATAAGCTCAAATGTAATACCCTAAAGTACTAACAGCTTTGTCGATTGTAGTATTTAGGGGTCGAATCCACATAGACTCAAGAATCACACAATAGATTAAATAGGTTCGAATTAAGCTAAGTAAATCAATAAAATAGGAAGCAAATAAAGTAATCAAGAGTTGTAAATTCAATGGAGGAAGATAGGTTCAGGGTATTTCTCAGGAAATCAGAGAATGTAGTTTAACCAATTAGTCAGGGTTCAGATTAAGCGCGGTTCAGATTAAGCGCGGTTCTTGAACTCAAATCACTAAACTATAACTAACCAACTGTCGTTGCGAGAATTATCTAAATCTAAATCTCAGAATTCCAAATTTATTTGCAAATTCTAAAGTCTAAACCAGCATTAAGTTCAAGTTTGATTTGTTCACAAAACAACTAAATCAAATCTCTTTGCAAATAGTTATTTTGCTCACCTTAGGTTCTATCAGATTATCAATCGCACTGTCGTGCCTAATCGATTAACCTAAGATCTAAGTTCCAGGTGATCAATCTAGAATTAGCTTTAAGAATAACCTATGCTGAAGAACTAATTCAGATTATGAACCCTAACCAACTAATTAACCTAGCATTCAAAGAGATCCCTTATTGAGAACCTTAAACCTAACATGAGATCTACTCAGACATGGAGATTGAAACAAATAACATGATTGAATAAATCTCTGAAATAAATAATAAAGGAGAAAGAAAACAAGGGTTCGAAATCTTCTCTCGGACGAACAGAGTTTCAGACTTGTCTCCCTCAAAGCTCTATCAACAAAATCAAAGATAGAATAAAGCTCAGCCAAAAAGGTGGCTGAAAACCCTAATTATAATTCTAAAACACGTTTTGGGGCTTCTTATAATTATTAAAGTCTTCTGGACCAAAGTGTAAAATCTTTAGACTTGTAAAAAGTCGCGATCCTTCTCTTCATGCGATCAGTATCGACCGACACCATAAGTGGTATCGATCGATACACAGCTTATGTGTCGATTGTATCGACCGACACCAGGTTGTATCGCTCGACACAAGGCTTATGTGTCGTCTGTATCGACCGACACCAGGTTGTATCGCTCGACACAAGGACCATAATGCTCCAGAATACTTCAATATCTCCAATTAAGCTCCAAACGTACCTAAACCTGTAAAGACTCGAAAAGACTCCAAAAATACTAGAAAAATTCTATAAATAAGACCTATATCATGGTTAAAAGCGGGTAAAAACCATGATATATCAACTCCCCCAGACTTAGCCTTTGCTTGCCCTCAAGCAAACAGAAAGCTAAACAAAAGAAAGAGGTTTGAAAAACACAAAGACTCACTTGTTCTTGAAACACTGCAATAGCTCTTTTTCTTAGTACTCCACATATCACCTAACCAGTTCCAAATCTAACCACATGTACTTCTCCGTAGACATTCACAGCTTCCCAGACTCCATATATACTTTCGCAGCATTATCCAATAAAGCCCTCATCGCCAGTTTCATCGCTGTAATCAATGCCAAGAACCTTCTAGACTCTTTCCCATACAATATCATGACAAAATAACCACCCAATTTTCACACTTTTTGGTATTGTTTCCTCTCCCTCAGACTTATTTCATATCATGTTCTCTTGCATATACATATTAAGGTTTGAGACGCGAGTATTGATGGTGTTTGCCACCGAATCCCCGGTTCTTCCCCTCTCTATGTATCAAAGGTGTAAGCGAATAATGGTATCAAATGAAAGTTTCCTAACCTCGCTTCCAACCTTTGTGTGATCATTTCTTTTCAAGTAGAATAATGAGATCGTTGGAAATTTTCCTAGCCCTCTACTGAGAAGAAAATCATTTCATCTTTTCATGCTTTTATTTATTAACTTATAACAAGGGAGAGGAATACCATTACTTTCTACATATGGGTGCAAAAATTAGCTTAGGCTTTAAATGAACTCTTCTGGAAACATGGGTGTCTTCTTGTTAACTGGTCAACCTTTGGATTTTTCATTAGTCCGATCTAGAACTGATTTTGTAACAATGGTCACTTAGAAGCAAGGTCAGAATAATAGATTCAAGAACTAGATCATAATCTCCAACAAGGTTTGACTCAATAAAATGATTTTTGACTCAAAAACGACTGACTCTAAGAAAAACAAACGCATTGTCAGCAACTACCTCCCCCAGACTTAAACAACACTGTTCCCAGTGTTATCTAGTATAGAGTCGGTAAAAGAAATCAAAAGAGCTGAGTGGAGGCGTGAAAATCAGAGAAGTTACCGGATTGGGATGGGAGTGTCGACCGACACACAACACTGGTATCGAGCGATACCAGGCTTAGGTCAACACATAAACTTCTTTTCATCGACATTGTCACGTAATAAATACCCAGCTCCTTTGTCGCACAAGTGGTGTCGATCGATACCATTACTGGTATCGTTCGACACAGCTCCTTTGTAAATGATTCACGCAAAACACAAGACACAAAACTAAAAATCAAAAGAAATAAAAGAACTTATGTACAGACTCACCAGTGGATTGCCTCCCACCAAGCGCTTGTTTTCAGTCATTAGATTGACTTTGGCTCAGGTAATTAGTCAGGATAAGAATAAGAACTTGCTCCAAAACAAGCTCCACAACTAGACATCTCCAGCTTCAGAATTCTGCTCAACATACCCATCACAACATCCTTTCCTTTCTCTTTCAACTCTGAAGTGAGAATAGCTCTAACCTTAGAGAATGGTTTCGAAGTTCCCTTGCACTTCACCTCATATTCAATCGAATCTCCATCACACTTTTGAGGGATTAAAGTCATATAGGCAGCACCCTTGACTCTTTTACTCTTCACCTTCTCTTTTGCCTTAGCCGTTTTGATGTCTCTCTTCGTGATGATAGAAGGACCATCTAAAACGTCTATGACATTTGGCTCATCATAAGGCTCTTCCAAAAGATCAACCATCAACGTCTCTCATGTAACAACGGTGATGCAAGAGACATGTTTGGGAGCTCTTCCAGAAGGAGTGGCTGTGTAAGACACCTCTTTGTCAATATATGAGAACGAGATTCTCTTACTGGGCGTGTCTATAACTGCACCAACTGTAGCCATGAACGGTCTTCCAAGGATCAAAGGTATATTAGAACTTTCGCTCATCTCCACAATCTAAAAATCAGTATGAACCAGACAAACTCCTACTTTAACAAGCAAATCAGGGATGGTACCATATGGAATTGAGGTTGAAGAGTTCGCGAATGCGAGAGTTGTAGCGCCCGTGTTCCGGGAATTGATTATTGGAGGGAGAATAATTAATTCCAGGGGACAGTATCGATCGATACTGGTAGGCATCGATCGATACCTGCCGGGTTTCCCTCGTGGTTATCTTCTTCTCTTATCTTCTTTCGATATAAAAGCTTATCCTTGGAGGATAAGGAGGGAAGGAAGCGGTGAAGGTCGAAAGAGAGAGGGAGAGAGAGAGAAGGAGAGCGAAAGAGAGAAGGAGAGAGAAGAGAGGGGAAGCTTTGCGAAGCTTGGATCTTGCGAGATCAAGAGGATTCGAGCTTGGTGAGAAGCTCGAAGGAGAGCTTGGGAGAAGCTGGGCTTGGACGTGAGCTGGTGAGAAGAGGAGAGGTCTTCTAGAGCTCGATCCAGCCGGTTTTAAGGTGAGTTGGGACCAAAGGTTAGCAATTGAGCTTGTATGTGTGTGTAGCTAAGCTTGATTGTTGAGTTGGTGGTTTGTGTGGGCGATTTCTGGTTGGGGATCTCGCCTAGAGTCGTGAAGCGCAGGGAGTATCGACCGATACCATGTGGGTATCGATCGATACCTGTCCCGTGGCGGTGGTGTCGAGTATCCCTTGTGGATAAGCTCGAGTCGTGGCGTATCGATCGATACCAGTGTGGGCATCGATCGATACCGAGCCTTATGGATAGGCTCGAGTTATGTTGTATCGACCGATACCAGTGTGGGCATCGATCGATACAAGGCCTGGTCGGTGGGTTGTGTGTTGTGGCGTATCGATCGATACCAGTGTGGGCATCGATCGATATCTAGCCCTGGTTGGGGGTCACGTGTTGTTTGGCATCGATCGATGCAGTGTGGGCATCGATCGATACCGGTTGCTTTGTGCAGGAAGTTTTAATTGTTGTTATTAATTCTTCGTATTGTTATTGTTGTTGTTTGGCTTGTTGGTAGCCTGTTGTTGGGATGATCAATCTCACTCAGCATTTGGTTAGCCAAATGTTGATGCATCACTTTTGTCGATGCAGGTAAAGATAAGGCGGGATCGTGGAATCGAGGCGGTGAAGAGAGGGATGATTAGGACCCGGGAGTTGTTCCGCTGTTGGGGTATCGATCGACGCTACGGGAGTATCGATCGATACCGGTTGTTTTAGTTGTCGTTTAGAATCATTAACCTGGGTTGTAATAATTGTTGTTTATTATTGGTTAATGATTGGTTATTGTTATTGTTAATTATAAGTGCAAAAAAAAAAAATTTTGCGGTGCGGTCCTTTCAAGAGTCATCTTAGCAGATCTAATATCACCAATTCTCAACCTCTCTGCAATGCCTTTAACATGACATTGACGCTAGACCCTAAATCAACGAGAGATTCTTTGAATTCAACTCCAGAGATAAAGCATGTAACCGGAAATTTTCATGGGTCTTCTCTCTTAGTCAACTGCCTCATTGGTGGTGGTGTGCTTCTTGCCTTGATGAAGAGTGCCTTGATCTCTTCTAGAGTTTCTCTGCAATCTTGGAAGTACCCAAGCGAAAGGCGGTTTTCCAAAGCTTCTTCAAAAGACATCATATGGGGAATCCTCCTTTCCATCTTCTCAAAAGCGAGCAATTTCTCTACAGTAATGGGATCTCTGAGATGTCTAGGTAATTGAGGATATGGCACCTTAGGCTTGTAAACATTCTCCTCAACAATCTTCGGGTTTTTCACAATTTCTAGCTCAGTATGCGAGGGGTGTTGACCGACACCAGATTGGTGTCGATCGACACAAGGCTTCTGTTTCATCTCTTCAGGTTGGTGTCGATCGACACAAGTAGTGGTGTCACTCGACACAGGTTGGTGTCGATCAATACAAGTAGTGGTGTCGCTCGACACAGCCGTATCAGGTTCAAAATCACCTTCAACCTCTTATATCTCCACGAATTTTTCTGCATTCAAACCCTTTTCTACCACTGCAGTGACCTCTTAAGCACTTCTTAAGGTGATTGCATTGACGTATTCATTATGTGAATGAACCATCTTTCCCTTGACAGCTGCTGCAGTTTGAGCAATTTGAGTTTCCAGCATCTTCTGATGAATACTAAGAGCCTCGATTTTTCCATTCAGGTATGTGTACATAGCATCCATCTTCCCATTGAAATCCATTGTCATCTTCTGCTGTCCCTGAAGAAGTTGTTCAAGCATAGACTCAACCTTGCTCTCTGGGGTTTTAGCAGGTAGAGGTTGATAGGACGATTTCCCATAGGTTCTAAAACCAGCTGGGTTGACTTCAGATTTGTACCCTCCTTGCTGAGTATTGTTGGTGAAGTTTCAGTTGTTTTTTTTTTTTTTTAATATTTCATTTTATATATATCACCTGAGCTGATTACAAAGCAATGTTAGCACTACGACAACAAAAGCCTTATCAGGTTACAAAAGCTTTACTCCTACTAATTAATTACTAACTACCAGAGGATGAGATATTAGAAGGCTGAAACAGAGTAAACCAAAAAGTTAAGAGTGAGACAGTATTTGGAGTATTACGTTGAGCTCTAGAAAGGGGATCCAACTTACACCGAAGTAGCTTTTGAATTTCTTCAATGATGCTTGTCGCCAGACAAGAGCAATTAGAATGGAGCTTTGCATTTCGTTCTTTCCAAATAGAGTAAATGGATGCTTGAAATGCGAGCTTCAATATGAGAGATGTGTTCTTCTCCCTAATAGGATCTTTCATCCATCTAATTCCAACTTCGAAGAGATGAGGAGGGGAAAGATGGGCTTTAGAATAAAAGAAAGACCATACCTCAGAACTGTAGGAGGAATTGAAGAAGAGGTGCTATCGGGTTTCGCCGTGATTATTGCATAGGAGACAAAATGGAGGGACATTCAAACCCTAACTGATTAATTTGTCTCGGGTCATCACCCTGTTTCTTGCCGTGATCCAAGTAATGAACGCATGCTTCGGGATCCAGCCTTTGAACCACACAGCTTGATGCCAATCCACAGTTTACTCTTAAGGATGAAGGGAGTGCCATGTTTCAGAACTAGGGAAGGAAACCGAAGGTGGATTAACCCCTGGTTTCCATAAGTTGGAATCATCTACCTCTGAATCATGGATAGCTTGAGAATTTGGAAGGCATTGTTGCAACAGTCTAATTATTGGATTCCTGTTTCTTGAATTGGAGATCCACCATAGACCATTTATGAGCGCATCAGCTACTACTGCGTTTGCTGGAAGTCCAGTGACAGCAGGACCTCTATCCCCTACTATATCAATCAACGATCCAAGAGAGGTCCAATTATCATACCAGAAACGGGCAGTGATCCTGGAGCCAACTTCACACACCAGCATCGGCTTAGCCAGATCTCTCAGTTTACAAATACTCTTCCAAATCCAGCTTTCCGAGATTTGTGCACCCAAGTCACAAAAATTCGAGGAGCCAATGAGATTGTGCCTTACCCATGACACCCATAAGGACCCTCCAGAGGCAAAGATAAGCCAAATCAGTTTAAGACCTAAAACCTTATTCCAATCACCGAGTCTTCGAAGACCCAAACCTCCTGCTTCCCGTGGCGTACAAACTGAATCCCAACTAATCTTAGCCCCTTTTGCTGAGTTAGGCGCTCCCTTCCACAAAAAAAACCATTACACATTTCCTCCAAAGACTCTATGCACTGATTTGGGAGGATAAATATAGATGCCCAGAAGGAGATAGTAGAATATATCACTGATTGAATGAGTTGTAAACGACTTGCGAAAGACAAGTGTCTCACTGTCTAGGAGCTGAACCGTTTAGAAATCTTGTCTAACAAAGGTTGAAAGTCTTGCTTTCTCATCTTCTTAGAGGACAATGGGAACCCTAAATATCTGACAGGCAATGCTCCTTGTTTAATGCCAACACTCTCAGCCAAAACCCGACAACTAGCATTATCTCCTCCATTGATGAATAACTCGGTCTTGTCTCTATTAATCCCCAAACCCGAGATTAGCTTGAATGCATCCAGTATTGAGAGAATCCCTCGGAGAGAGCTTTCAGAGCCATCAAAGAATATTAAGACATCATCTGCAAAGCTAAGATGTGTCACCAAAGGAGCTTCACATCTCGGATGAATTCTAAAAATCTGATTCATAGCTCCTTCATCCAACTTCTTTGAGAGCACATCCATAGCTAAACCAAAGAGCAGAGACGAGATCAGATCCCCTTGTCTAAGGCCTTTCTTGCCGGGTAAGAACCCTATCAATTCTCCATTAAATGAAATGCTATAGGTGGTGGTCGAAATGCATTCTTTGATCCATTTCACAAACATCTCTGACTGCTCAATAGCCTGAAGAATATTCAACAGAAACTCCCAATTCAGATTATCATAGGCTTTTGTTAAATCAATCTTTAGGCCTCCCCGGTTAGTACTTCCTACTTGGTGGAAATTTGTTACTAGTTCTGATGCTAATAAGACATTCTCACAAAGAAGGCGCCCTTTCACAAAGCCAACCTGATTCTGTTGCACAACCTCTGGAATAAATAACTTGAGCCTTTTCTTTATAATCCGAGCAATCACCTTATATATTGTAGAGCATAAAGAGATTGGCCTGAAAAGACTAAGCTTATCCGCCCCATTAATCTTCGGAATCAGCGTTATTGTAGTGGCGTTGAATCTTTTGAGCAAACGACCTGAAGTGAAGAATTCTTTCACTGCCTTAACTGTATCAACACCTACCACACTCCAAGCTTCGAGAAAGAATTCCACTGGAAAACCATCTGGTCTGGAGCCTTATTCTTAGGCATGCTTTTAATAATTTCAATGATTTCCTCATCTGTAGGGATTCTACACAGTAAATCAGCAGTAGCAGAGGAGCAACAGAAAGGGAGAATACCTCTGATTTCATCTACTGAATATGGAGCCACTGTAGAGTTCTCGGATCCCATGAGATTACAAAATAGGAAATTGTCATATCCTTAATTTGATCCTGATTATCAATCCTCACTTCATCATCACCCCAAAGATACCTTATAATATTCCTGGACAGATTTGCTATCACTGCTTTGTGGAAGAATTTTGTATTGGCATCACCATCCTTTAACCATCTTATCCTGGACTTCTGCTGGAAAAATATTTTTTGAGCTTTAGCAAAGAAAATCCACTTACCTCTTGCCACATGTTCCTCACGAAATAAAGAATCTGTAGGGTTGCTTAGCAAATTACGCTGAATAGCTTCAAGCTTTGCTAAGGCGTCTCTTGTCTTCTGCTGGATATTACTGAATCCTTCTTTATTCAACTTTCGACACACCTTTTTCACCTCTTTGAGTTTCTGACCTAAGATAAACATATGAGATCCAACTGCTACCGGCTTACTCCATGCATCAGCGATAGATTCAATAAACCTTGGATGGGAGGACAGAAATGAGAAGTATTTGAAACTGGTCTTTCTAGACTCCAAAGACGCTTCCAAGCTTATCAGACAAGGGGCATGATCAGAGTCTCCTGGTGGATCGAAAACTGCCACTGACTCAGAGAAGGCTGATAACCAATGCTCATTAACCAAAGCTCTACCCAGCTTCCTCAAAATAGGGTCCTCTGGCCTCTCATTAGACCAAGTGTAGAAAACTCCTCGGGCTACTATATCTACTAATTCATTCTCCTCTACACAGCTTTGAAATTCAGCCATACCTCGGAGAGGAAGGGGATAAGGATTGACGGAAGCGAATAATTGGTCTCACACCTCCAACCTGGGAAAGTAGAAGCCAGCACATCACTTGAGTTCTCATCTTTTACATGAGTCTCCAGAATACCTCCAACTACTGGTCTATTTGAATTCACCCAACCTCTGACGAACCTTTGACGACTAAAACTATTTAAACTTCTAACGTTCCAACAAAAAACCTTCATTATATACACAAAAGAGAAGGGAAAGCACTGCTTTCAGAGGTTATTCTTCCTACTCGAGGGTTGTCCCCGAGATTTGGAAGAAGAGTCAATAACTGATAAAGATTTTACTCCAGCCACTTTCACTGCAAACATCTGTTTCTGCTTAGCTTTTTTTCGATTGAACTTCATCAACTTCTTTGAGCCTGTTACCAATGTCCAATCCGACTGACCTGATGAAGCTTGAACGATTTCCACTGATTATGAACCTTCCTCAAACACAACACTTGTAGATATCTTAGAATCAGTACTCAACAAACCATTCACATCAACTTGATCATGTCTTCCACTTTCACTTAAAGACTGATCACGTTTCTCTGAAACCTTAGTAGGACCATTCAAACTATCTTTCACTTCACATTGATTAATAGAGGACTTAACAGTCTACTCATCAACACTTGAAGCTTCAACTGCCAACACAACATTTAGTTTACCACTTCGCATACCCGAAGGAGAACTTTTCGCTCTAGCGCTAGATTGCGCCCTAGTTCCTTGTCTTTTCACTGATTTATTAGAAAGAGCAACAATCCCAGAAACTTTAGAAAACTCAGCATTCTCTGGTTTACTTCCATCAACAACTCCAATCTCAGCAGCCAAAGAAAGCTCTGTAGACGTAGAAGCTATCTTTACCCCTGTATGCTTTGCCGCCGATTTCTTCATCAAAGGATGAGGACATCGATTCAGGAGATGACTGAATCTTCCACAGTTCTCTCATTTCGGTGGGAGTCGAGGGTACTCCACTCTTATTCTCACCGAGTTACCTTGAGCATCTCTTACTATGACTATCTCTGGAGGGCTACTGTCCAATTTAATCTCAACTTTCACATTAGTATCTCCAAAGTGGAAAGGATCTAACCGTGACTTTTGTATGTAATGGCTCTCCAATGGCGCTTGCAACGACATTGATACCATCTAAATAGTATAATTGAGGAGGAATATTCTTCAACACTGCCCACGTTGGTGCTGACCGAAGCTCATGAATTTCCAAATTGCCATCCGACGACCACGGATAAACTGAAAATGCACAATTGCCTGCTTGCCAGTAATCGAGTTGAAGAACCCATTCTCTTGTCTGAAGAGATGGGATGAAGATCAAACATGAGGAATCTGAAACCGTACAGATAGTAATGTTCCCAAATCGACCCCAAACTGGATTTAGGTCGGAATAAATCTTAGCTGGAGGAGGAATCAAGCCGTGAAATTGGGCGACTATGTGTCCTTTCCACATATCTGAAGCTTGGAGGAGAATCGACGCTGGGGCTTGAACGACGGGTGTACCATCCTCAAGATACATCGGAGCAGAATTTTTCTTAAGTTCCGGAGAGACGCCTTAAACCGTGCTGCATAGGAAGGATCAGTAGAAGACGGGATCGAATCCGTGATTGATGAGGAGACAGATTGAGGAACAGCTGGAGAAATCGGAGTTTGGACTGAGACTTCGCCTACGGACAGATCTGGCGGATCTGGGGGAGATTTCGTCTTAGTGCTTGAATCGGCCATTGAAACAGAGATAAAGGAGAAGAAAGAGGGAAGAGTTCTCGTTAGCCGACATGAGGCCAACCGGCGGCGTTGAAAATGGAGAAACCCTTTGATATAATCCTGGAAAGCATCAAGGAGGAACAGCGTGAACCAGAACTTCATCAAACATGCCACACAAACCGCATAGGAGTCAACAAGGACATATGTGCCTTTCTTGGAGCATACGGAATCAACCACGAAGATTCAAAGCATGAGACCACTTGAAAAACATTCTCAGCTCACCCAGAGAACACTACGAAGTGGAATCAGTCCGTTTGGAGCTCAAACGAAGGAGTTATTGATTCAAAGCATGATTCCCAACTTACCCGATTTGGACATACCAGCCTTAATTGGAGGTTTCCAGGAACACCAGGACGAGTTAAGCTACGAATCAAATTGTTCTACAATCCTGATACATTAGAGGCTCACGGCGAATTAGAATCAAGTCAAGACCAGTTTTCATTTGGAAGATATTCAATTTCTAAGTCAACGAATCCTCGACTTGTTTCATTTGGAGGCTTCAACTTCTCAACGGGTTAAGGAGGATCAACTTACGCACCCCGTCCTCACCTCACTATCTTCGAATTCTTCGTGAGGTTTGGCCGTTTGTGTAAGTTGTGTTGTACTCTTTTTCCTGTATACGGTTTTGTCCCAATGGGTTTTCCGTATAGAGGTTTTAACTAGGCAACCGGCTTACACCGTCTAACGGTCCGACTTCTCGAGAATTCCGCGGGGATAATTTTCCGAGAGATTTATTCCCGAGGGACTTTCCCGGGAGAATTTTCCCGGGGGGATTTTCTGTGGGAATTCTCGGTGGGAATTTCTAAGGTCATTCAAACTTGTTTTAATTATTGCTGTAATTTTCGAGGTGGTCTTTTCTCATTTTTGAGATTGACCATTGACTCTCTCTTTGATTTTTTTCTCTTTATATTTCCCTTGTAAGGCAACCACGAAATTAATCAATCTTTTATCAAATATTATCTGAGTTTTTAACTATTGTTCTTCGATTTCTTTGATGGTTAATCATTGAAATTCTTTTCGGTTTATCGAGTGTATTCCGCAACACTTCGACGCAACCTTCGATCTGTTGTTTGTTCGATTCTTCTCGTAATAAGGGGCATAGAGATTTTCGGGATTCATCTCCCACGCTCTATCATCCTTGTTCTCGAATCCCTCAAACATCGCAGCCACCGCCTCGTTTCAAATCGTTCATTATCGATTGGGCCTAAGGATTTTCGAGTTCATCACTCACGCCTTAGCATCTTTCTTTGTGGATTCTTTGAAGTCAAGTATTATCCAACCTCCACCGTACCTAGAGCAAGCCGGTCCTTAGTCGAATCTTGTCAAGTGGTATCAGAGACACTTGCTCAAATTTCGGTGAGATCAATCCATTTCTATCCCTTCATATTCTTCGATTTCTGTTTTTGTTCTTTTTGTTTTTTTTTTTTGTTTTTTTTTTGATTTTTAATAAATTAAAACCTATCAAAAAAAAAATTATATATATATAGATCTGTATCTTATAATTATTATCATAATTTTTAAAATTCAAAAAAAAAAAAAAAA
>PKML01009049.1:0-10155 GCA_002933935.1 Eutrema yunnanense | reverse complement strand
TTTTTTGTACACTAGGTAGGACTGTTCTACCTTGTTTTACCTTTTTAAATTAGCAAAATAAGTTACACATCAGTGGTTGCTGTGGGTGTGGTTGCTCCTAATAAAATATAATTTATAAAATAAATAAATATTTCTTTTTTTGGGATCCGGAGGATCCAAAAAAAAATCTAGGGGGGGGGGNGGGGGGGGGGTGGCCTACTCCTAATTAAGAAGGAGATGGGGCTTATAATTCTGGTATAACATTACAAACTCAATGTTTTACAGTAAAAGAATTAGTACTCATTATTAATGTATTAATTATTAAATTCGGTTTAGAATGTAATATCCATAAACAAGATAATTATTATGTTATATATATTAAAAGTAAATCCATTAAAAATAATTTACATAATATGTTACCATACATTCATCCTACCATGCTTTATAAGTTCAGGGGTCCTAAGTATAAATTAAAATATAAGTATACTACTATTGGAGCGTAGGGAGATTAATATTGTTAACATGTGCAAACTCGAGGGACATCCTGAAATAATAATATAAATTACTAAGGATTATCGTCGAACTAAGTGGTTACACGAAAGTGTAATTCGGTAGATTAAAGGTCTATCCCCTCCGGGGATTCCCTTCAGGGAATCCGCCCAGCCGGCGGGATTCCCCTGCGTACCAGGGGGATTGAGTAAAATATATATATGTATTTTATCTAAAAGCGTAGAGGCCAGACGCCATGCTTACTTCTGAGTGATATATTAGTATAATATTTCATATGAAGTTTGAAGGAATGGTCCGGGTTACTAGTAATAGACAGTGCCTTAAACAAGTACTTAAGCAAAAATATATAGATATCTATCACTGTTTTTGTGAAACACAAAGCCAACTAGATCTGAAATGATCGAAGGCCCTACCCCGAGCCACTTGTTACGGTGGATCTTTACAATTTACACCCGCAATGTTATTTGCATTAGGTTTTGTGTTTATGTTTACAGTTGGAGGGTTAATAAACCACTTAGCTCTCCCTCTAACTCAGTCCCTCTTGTCTGCTTGAAGCCCTCATACCATCATAGCGGCTTGGCCCGATGGTGCAAGGTGTAACCAAGAAGAGGGGTTTTTAGATTTTACTACAATATGCTGGGAACTTCTGACAATTATGATACTTGCTAGAATAGGACCCTCCACCTGGCAGATAGGTCCCAGCTGGCAAGAGTTTTATTTTATATCAGTTACAAAGCATAATTTTGAATTATCAGCTGGAAACCAATTAATATTTAGTAATATTATAGTAGGATCCTCAGAGACTATACGTAGTACTCGGGGTTTACTCCGGGAAGATTTAGTCCAGGTAAGAAAAAAGGCATTAATTTTAAATTCAGGCAGTAGCCATTCTACTAATCAGCTGCGTGGATGCGCAATCATAACTCGGTCATGTTCTAATTTTAGTAATAAACAGCCTTATAACCTAGATAATAATTTTAAGGGCCTGCCTATAAGGTCGCAGCGCTGCTTGCACCTGGGGAGCAGCGCAGCTGTAAAAGTTTATGATAGCTTGAAGGAAGATAGAGTCAAGATTCTAAAAGAACAAAGAGATAAATCAGGTGTTTACTGTTTAGTAAACAAGGTAAATGGGCATGCTTACGTGGGAAGTTCTATTAATTTAGCTTCTAGAATGAGAAATTATCTTAATAAGGCTTTTTTAAAAAGTAAACAAAATGCTAATATGCCTATAACCAAAGCTTTACTTAAATACGATTATTCAAATTTTTCTCTTTTAATCTTAGAATATGTTGAACCTGTATTTTTAACTGCTAGAGAAACTTTTTATATAAGACAGTTTATACCTTATTACAATGTTTTAAAACAAGGTTATTCTTGTTTAGGTTATAAACAGACAGAAGAAACTAAGAAGTTACTATCTGAGTTAGCTAAGAATAGAACACATTCGGATAAAACTAAAGGTTTAATAACAAGGGCTGTTACAGGTGAAAATAATCCTTTTTATAATAAAAGTCATTCTCTTGAAAGTAAGATAAGAATGATTGAAGCTAATTCAGGCTACTCTGTTTATGTTTATAACTCATTTAAAGAGTTATTGGTTATTTTTCCTTCCGTTTTAACCTTAGCTAAGTTAATTAAATCAAATCATTCTACATTAGTTAATATTATAAAAGAACAAATAATATTTAGAGGTGAGTGGTATTTAAACAATATACCTTATAATATAAATGACACTCCTATAATAGCTGATTGATCTAGAAAAGAATGTGAGGAATTAGTCTTAAATATGAACAATAATAGTCATATTAAAAAAGCAGTGTTTGTATACGATATAAATAGAAATTTTTTTGGTAAATATGAGGGAGTAATGAAGGCTCAAAGAGCCTTAAATATATCACATTCTACTATTAAAAATTATGCTAAGATAGGTGGTGGTTATAAAGGGTATATATTTAGTTATGAAAGATTGGTTACGGTGTATTAATGAATTTTTTTTTTACGTAAGTGGAGTAATTTTAGCGAACGCCTCATTGGATATTGCATTCCACGATAATAACGTTAACAAATTAATTTCTCCTAGTGCAATATGCGCTTTAGGTAAACCCCAGGAAACAGATAATGGTATTAATAAGAGCTGCGCAAGGCAGCAAGCCACCCATTTAGACTATATTTATCCTTTTTTTGTTGGTTTATTAGAAGCAGATGGTACTATTACTACTAACATTAGATCTAATAAAACAATAGAACAAAAACCTCGAACTAGGGTTTTTATAGCTTTAAAGAGAAACGAGGAAAATATAAATATGCTTAATATAATGGCTAAATATATATGTGGACATGTTGCACTTGAAAAAAAGCAAGATTATGAATATGTAACGTGAATTTGTCAAAAAGAACGAGATTTAGTTAAATTATTTGCAATTTTAGCAAAGTACCCTCTACTAACTGCTAGAAAACAAAGCCAGTTTAATTTTGCTACCGCTTGTTTGAATAGAAAATTTAAATATGACTTGTTTATTAAATCGAGAAGGGAAAAGTACGAGAATAAACTAGAACAATTAAATATACTAGCTAATAAAAAAATACCTAACTATTTTCCAGCTTGACTGAGCGGATTTATAGAAGGTGAGGGTAATTTTTCTTTAGTTTTTAACGATAAAGGTTCTTTAAGAAAAAGTGCTTTTACTATAGGTCAAAACGATGAAATTCATATTTTAGAGTGGATAAAAACTTATTTTAAAGGTGAAACTAAAATACTTAAAGACAAACCAAAAAAAGACGGAAATTTTTCATATTATAGATTACATCTTTATAATGAAAAGACTAGAAAAAATATTTTCAACCATTTTGAAAGTTATCCGTTATTAGGGCATAAATTAATTTCTTACAATAAGTTTTATTTATATCATAACAAACCTAAAAAAAAAACTTTTTAAGGAGATACAATTTGTTGTTATCTGTTGTGTTGTCACGCTGCTTGAATAAACAAAACTTGTTTGTTCGGTAAACTAACAGTTTAGTTTGCTAACGGTGGAATTTATAATAAGTATAATGATGCTTATACATAGCGACATTATTATAAGCTATGCCGTGGTGCTTTAGTAATATTATCACTAAAGTTCTGTAGAGACTATACGCAGCGCGTTACCAAATAAAATTAATTATTTAATTAAATTAAATAATTAATTTTTTTTTTTTTTTAAATAAATTATTTAAAGCTCCGCACGCTCCGGACGGTGCGCACCCTATTTGGTAATGAAGAGCTAGTCCTGTTAAACCTAAGGTTTTACAAAGTTATTACGTCGTGGCTCAAATGGGCCAGAAGAATTCGTCTTATATTACGTATTCTTCTGCAACTGACTATATGCTGGAAACTATATTATATGTGTATTGTTTACTGTTTATTAATACGTTTTATCTGGCCGGGCATAAAAAAGATGTTAGTAGGAATATTCTTTAAACAGTGAAAATAACGATACAACAAGTTCAAATAAAGAACTTCCTAGTATACAATCAGCAGAATACTGTAAAGGATTCACAGAGACTGTACGTCAGTTATCTGACATAGAAGATTATAAGTTTTGAAGTTGATTTGCAGGTATATTAGACGGGGATGCGGAGCACGGTAATTTTTATATTAGAACGGATCCCACTAGTCCCCGAGGGGGGGGAACTTGTTCCGCTCTCCAAGGGACAAGGTCCCTCTAGAGGGAACTAGTAAAAAAAGAGTTCTAAAACAAATTAGAATTAAACTGCACAATAGAGATGTTAGAATATTAACACGTATACAAAATTACTTGCATATGGGTCGAATAAGAGCGGATAAGAATAAGCCATATTCTATCTATATTGTCTCCAGCAAAGAAACTATGATGTATATTATTAAGCGTATTAATGGTTTAATTAGACTAAAAATACCTGGATTTAAAGAGGCTTGTATTTTATACAATCTAGACTATATTGAAGCAAATTATAATATAGCCTTATATGATCCCTATTTTGCAGGTTTAGTTGACACAGATGGTAGTATAGTATTTAATTATGCAGGAAATAGAATTGAGTGTAATTTAGAATTCAAATATAATGAATACACATCTAAATTAAACTTTGATAATACTATATTACATAGTAAACCTTTTATTATTAAACGTGCAAAATCTTCTAAATCTGGTGGTCCTAAAGACTACATTTCTATTGCTTTCAAATTACAAAGCGTCAATAATATGCTATTTATATATGATTATTTTATTCATAATAGATTATATTGCTATGTAAAATTCTATTTCCCGGAGGGGAATGGCAGGGATTCCCTGATGGGAATCCCCGGAGGGGATAGGGTTATGAAAATTAAATTTTTTTTTTAGATTAGAAAATATAAAACATCGCCTAAACATAGTTTAGAACATAGAATTTATTCAAACTTTGTAATTGATTTTCTTAAATATCAAAATCCTTTATAAAGTTCCTTGTGTAAGTAAATATCTATTATATGAGGATAAATAGTATAATTATAGCGGGTAAAGAGACAGTCCACAATTTATATGGTATGAGTTTCATTTTTTTGCTATCGCCACATTTCCAGCTAACTCTCCTAGTTTTTTTTTAAAAAAAAAAACAATGTTTTTCATATATATGAAAAACAAGTCCCGGGGGACTTGTTCCCTCGGGACCTGTTGCTGGCCCCCTCAGGAACTAGTTGTTTTTCAAAAACAATGTTTTTCATATATTTATGAAAAACAAGTTTTGAAAATCCTTTAGAAAGCAAATATATAATTTGTTTTTATTTCAAAAATAAACGAGGTTGTTTGAAATATTATTCTTCTTACCTAGAACCGAAAATCTTATCAGATTTAAATCCTTGATATATCACAGGTTTTTGCGACGGGGAGGGTTCGTTCGGTGTTTCTTTAATGAAATGTTTAAATAAAAGCGCGAACTGTAGAGTGAAAGTTGTTTTTTATATCATCTTACACCAAAAGGACAGATCTGTCTTTGAGTCAATTAAAAATAGCCTTGGTGTAGGGCAAATATATAAAAACGGCTCTTCAGGTGGGTTAAATACCTGGTAACGTCTTTTAAAAAAGTGGAATTACTCATAAAACATTTCGATCAGTATCCCCTTATAAAGAAAGCAGATTATCTTGTTTGAAGAGAAATAGTTATGATAATCCTTAGAAAGGAACATTTAACTTCTGAAGGGTTGGAGATAATTTAAAAAAAAATAGCATCAATAAATAGAGGTTTATATGATGAATTAAAAGCTGCTTTTCCCCATGTTGTTCCAGTTAAGAGGGCTTTAATTTTAGACCAGGTCTTTCCATATCCTCAATGATTAGCAGGAAGCGGTGAGGGGTGTTTCTTTGTTAATGTTTATAGTTCTGATAATAAAACAGGTGCTACAGTAAAATTAAGATTTAATTTAGTTCAACCTAATCGGGATGAGCACTTGATGAGAAGCTTAATTGAATACTTTGGAGGTGGTAACTTATACAAAGAGGCTTTTTATTATCAAATAACTAAATTTAGCGATATTTGTGTAAATATTTAAGTATCCTATCCAGGGTGTAAAGTCTAAATATTTCTTAGATTTTTGTCGTGTAGCCGAAATTATTAAAGAAAATAAACATTTAACTCCAGATGGCTTAGATCAAATTCTAAAAATAAAAGCCTTAATGAATAAAGGAAGATTAGATTAAATTATTAATCTTAACTAAGAATCGGTTAGCTTTTATATTATTTTAAAAATAGCCTTCATGAAACTTATTTAAGTGTGTGAACTCATAAAGAATCAGGAAAACAATACATTGGAAGTTCTAGAAACTTAGGTTTTTGGCTGTCTGAGTATTATAGAATTAAATACTTACTTTTACAAAGTAAAAGAGGAAGTGCAATCTCTCCGAAGGGAGCTATATTGAAACATATTTGATCAATTTTCTTTATCTATTTTGGTATTAGGTGATACCATTGAAAATAACACTAATTATTCTTCAAAGAATCAACCTGATTTAGCAGTAATGGAACAAAGTTATCTTAATACATTGGAATAAAGTGGCTAGTTCTAAATACGAATCTTCAGTAGTTTAGTTAAACCTAGGTAAAGATAATCCTTCTTATAGCTTAAAAAGAGAACAAGCTTTTGTTTGAGATAGAACACATTCAGAATAATTAAAAATACGATGATCTTCGGATAGAGGTATGCATGTTTTGTTTATTTATTCTGCTAAAACTTTTAAGTCTTTTCCTAGTGCAGTAAAACTGTCAAGTTTTTAAAAAGTTTAAGATTTGGATTACAAATAGTTAAATTAATAAAAACTTCTAATGATAAAGCTTTATGAAGATTACATAATATCCTTAATGAGACATGATGCTCTATATTTATCAACTAATCTATATCTATTACCCGTAAAAATGGTTGCAAAGAAAAAAAAGAACAAGTAATATAACTATTTATGGCTATAATCGATCTAATAATGATTATTGTTCTTTACCTTCAAAGGCTGATTGTCTAGAAAATTTAACAGGGGGGGGGGAGCGCAATACTAATATAAGAACTATAAATAAAAGATAAAGATATTCTTTTTTTTTTATGCGCAGCACCTCCTTCGGACCCGGAGAAAAAGGATTTTATTTGCAAACTAAACCTTTTTTTTTTTTGGCTGCGAAGCTGCGAAGCTGCGAAGCTGCGAAGCTGCGAAGCTGCGAAGCTGCGAAGCTGCGCAGCAAAAAAAATCGTTTTCAATACCATGTTAATACAGCAATTAAATTTACACAGATTATGTTTAGTTAAAAATATAAAAAAGGAAATAAAAAAAAAAATGAGATATACATATTGTATATTTTTCGCATTTTCATTACGTATTAAGTATGGGAGCAGTTTTTGCCCTATTTAGTGCATGATACTTCTGAATACCTAAAATATTAGGTTTAGATTATAGCATTGTGTTAGGAAAAGCTCATTTCTGAGTTTTATTTATCGGGGTTAATCTTACTTTTTTTCCTCAGCATTTCTTAGGTCGCATTTGTAGGCCGGTATAAATGGAAACATTGATAATTTATATCAATATATGCAGGAAACTCCTAAAGGTTTAAATACGTTTATATAATACTAAACGTAAAAAATTTAAATATGTAACAATGGACAATCCGCAGGAAACCTAACTTTAACGGGATTCTCAGAGACTACACATGGTACACCGTTTCCTAGCAATCTCCCAGCGAAAACGCTTTGCATCCTTCAAAGGATGCGGTGCCTTTGGTTCTTAATAACCCTCCCCCCCCTGCGAGAAGCAAGCAGAGGGGAGGGTCGAAGTTTGACGAGAAATAGTCTTCGCTAGTTCGACGGTGAAGATATAGTCCAATAGGATAAGAAATTATTATAGTTTCTCTTAACTTATTTTCCTATCCTTCCCTCTTTACCCACATTTTCTTGCCTAGCCTGACCACCCCCCCTCAGCTTAGCCTGATTTTTTGCCTACCCTCTTTACTGGGAGAGGAAAAAAAAAATAAAAACCCCTCCCCCTGCGAGAAGCAAGCAGAGGGGGTTCGGGGGGGGGGGGTTAAGCAGGGAGAGCGGAATAAAATAAAGAGCCTCGCTGCTTTGTTCGGGGGGGGGAGGGTAATAATATATGTAAAGAGAAACCTTATTTTATGTATAGGAACTATATAAGCTACTGTTTAGTTCTCTATATATATTATTACATAAGGGAAAATACTATTCTGGTAACCCAGCTTTACTCAGTTCCGTTACTTTCTACTTAAGAGATCATGAAATAGACTCTAGCCAACAATCTACGGCTTCTATTGCTAATAACAACCAAGGAACTGAGTCACCAGGAAACCCTAATAATAATCCAAAAAAAGATAATACTAAAAAATCTTGTATTAAAACTCCAGTTTTTCCTAGTACTCCTGTTAAGGTGTATGATGATGCAAAAAATTCAGAGTTAGATATGTTAAGTGACTTAAAAAACCAAGCTGTAATATATATGTGATTTAATAAAATTACTGGTAAAGTTTATATAGGTAGTGCTATAGATGGTAAAAAGCGTCTATATAGGTATTTTTCCCCTTCAGTTTTAAAGACTAACTCTCTAATTTACAAGAACATTCTTAAATACGGTCACAATTCCTTTAGTGTTAGTATATTAGAAGTATTAGGGGAAACAAATAGTGTATCTAAATCTCACATCTTAGCTAGAGAACAGTTTTATTTAGATTGGGCTCTAAAAACATATGGATTACAAGTCTTGAACTTGTTAACCAAAACTGATTCAAGTTTAGGATTTAATCATACGTCAGATACTAAAGCTAAAATAGCCAAAGGTAGATTAAAAGGTCATTCGCCAGAGACTAGGAATAAACTCAGCCAAATGTTTTCAGGTAAAGATAATCCTTTCTTTGGTAAGAAACATACATCTGAATTAATTACTAAATTAAAACAACGTACTGGTGAATTTAATCCTATGTTTAATAAAGCAAAATCCCCAGAGTTTATAGCACACATGTATAAGGATAGAAGGGGTGTTAATAATCCAATGTTTGGAAAACCTAAATCTGAAGAGACTCTAGCTAAGTTAAGAAAAATGGTTTGGGTTTATGATGTGGAAAAAAACTATAAACTATTAGGTGTTTTTCCTACAGTTATGTGCACAAAAACATTTCACATAGGTTATGAAACACTAACTAAAAGACTGCAGGACGGAAAAATACATAAAGGTAAGTATTTTTCTATAAAGCCCTTTGATCATTTTTAGTATTATCTGGTCAGTATGAGACTATTGGATTAAATTTTAGTGTCCGTTGATACGGGTATTATGTGTAATTTATAATGTAAAGCTCCCAGGGGTTTAAAACAATAACTATTTACATTATATTAATAATGAAAATTGCTACAAGGGATGCCACGTCGTATAAGTGATTACCCCGATGCTTTTGCAGGTTGAAATCTAATTAGTAGTTTTGGAAGTATTATTAGTGTGGTAGCTACTTTCTTATTCTTACAATTAGTTTATTTACAGTTAGTAGAAGGTAAAGCTGTAAACAGATATCCTTGATCTAATTCAGAGTTTTATATTGATGTTTTACAAACATTATTAAACAGAACTTCTATTAGTTTAGAGTGAGCTTTAAATAGTCCACCTAAGCCCCATCCTTTTGTATCTTTACCTTTACAAAGTTAGTTTTAGCCTTAGGGCGGCGCTTGTCCAGCCTACTCATTTTTTTTTTAGCTCAGCCTACTTCGGCCTGCTGTGCTCTTATTTATGGGCAAGGCTGGGCGAAGGAGCATCCTCCTATATTTTATATAAATTAAATAAATAAGAGCTGAGACTGCTGCTTAAATAGCTTTTTTTTTGGTACTAGCCGGGTTAGGTATGAAATAAAAGCTCATCCGGCTGAAGCAGAGGATTTTTATATAAGCTATCCCAAATATATTCTAGATATTTCTTAAAAGATATTATAATATCAGAGATAATCTTTAAAACTGTTTTCAACTTTACATATTTAGGCGGGGGGGAGGCTTAAGGTGGGGGGGCTGCTTAGCCTATATTTTTAAAAAAAAAAATAAATATTTATTTCTTTTTTTTAAAAAAAATAAATAAGAGCGCTTCGGCTTTTTTACCTCAGCTCGGGTCAGCTCTGCACCCCCCTTCGGATGCGGAGCATGCG
>PKML01009043.1:108222-197974 GCA_002933935.1 Eutrema yunnanense | reverse complement strand
GGGCGAGGCTAAGCTCCCTGGTCCAGCATCCATCAGTTGCATCGATGAGTGACCTTCTTTTTGATCGATGTTGGAGCTGATATACTCCCAAAACATCTCTAACCGCTTCTCTTGCTCCCGAACCGAATGCCCTTAAGCCAACTCCATCACATTGCCTCCGAAGTACCTAAAAGGATCCAAAATATGCAAGACTCACTAGGACCTAATGCAAAACACCTAAGACTCTAAATGAGACAAGAACAAGCATGATAAGTTATAAAGACCTAAGTAAATGACCTAAAATCTAGATGAAATGCATGCTAAAACCATAAAGAATATGCACATATCAGGTATCGACCGACACTATGTAAGTATCGATCGACACTAGGTGAGTATCGATCGACACTAGGTGAGTATCGATCGATACCGAAAGTCTGCACTCGTGAAAATTGTAGATTTTTGGGACAAACGTCTTGAAGTTGAGCTTCAATGAAGTAAATACCCTCCTCTGGCAAGAAGTCATCAATAGGAACGACTTCATTGACCTGTAATCGCGATAAATGGTCAGCAACGCCATTCTCAACTCCTTTCTTGTCCTTGATCTCGATGTCGAACCCTTGGAGTAAAAGAACCCATCGGCATAGACAAGGCTTGAGGTCCTTGTTCTTCAGCAAGTATTTGAGAGCAGCATGGTCTGTGTGAACAATAACCTTGCTCCCAATAAAGTAGGACCGAAATTTCTCAAAAGAGAAAACAACTGCAAGTAACTCCTTCTCAGTGGTAGTGTAATTTTGCTGAGCATCATCCAACGTCCTGCTGGCATAATAAATAACATTGAGCTCCTTGTCTTTCCTCTGACCCAATAAAACTCCAACAGCAAAATCACTCGCATCGCACATAACCAATGCCTTCTTAATCTCCTCGAAGGCTACAAGGCAGTCAGAAGTGAAATCAAACTTGACTTCCTTACATAACAGGGCTGTGAGTGGGCGTGCAAGCTTAGAGAAATCCTTGATGAACCTCCTGTAAAACCCAGCATGACAAAGGAAGCTTCGAATCTCGGATACAGATCGTGGAGGTTGCAGGCTCGTCATGACTTGAATCTTAGCTTTGTCGACTTCGATCCCTGCCTTAGAAACCTTGTGCCCAAGAACAATGCCATCTTGTACCATGAAGTGACACTTCTCCCAATTAAGAACCAAGTGCTTCTCCTCGCATCTTTGAAGGACCTTGCACAAGTTATCCAGACAGTCCTTGAAAGACGACCCATATACTAAAAAGTCATCCATGAACACCTCCATAAACTTCTCAGTCATGTCTGTGAAAATCGACATCATGCATCGCTGAAAGGTCGCTGGAGCGTTACATAATCCAAATGACATTCTTCAGTAGGCGAATGTGCCATAGGGACATGTAAAAGTCGTCTTTCCCTGGTCCTCTGGATGTATAGGAATCTGGAAAAAGCCTGAGTACCCATCGAGAAAACAGTAGTATGGGTGACTCGCTAATTTTTCCAGCATTTGGTCAATGAATGGCAACGGGAAGTGATCCTTCCTTGTAGCCGCATTCAGCTTCCTGTAGTCAATACACATCATGTGACCAGTGATTGTCCTTTTACGGATCAGCTCATCCTTCTCGTTCTTCACCAAAGTTATACCTCCTTTCTTAGGCACAACGTGAACCGGACTAACCCAAGAACTATCTGAGATGGCATAGATAATCCCTGCTTCCAACAGCTTCATCACTTCCTTCCTGACCACTTCCTTCAGGTTCGGATTCAGCCTCCTTTGACACTCAACTGAATATTTTGACTCATCCTCCAAGTGAATCTGATGCATGCACAAGTCTGGTGCTATACCTGAAATGTCAGCAAGAGAATAGCCAAGAGCTTTGCGATACTGGCGCAGCTTGTTCAGCAGTAAGGTAATCTCTGCGTTGTTCAAAGAAGCGTTAACAATGACTGAGTATGTAGAATTAGGACCAAGGAAACGATACCCCAGATTTGGTGGGAGTGGTTTTAATTCCACCTTAGGAGCATTCTCTGCACTCCAATCTCCAAGCCCAGCAGCTTGCTTAGAACTGTCGACCAACTCTCCTTCTGGCCGCAAGGTATCGATCGATACTAGAGGGGTATCGATCGATACTGGTGATGCTGAATCGAGCATCTTCGAGTATCCAGCAGTTTCATCACACGAATGGACCTCTGACATGGTCGAACAGACTAGTGCTCTCTCCAGTGGATCCTCTGGGTGCGTCTCTAGGAAGTAGTCCTCAGCTATGTCACTGAAGGTGTCCACATAGAATGTCTGCCCATCGATGGTTGGCCTCTTCATCATCTTTTCCATGTTAAAGGACATCACCAAATCACCGATGTTGAGAGCTATCTGTCCATTCCTGCAATCAATCAAGGCTCCAGCAGTTGCAAGGAATGGTCTTCCCAAGATAAGAGGATCCTAAGGCTCAACATCGTACTTCAGGACTATGAAATCAGTTGGGATCAAGCAATTCCCAATCCTGATTAGGACATCTTCGAGTAGTCCCTCTAGAAGTCGCACTGAGCGATCAGCAAGTACCAGCGAAATCCTTGTAGACTGGAAAATCTGTCATCCCCATTCGCTTGGCAACTGAGTGTGGCATAAGGTTCACACTCGACCCAATATCGCAGAGAGCACGCTCGAATCTCTTTGTGAAGATAGTGCAATCCAAAACAAAACTCCTTGGGTCTGGTAGTTTCTTGGGAATTTTATTGAGTAGAATCGCACTGCACTCAGCTGTAATCATCATGACACCTTCCTCAAGGTTCACATGGCTAGATACCATCTTCTTCACATACCTCCTGAAAGCTGGAGAAGTCTTAATAGCATCAACAAAAGGAAGCTCCATAACCAACTTATCCAGCATAACCTTGCATCTAGCATCCTCCCATTCCTTCTTTATCATTTTAGGAGGCATATGATAAGGCATCTTGGGTATATATACCCTCTCCTTGACAATCTCGGGTTTCTTCATGACCTACGTCTCAGCATCGATCGACACTGGAGGAGTGTCGATCGATACACGGGTTTTTGGGTCCTCTCGTATGGGTGTCGTGACGGGTATAGATCGACACTAGCTGGTATCGATCGATACCTGGGGGTTTTCAGAATCCCAATCATCTTCTTCAGCAAGATCGACGAGATTCTCTGCAATTGGGCTGTTCTTCACTCCTGAAATCACCTATTTTCCACTCCTCAAGGTGATGGCATTGATGTGTGCCCTTGGATTCTCAGTTTTTCCTGGAAGAAAACCTTCCTGCCTTTTCACAGCTGCTGCTGTCTGAGCGACCTGAGTTTCCAGCTTCCTCTGGGTCTGATTGATAACTTCAATTTTCCCATTCAGATCAATGTACAGAGAGTCAAACTTCCCATTGAAATCCACTTGCAACTTCTGTTGCCCCTAAAGAAGTTGTTCAAGCATGGATTCCATCTTATTTTCTGTGGACTTTGGAGAGATTGGTTGGTACGAAGAGCTCCCATAATTGCGAATGAAATCGCTGCTCTGGAGTGGTTTATGAGTAAATTATTTTGTTCCAAAACCAGATTGGTTCCCCTCAAACTTGTACCCACCTTGCTGATTGTTGTTGTTGAAGTTTCGGTTGTTATTGTACCCAAATCGCTGACCCTGAAAACCAGAACCACCAACGTAGTTAACATCCTCTACTTCTTCTTCTTCCACATTCACGACTTCATCAGCAAAGTGTACACCTTTCTTCGACTTCCCAATCAGGAAATCCAGCTTGGCCTGAACCTCAGCAATCTGCGATCCATCAACTCCTCCACCCTGCTTCTTCCGCTCGAAATCAGCATTCTTTGTGCTATTACTAGACGCCAAGTTCTCAATCAGCACAACCGCATCATCTGGATACCTGGTGTTGAAGTTCTCATTACTCGCAGCATCCATACCCTTCTGGTACCTCCAATCAACCCCTCTGTAGAAAGTGCCCAGCTGCTGAACCTGAGTGAACCCATGGTGTGGACAATCTCTCTGATAAGACTTGAAACGAATCCAAGCAGCTTTGAATGCCTCTGTCGGACCCTGAGAAAATTGAGAGATCTTGATCCTGAGCTCCTCTGATCTAGCATCATCATAGAAATTGATCAGGAATGCATTATTCGTCTCATCTCATGTAGTTAGCGAATCAGGAGCCAACTGCTTCAGCCAATAGGCAGCTTCCCCACCAAGAGAGTATGGGAAAAGTTTGCAGAAAAGGAACTCATTGGGCACTCCATTGTACTTCATACCAGTGACCAAATCCTCGAACCGTTCGATATGATCCATGGGGTGTTCATGAGGCAGACCATGGAAAGGATTCTGACTTACAAGAGCATAATACGCATGTTTCAGCTCAAAGTCATTTCTCTGAAAAGTTGTGATGCGAATCGCAGCTCGATTGGCATAGAACTGATCAGGTCTGTTGTGCTCACCAAGGGTCCTACCTCGATCAACCCCAGCATTCCCAACGTTGGCTTGCGCAGCTGGCGCGTCAATCTGACCAACAACAGCGGGAGGGGCAATGACGTTTCTAGCTTCATCAAGTCGCTTCCCTCTCTCATTGCACACTTGACCCTCTTGGTCTCTCAAGACTCCAGCTTCATCAGCTCTTAATACCACTGGGTTGTTCATCCCTGATGTTTGCTTTGTCTTTCTGTTTGTGCGTTCCAAAATTGCTAGCTACTCCAAAGACAGTTCAACTAGCTGAGTGCTCTTGTTCCTTCTGGTTTCACGATTAGGCATACACCTGAAAACAAAAGTCAAGCATGTAAGTAACCAAAAAAACGTGATGAGTATCGACCGATACCAAGTGGTGTCGATCGATATCAACAAAAGAAAACGACGAGTATCGACCGATACTAGGTAGTATCGATCGATACCGACGAACTTAGTCGAAACTCGACAGCTAAAATCTAATGGCGAAATTGAGTCCCCGGCAACGGCGCCAAATTTGATATGCTCAAATTAATACCCTAAAAGTACTAAAGCAGTTGTTGCAGTATATCAGGAGTCGAACACAAGGACTCAGAGAAATCACACAATAGATTATATAGTGTCAAATCAAGCTAAGCAAATTAGACGAAATAAAAACAATAAGCAGTAAAAGTGTTGTAAATTCGATAGAGAGAATATAGGCCTAGGGTATTTCTCAGGAAATCAATGAATGCAGACTAAACTTAACTAATCAGGGTTCAGGTTACGCACGGCTCTTAAACTCAAATCACTAAAGTATAATTGACCAACTGTCGTTGCGAGAATTATCTAAATCTAAACTTTAGAATCCCAAATCTCTTTTGCAAATTCCTAAGAATAAATCAGCTTTAATTTCAGGTTTGATATGTTCACAAATCAATTAAACCAAATCTCTTTGCGAATAATCAATTTGCTCACCTTAAATTCTATCAGATTACTCAATTGCACTGTCATGCCTAATCGATTAACATAAGATCTAAGTTCTAGGTGATCAATCTAGAATTAGCTTTGAGAACAACCTAAGGCGAAGAACTAATTCAGATTATGAACCCTAACAATAAATCAACCTAGCATTCAAAAAAATTCCTATGAGAAAACCCCAAACCTAAAGTGGATCTACTCAGACATGGAAATTGAAACAATAAACATGTTTGAATAAATCATCAATTAAAATAGAAAGAGTAATAAGAGGGTTCGAAATCTTCTCCCGGATGAACAAAGTTTCAGACTTTTCTCCCTTCAAAAGCTCTCTCACAAAACCAAAGTAAAATAAACCGTAGCCATCAAAGTGGCTGTAAAATATTATTAAATAACCTAAATCACGTTTTGGGGCTTCTTGTAAATAATAAAGACTTCTGGACCATTATGCAATTCTTCAACTCTTCATTAAGTCGCGGGTCGTGTCTGCTGCGATGGGTATCGATCGATACTGATGCTTCAAATCGGGTAATCAGCAACACAAACTTCTGCTTTGCTCCAAAATACTCCAGTAAGTTCCAATATCTCCAATTATGCTCAAAACGTGCTAAAACCTGTAAAAGACTCTAAAAGACTCCAAAATACTAGAAATACTCTATAAAGTGGACTTATATCATGGCCTAAAAGGGGTAAAAACCATGATATATCAATAGCAAGATCATCGAATTTGTTGTTGAATTCGGTGGAGATTGATTATATCTTCTCATTCAAGGCACCTTCATATTTAGCTTGGGATTCGATGGTTTGGTTGATTATTGCTTCGAGTCGCAATAATCAAAACGGGCGATGAATTCTAAGGTATCATCATGCTAGTTCAAGATTTGATGAGGTAGTGATATACTCTATATTTTACTGTTTTTATTACGGATTTTAGTATTTTATATAAGCATTTTCATTCGGTTTTGTGCTTTTTGAGGTAGTTTTCTCGTATTTGTAGTTTAAAAGTATATATAGGTCAAATCATCAAAAAGGATGCAAAATGGAGGCAAATAGGAGTTTACCACGTCCAAGACATTTTTTCAAGTCCAAAAGATCAACCAAGCACCTAAAGCTCAAGAAAGGCGGATTTCTCCAATTGGACAACACATATGCATCAGAAGTTTCACATTCATTGGATGCCTTCCCGTTGATGGATTGAGATGAAATTTGGTGAAAATATATAATTTTGAGTCATCTTTCATATGCAATTGGTTTCAAGTCATTCGGAGCAGTGGTTATAAAGATACACCGATTTTACTGAAGACGCGTCTTAATTGGGCCTGAGCTCGGCCCTGAATCTTGGTCGACCCTGCGACCCAAAAACATCCTTTTTCGGTTTAATGAAATTGTAGGTCGACTTTAGGGCTATATATACTTGTTTTTAGCCTCACAAAGCAAGGAACCACCATAAAATACACAACCACTTTTCTCTTATCACCACACACGATTTTTATAAGTTTTTCATTGATTTTGGATTCTAAGAGTTTCAAGGAGAAGATCTCGACTTTGTTCTTCGATATAGAGAAGTTTTCTCATCCTTAATCTTTTAATACGAATATTCTCATCATGATATCATTGCATACTTGCTGTGTTTCATCTTTGGTCATGTGTGAGTAGTTCTCTCGCTAGGTTGTCGGTATTCAATGAGTACATGGATTGATCGTTAGGTTGTTAGAATTGGGATTATCTTTAAAGTTCTTCATCTAAATTTATGTTTAATGCATGTTGCTTGATTGGCCATATAGCTACTGCTCATAGGTATATTTACTTACCGAAAGTGTTGTTAAATTATCTGAATTAATTTAGATGAGCAAAGCGTGATAACTGACGGGAGTTGAGTTATTAGACTTTGTGAACATATCGAACTTGAACTATTTATGCATGTTTAACTACTTAATTACCAGCAGGAGTTGAGTGAATTAAGTCGTTTAAACATAGTAATTGATGATGCGGAAGTAGGTTAATTATTCATTCGTTATTCGAGTTCAGAACATATTTATTGAATTCCATGTCTAAATTATCCGATTAAATCGATCCATGATACTCTACGAATTTTCCGATACCTAGTACTTTCTTTACTGATTTTACATTGTTTTATTTGCTTTCAAGTTTTATTGTTATTTTCGTCACTATTCACAATGCTAAAACAAACCTCATATTTTTCATCTTAGCTTAACTCGATTCTCATAAACTCGTAGTGTGATTCTTTGGGCTCTAGTGGATTTGACCCCTAAGTATTACTGTGTTAGATGTGCACTTGCAATATTATTTCAGGGATTAAAACTATGTGTATCAGGTAGACGGTAAGGATTTTGTCGAGTGTTGATAAACGGAGATGCAAAAGGCTCGTCTCGGGAATAAGAATGCTTGTAGCGTCCTCGAGAGTAGTTGATCGGTGCCGGTTTCCGATCCATGTAGAACGATTCACGGTTTGAGTGTTAATCATGAGTGTAGTGAGCATAAGATGGGTCGTAAAAACCATGTTCGTAGTAGTGATCTCGCTCCAGAGGCGAGTCCATGTTTCCGAGTCCTGAAACGAAGAAAAACAAAACCAAAAATTTAAAAGAAAAAGTTTTTTTAAGAGTCGATTTACTAACCTATAAGGTGTGACAGAACAGTAGTGATTGCCTCCCAGGCAACGGCACCAAAAACTTGATGCGTGTGCATGTGTTACCCTAGCTTTAGGTTTTAAATTTGTAAATCATAATTTATGCAAGTGCACAGATGTGCGTTGCAGGACTTTAGGTATCTATCCACATGGAGGGAAAGTTTTTATGTGAGACCATAGAAAGAGAGTTAGTAAGAAGTCTAAAACAAAAAAAAAATTTGGTGTGTCACGATTTTTTAGCTAGAAATTAAATCGAGGTTGTAAACAAATAAACGAAGTGTTGGGTAATCAGGAACTCTCTAGGGATCATGGTCGATTATCGTAAGAAATTTGCTAGAGTTTTTAAAGCGATTTTTGTCGTCTATTGGTTCTTGAACTTGGAACACGATAATATACTCGACCAGTAGCCTTCGTCTCTGGACGCGCATAAAATTATGATGACACAAACAAGTTCGTTAACGCTCACAATCCCTCTACAAGTATGCTTTCGTATCTTGCAATGAAATTGCTCGCTTACCCTAGTTCAAGAATATAGATCCAACACTTTCGTGGTTCTAAAAATACATAGGTTCAGTTGCAAGTTAATTAATCAAGCAAACATGCATTAACAATAAGGATATAACAAAGAACCATGATCAATATCTTAATCTAAAAACCTAATGATAAATCGATCTATGAGTGCCCCTTGAGGTCCCTATACCCAACAAGAGAACTACTCAGACATGATTAAAGAAAACAAAAGCATGATTAAATAAAGAACAGTAGATTGAAGAAGGAGTTTCTCGATTTAAAGGCATAAGTCGGGAGAAAACTTCTCTACAAATCTCGAAAAGTAAAAGCAAAAACTAAGAACATAATTTAGTGCAAAAAGTAAACTAAAGTGCCACAAGAAATAGGGTCTCTAAAATCACATATTTATAGGTTTTCCACTCTTGCTTTATTTGTCCTTAGGGTTTCCTTGAAGAGAAACGAAGTGGGCTTGAAGCGGGTTTCAAACGGGATGTTTTTGGGCCGAATCTTGGTTGGCCGCAGGTGCGTGAGCTGGAGCCGCGGCCAAAGGTATGTTCGCCGCGGGTGTAGAGCCTCCGCCAGCGACCAGGAGTGTGTTCGCCGCGGTCGTGAGCTATGTACCCGCGGTGGATGACCTATGAGGTTGAATGGGAAAATGGTCAAAATCAACCTCTACTAAATTCGATGTACCAAAAAAAAACCTGAATTAAAATACGGTGTAATTTCCTACTTGTCGGACATAAAAATTCAAATTTCTTACCCAAATATGTTAGTCAAACCTTTAACAACGCTGACTCAGCAGTCTGAGTCAGCTGCCATATCAGTTTAAGCGTCCATAGTTGCTAACTCAGCTGCCATGTCTGTCGTCATTTAAAAAACAATTCCAATATTGGTTTTCAATTTTTTCTTAAGAATGATATTATTTTTCTATATATATTTTTTGTCTAAATTTTTAATATTCCATTAATCTTATTTACCTAAAAATGATTATATTTAAATCTCAATTTTTATGTTGTAAATTTTCTTTTAATCACGCAAGGTAAAAATATATAATTAATTATTCTTTGTGGATAAATAAAAAAATCAAATTGAACATAACCAATTATATCATTAAAAAAAGTATAGTTATATTTTTGATGACATATATTGCTAATATGGTTTCCTCAAGCTGGTTTCCTTCCGGACAAACGTCTTAACATTTTTATTTATTTTCTGTAATTTTTATAATTCATTTTAATATTTTGGTATATGGTCGGTTCGATTCTAAATTTTATTTCGGTTTGGTTCCAATTCACAAGTTTTGGTTAAGATAAGTTAGTTATTTGGGGTTTTTTCGTTCTTTTGAGGATGCAATCCACCTACTTAAGAGTAATAAAATATTACACTAAAATTCGCAATTGGAGAATCTAAAATCCCTACATCAATATTGTTCATCATCTCCTCCGTCGAAGACATCAAGAAATCCATCAAAGACACATGTTATGCGTCTTATTCGCCGCTTAATCACATCTTCTTAGTCTCGAATCCATAAATATGAAATTTGTATTCCTTTAAAATATAGCTCCACAAAGAATAATTAATTATATATTTTTAACTACTGTGATTAAAAGAAAATTTACAAGATAAAAATTAAGATTTAAATAGAATCATTTTTAGGTAATTAAGATTAATAGAATATTAAAAATGTAGACAAAAAAATATATATAGAAAAATAATATCATTCTTAAAAAAAAGATTGAAAAAAAAAAAATTCTATGACGACTGATGTGGCAGCTGACTCAGCAACTGTGGACGTTTTAGTTGATGTGACAGTTGACTCAGACTGTTGAGTCAGCGCTGCTAACGGTTTGACTATCAGATTTGCGGTCAATGCTGGATTTGTGATAGATTTAATAGTTTGGATAGGAAATTTGAATTTTATGTCTTTAAGGTAGAAATTTTCACCGTATTTTAGTTCATATTTTTTTCGGCACATCAAATTTAGCATAGGGGTATTTTGACCCTTTTCGCGAGATTGAATCTTCATTTCTTCTCTTGTTTCTTTCGCGAGACTACATAACATATCTTCAGTGAATTTGATATATCTTGAGATCTAACATTTGGATTGTCTTTAAACCAAGAAGATATGAAAGGTGGTTGACCCTTCTATCTTTTGTCCAAATATGGGCGTGATCAGTCGGTGAGAAGGTCTCCATCGGATGTCAAACTTTTGACGGTCCAAAATTGTCCAAAATCTGGTTTTTCTCTAATTTGCATTGTTTTTGCCTATATAACCTGAAAAAAGTCTTGAAATTACAAATATACAAAAACTATAATAAAAGCATAATAAAACGAGCAAAACACATATTAAAATTTTCTATAAACATATATAAAAATACGGTGTTATCTATCAGCCATATTCAAAAGATTTTTCTAAAATCGTAGGTTATAGAAGAGATGCACATAAATTTGAAGATTGATTTGTGAGAAATATTGATCCAAAAATCTTCATTTATACTCGCTTTAAATTGTCAATATTGTTGAATCCGTTCACGACAAAGTAAATAAAAATAATTGGGGATCAGGAAAACTCGTTTTATTAGCAATTATCGGCGAAGTACAAGAGTTTATGCGATTGGAGTTTAATCGGAAAAAAGCTAAGAAACTAAGCCGGAAATCTTGGAGCTAGATCTCTTAGGTCTTGCGGGAAATTTGTGATTTCTTGTGAATGAAGTGGTCTCCCCTATTTATAAGGTTCTGAGGTGGTCCGATTTTCTTATTTATCGCGGGACGAGATAAGGAAATCTTCCTTATTCTCTCGCAATTGATATGGAAAAATTACATTTTCTCCGCAAATCTTTTCTTATTTTTCGGAGGTCGATGCCGACTCAGGTTAGTCGAGCTTAATGTGCTTGAAGACGTATTTATGGGCCGAGACGATGTGACTGGACGTGGCACCGCGCTGGGTCGAGTTTATGGGATCGATTAATGTTAACGGGCCGAGATGGGCCTTAAGTCGAATGTGAGGTTATGTGCCGTAATGGACCGATGTGAACCAAATCGCAAATCAATGTACCGGGTTAACCGGTTTAAATTCGGTTTATGACAAATTTAAGGGATGCACAGTTTATCTCCAACAAATATCGTAGGATAATGGGCATCATATTATGAATCGTGGGATTCAAAGTGGTCAACAACTGTGGAAATCGAAGGATTTTTCAAATCGTCAGCAAAAATTCAAAAACTGTTACCGATATGGTGAGCGATAGTCAGAAAAGAAACTGCTTTGAAATCGCCTTTTCGGTCGCCATTCAACTCACTTTTTTCTTATTAGTGTATGCAATAACCATAAAAAAGAGTATACTTGGACTTATCGTCATGCATGATGCAAGCAAATGGACTGATGGATTTTCATATCTAAGTATATTTTCTAAATTGTAAATATCGAATTTCTTTTTTTCTTTTTAAAAGAAATATCGNTAAGTTTTTTTTTTCTAAATTGTAAATATCGAATTTCTTTAAAGATTGACATGTACTTTATAAATATACATATATATATATATATATTAAAAAAATTTGTATCTATTAATTTCTAAAAAGTACTATGCAAATGGAGTAATCATAAAAGGAGTAGACTTGGACATACGTCATGCATGATGCAAGAAAATGGACTAATGAATTTTCATATCTATGTTTTTGTTTAAATATCGAATTTCTCCGAAGATTGTGACATGTACTTTTTTCGTCAATTAGTCATGCTGATGCATGGTTTACTACAAAAAAAATACAATAGTCAACGTATTTACAAATAAAATATAGAAACAATACTACATGAGTGAACGTCAAAGTTGACTGTATTCCCCTTTTTGAAATTTATTTATACCACTTATATAAAAATCATCGATTATAAAGTATTGAATTGTAACAAATAAATGATAAAGTGATACTTACATTATTTTAATAAACAAACAAAATAGGAAAACCCGTCGAGAGGATTAGTTGGGCTTCGACTTAGATTAACCCCTGAGTTATTAAAAAAAAACAAACTAAATTGTATTATGTTCTATTTTAACTAAAAAAAATTCATTTGATAAAGTGATAATTACTTTATTTTCTGTCGGATTGTTATTTTGTCTTCTTCTGAATATTCAAATATACTTTCTTATGTTGGACCAAAATTGTAATCCGATGCAATTTCCCGCAATAAATTGACATGGGATCGAACCCCAACTGGCATTCTTAATAATAGGAGTGTCAGTAGTGTTTGTCAATGATTTGGATTGCTTCGGTCGCTTTTATGGTAGAGAAGCTGTCCCTTGGTCTCCAAGCAAAACTACTCTTACTTTTCCCATTTTCTACGTTTTCTATATTACCAAATGAGAAACCAACAAAAAAAGAAGAAAGAAAGAAAAATCAAAATTGGCCGCAGATCGAGGAAAGTTCCACGTTACTTTCCTCCCTAGAAACCCTATAAATACATCCTCAAACCTCCTTAATTCCACATTCTCATCATACACATAAAAATAAACTCATTAAGTTTCTTCTTAGATTGATTCGGAGATGTACGGTGTTGGTGGATCAGGGACAGTGGGTTTGGCAGAGGTTTACGCGATGAGAAAGATTCATAAGGACAAGATGAAGATGAATCTTGCAGCGGCAGCAACACAGGAAGAAAAAGACAATGAAATGAGAGAAAAGATTCAAACCAAAGAAATAAAGAAACCCAAGAAGACCCTGAAGACTAATCCGAGGGTTTCCTCTGCAGATATTTAAACATTTATGTGTGGTTGTGTATTTAACTTGTAACTGTTTTATGATGGTTTAATTTGTTCTCTCTGTAATATATATTTTCAGATTCAAAATTTTTTTCACAGTTAATAACAAAATGTTGCTTGTACTTCATTTCATTTTATCATCCGAGAGAAAATAAAGATCGTTCTATGTACTTATTTATATATGGGGAATTAGGGTCAATAACAATAAAACTAAAAGTAAGAAATTAAGCATGTACAACCCATAAGAAAAAACCTAACAACCAAAAGCCCTTTAGGAAAACCGTAATNTTTTTTGTTCAACACTTTCTTCATTAAACTTAAGTTTCAGGACTACAAAGAGAGGGAATTAAACATCCTCTTAAAACATTACAACACAAATTCAAATCAAAACAACAAGACAAAGATAGATCGTCATCACGAAAGATGGACATCGGATTTGAGACTATGCTCAAATGCGTCATTAACATCACGGCAAAGCCGGAGTGTTTGAAAATCGTCACAAGCGAATGCTCAAATGACTTTAAGGACGAACATCTACCTACGATATTCATAGAAACGAAATCGGTAAAGATGTTCATGAGGTTTCTCGGCCCTAGGCACGAGAGGGAATTACCTCTCAAAGAGGAGGAAGTTGGCGGCGAAGGAGGCGGAAGCTTTTTCCGATGGCTTAATCGAATGAGTAGAGGAACGGTAGAGACGGATGGAGGAACCAGCATTTTACGATGGCTGAATCGAGGGTTTGAAATCGTAAAAGAGAAGAAGATGATGGCTTTGAACGCCTTAGCTCAAGTAACGTAAATCCTACATGATTGAATTTGGAGTTTACCTCCACGGAGAATTTCTTGGCTCGGATGAGAAAGCCTACAGTTTCTTTAACCGGAGAAACGCCGGAAGAGAACATCCTAACAACTTTAGCGAGAATAATGTAACCGGCGGTAGAGTAGCTCACATCTTCAAAACAGAGAATCTTTTTCTCATCGTCGGAGAGGACGAGAGAGTACGAATATTCAGTGCAAAAGCATACCCAATGAGCAAAGTCAGCTAGGAGAATTATCAATGGCGATTCACCGGAACATGGAAGAGCCAAGCCGATCTCTACAGGAAGTGCCGTCCTCACGCATCCAACTGAGAGAGGGCTTAAGCGGATTGACAAGTACTACTGCGCACCATCGTTCACTATCCTAACCGACGCCAGCAAAAACAAATAAGCCCACCAATACAACATGCCGGATGTGGAGTGAGAGAGCGTTCTTCTGGCGGATATGCTAAGAGTATGGGTCGGTGAGAAACCAACAAAAAAAGAAGAAAGAAAAATTAAAATTGGCCGCCGAGGAAAGTTCCATGTTACTTTCCTCCCTAGAAACTCTATAAATACATCCTCAAACCTCCTTAATCCCTCATTCTCATCATACACATAAAAATAAACTCATTAAGTTTCGTACTAAACTTAATATTTTTTTTCTCTTAGATCGATTCGGAGATGTACGGTGTTGGTGGATCAGGGACAGTGGGTTTGGCAGAGGTTTACGCGATGAGAAAGATTCATAAGGACAAGATGAAGATGAATCTTGCAGCGGCAGCAACACAGGAAGAAAAAGACAATGAAATGAGAGAAAAGATTAAAACCAAAGAAATAAAGAAACCCAAGAAGACCCTCAAGACTAATCCGAAGGTTTCCTCTGCAGATATTTAAACATTTATGTGTGGTGTGTGGTTGTGTATTTAACTTGTAACTGTTTTATGATGGTTTAATTTGTTCTCTCTGTAATATATATTTTCAGATCTTTTTTTTTTTTCACAGTTAATAACAAAATGTTGCTTGTACTTCATTTCATTTTATCATCCGAGAGAAAATAAAGATCCTTCTATGTACTTATTCATATATGGGGAATTAGGGTCAATAACAATAAAACTAAAAGTAAGAAATTAAGCATGTAATATCGCTATCACAGTCCATCAGAAAAAGCCTAACAACCAAAAGCCCTTTAGGGAAACCCTAATCCTAAAGTTTTCTCACCTCTATATGTAGAGAGGGCTCGTGGGAGAGAAGAAGCATAGTGTTCTTGCGGCAAAGCCCTGTTGAAATCACCTCCATCGTAGCCACATAAAAGCAAAGAGAAGATATATCATTCCCGTTTTGGTAGAAAGGACGAACGAACGGAAAACAAGATCCAAATATCTGAAACTTGGTGAGTACGTTCCTAAATCTCTAATATATCCATCGCCGAGAGTGGATTGATATTAGGAGATGTGAGATGAAAGTTACAGATGTTTTCCCAGGCCTGATTTGTGCACTGCAGATCTGCGACCAATGAGAGAAGAAACCGATCTGGAGGTTCGGTAGTGATCCGATCAAGATGATATTTGGTAAGGATATTTATTACCTGTAGATATAAGTCTCTGTGAAATATCTCAGTGTTCTACCTTGTGGTTTGGAAGTTATGCTAGTTTTACCGAGACTGTTTTGCGCAGCGCACATGTTAGACCAGTCTGGTGAGTTGGTTGGTTTGGATACGCAAATCAATTTGGATCGAGCTGAAACATTACAGAGATCCTAAGGACACGTGTATCTAGCTCTAAGTTGAAGGAAAACTGATTTGAGCCCCATGAACATCTGTAATCGCATTGTTAATCAGTGGCTGAGGTAAGGATTAGATCTATGATTTTCTCTATGTTCTCTTGTTTTCTTCTGGTATGTTGAGTCTAGGTATACTCCGGTATGCCGCGTGCTATGAAGTACATGCACGTTTTTGTGTGATGCATATTGTTAGATCTACAATTTTAAATGAATATTGATTAGGAGATCATTAGATGAAGAACCAACATACTTGTTTGATAATCTTGTTGTGTGGTTAGTGCGTGTAAAGTAGCTAGTTGGTGTGAACGCACTATAAGATGTTCGTCACAAGGCGATAAGGAAACTTGTGGTACAAATTGTTAGATGGGACTGGCGGGGAAAAATGGCCTTGGCATCACATCCCCCCGCCGTGGAGGGTTTAGACGAGCCCTCAGGATTGTATTTGTGACACACTTATGCAATAAGAGCAATGGGCTCGTGATGAGATATATCGTGGTATTCTTGATATGTTGGTTGAATACGAATGGTTGTGGGGATGAGATCTAGATTTAGTTCTCGCTTAGTAATCTCAATTACTCACCCCTCTCTCTTCTTGTAGGTGAGTACGAGTGATCCTGGTGTGGTGCGCGTTTTGGGAATTGGGAGTTCTCTTTTGGTTTTTATTTGATATTTCAGTTATTTTGTTTTAAAGACAATTACTCGTTGTTTGCTTCGGTTTTATTTAAGATTTATGTTGGATTTTGTAAGACAATTATTTGGGAAATGAGAAGTATTATTCCGAAAGGTGGTTACATGTGTATTGAGATATTGTTAACCAACACATCGTCTTTAAGGAATGTAAGAGGCGGGGTTGAGGGTGACATTGCCTATTCATATGGTCCCTTCGGGAAGGCGAGGTCGACATATTACAAGTGGTATCAGAGCCTAGGTTTTGTGATCAACCGAGCTTGACTCGAAAATATGAGATAAGAGGATGATTCTAGGTTTAGAGGGATTGGGAAAAATCGGATTTCAAAGTTTTCAAAATAGGGATTTTTTTCAAATGTTATAAAACCACCACCTAGATGAGCCTCCAGTTATTATTGTTTAATTTTGCATGGAGATCAGTCTTTACGCGACCGAACTGACTCAGTTGCTATCATGTGGACAGCTGTCGCCAAAGAGAGCATAAGGTTTGGAAGCGTTGGACTACGCGTGTTTGTTATGAAGGATTCGCGAGGCGTAGAACAAAGGTAAAGCTCTAAGGAAGGCAATGGACAACCAAGTGATTGGGGATCATGTAGAGAACAACGGAACGTTCCTACTCACAACCGAGTGTGCAAGCATGCCAGTCAGGTTTCTCTACACGTCCGGGAAGCACCCTAAAGTAAGCGATCAAGACAAGTGTGGGAGGACACCACACATACACTTCTTCAGAGAGTGTGTACTGGATGATGATGATCCGAAGGAAAGGAACTTACCGAAGATGTAAGTCGTGCCAATGGTAAAGGACGTAGTGCATAGCTCCTAATGGACTACATCGAGTTATGAATACATGAATGGAAAGGGTTATGGTGACAATGGAATATGGTATTGGTCAGCCCAAAGGGGGTGGAGGAAAGAAAGCAACTTGGGTAGTTGCGGATTGGACCGAGTCATAAAGAACGGAGAAGCAGAAAGGGACGGGATAACCTGTATAGTTCCGTGTGGCTTTGGAACAAGCCCCGGATAATGGTCATCCGTTGAACAAAAGGGTGTAGAAAGAATAGTCCTTGTCAGGTGCGCGGGAATTACTAATCATGCCAAGTGTTATGAAATTCACTAAGGACGGTGAAAAGGAATTCACCAAGAAATGTAAGGAGAAGTTGTTCACCTTTGAAGCTATCTCTAGTGTAAAGACTTCAAAGGCGCGTTAGGAAGTGACACGGTCGGAATGGTTACCGACGTGTGGGTTTGTCTTTTTTTAACTAGGCTGCAAGAGTACAACACGCGTAGTAGTATTTAGGGATCGAATCCACAGGATGACGTTGTCTAATTTCTAACGATTCCTAAGTTGTGTCTAGACGTAAACTAATTTTGGGGGTTTTGTTTGTCACGATTGTAGCTAGAAAAATAAACTAAATTAAGCAATGAAATAAACAACAAGTAAGCTAAAAAAATAATTAAAATGATGTTGTAAACAATTTAAACGAAATGTTCGGAAACGGGTATTTTTTAGGGTTCATGGCCAATTTTTACTAAAACTTTGCTAGGATTTCTAAACCAACTTTTTGTCGTCTTTGGATTCTTAAACTTGGAACACGGACACTATGTGTAGTCTACTTTCATACACCCTATACACCTACAACTTTAATACTCGACCGGTAGCTTTCGTCTCCGCCCGCGCAAATAGTTAGCGATTATACTCAAAAGTGGTTAACGCTCACAACCCCTCCACAAGTATACTTTCAAAATCTTGTGATGGTTTTGCTAGTTTACCCTAGGTCAAGCATATGGATCCAGTACTTTCGTAGTTCAAAAAATACCTAAGTTCAGTTGCAAGGAGATCAATCAAGCAAACATGCATTAAGAGAAAGGATAAAACGAAGAACCCAAATCGGTATCCTAGTCTAAAAACTTAATAAGAAATCGAACCATGAGAGCCCATTCGAAACCTTATACCCAACAAAAGAACTACTCAGCTATAGCTAAGGTAAACATAATCAATATATTGAAAAGAAAATAGTAAAGAAAAGGGATGAACAAGACTTCTCTATCGAAGAACTCGAGTCGAGAATCCTCGCTCCAAACCAAAGAACAAAGTTGCAAGAGTATTGTTTCTGCCTCAAAACGTGAAAGAAAAAGTGTCTAATGATGTGTGTCTGACAACGAGACGATTGGTGAAATAGAATATGCCGAGGATGGAGAGCAAATGATTGGTGAATCCGATGCACCTCATAAATTCTTCTTTGATGGAAGAGCTATTCGACCACCCTTACTCAAGGATGGATGTTATGGAACTAAGGTACCTTTCATCTATTTAGTTAAACAAATTTAATATCATGGTTATTCGACGGAAAATCCGATCGACAATATCGAGTCTTTCGAAGAAATATGTTCATCCATAAAATCGAATGGAGATTATCACAAATATAGACTTTTCCCGTTCTCTTTGAACGATAGAGCCAAAAAGTGGCTAAAAACTTTGCAACACGCGTCTATCACAACATGGGAAGAATGTATAGTGACTTTCCTAAGCCACTTCTACACTAAATCTCGTACCAACCTTTTTAGGGACAAGATAAATAAATTTTCAACAAGATGAGACATAAAATCTCTATGATGCTTGGGAGCGGTTTAGAGACTACGAGAGAGACTGCCCACACCACATATTTTCCAAAGAATGCTTAATAATCATCTTTTACCGAGGCGTCGACCGAGAATTGTAACATTGGCTCGACGTTGCAAGTAATGGAGATTTTTCCACTAGAACTGTGGACGACGCTCGCGTCATTATCAATAATTGATATGCTCAATTTAATACCCTAACAGTACTAAAGCAGTTGTTGTAGTTTAGCTAGGGGTCGAACCACAGAAGACTCAGAGAAACGCGCAATAGATGATATAGATAAGAATTAAGCTAAGCCAAGCAGCTGTAATTAAAAAGCAGTGCAGAAAATAAAAGAGTTGTATTCGATTGGGAAAATATAGGTCCAGGGTTTTTTTCAAGAAATCAATGAATGCAGATAAACTAACCAGCAGGATTCAGATTTAGCGCAGTTCTTGAACTCAAATCACTAAAGTATAATTAACCAACTGTCGTTGCGAGAATTATCTAAATCTAAATCCTAGGAATTCCAAATCTCTTTGCGAATCCTAAAGTCTAAATCAGCTTTAATAACAAGCTTGATATGTTCACAAATCAATTAAACCAAATCTCTTTGCGAATAATCAATTTGCTCACCTAGGTTCTATCAGGTAATTAATCGCAATGTCGTGCCTAATCAATTATCCTAAGATCTAAGTTCCAGATTCGTCAACCTAGAATTAGCTCTGAACACAACCTAAGGTGAAGAACTATAATTCAGATGGTGAATCCTAAACAGATAATTAACCTAGCATTCAAAGAAATCCTTTATGAGAAAACTCTAAACCTAAAGTGGATCTACTCAGACATAGAGAATGAAACAATCAATATGCTTGAATAAATCATCAATAGAATAATAACAAGAGGTTCTTGAGATCTGATCTCGGACGAAGGGAGATTCAGACTTATCTCAAAACCAAAGTATAGAAAATAAAGCTTAGCCTAAACAAGTGGCTGTAAAATCCTATTTATAACCTAAATCACGAGTTGGGGTCTTCTTGTAATTATTAAAGACTTCTGGACCAAGTTGCAATTCTTCAACTCTTCAATAAGTCGCATGTCGTGTCTTGCTGTGATGAGTGTCTATCGATACCAAGGGGGTATCGATCGATGCTCGACGTGAAATCATGTACTCAGCAACACGACTTCAGCTTCTGCTCCAAACTGCTCCAGAAAGCTCCAATAACTCCAATTAGGCTCCAAACGTGCTAGAACCTGTAAAAGACTCTAAAAGACTACAAAACACTAGAAAGACTCTATAAAAAAGACTTATATCATGGTCTAAATAGGGTAAAAACCATGATATATCAATAATCTAGCAAAAAGTACCCAAAATTGACTGCAATTCACCCAATCTCGACAACCTAAGGAAAAACAAGAGAGCTCGAAAGTAATGGAATGTCTCCATCTTTTGATGAATCAACTTGGAATAGAACAACCGAATAAGTCACGCACCACGCGTCACTTTAATAGTTTGGGCAATCCAAATTGTCCTCATAATGAGGAAGACATGAATTACTTCGAAGAACGAATAGACTATCAAAGCCATTAGATCAGTAAGACTCTAGCTAGAGCATGTTCCACCGCAGGTCCACCGCGATACGACCTTCACGACCACGACCAAGAAGCGTTTTGCCGTGGGTGCAACCCTCACGACCGTGACCAAGAAGCATTTTGCCGCGGGTAGGACCTCCTGAACCGCGACCATGACCAATTTGACCGCGGGTGCACCTTCCAGAACCGCGACCAGCCTATTTATGAGCCGATGTTGGCGGTTCAATCCAAATTCGTACTCCCTGCAAATCCACTCATCTCAGACTTCGAAAGAATTGAATAAATGATGCAAGGACTTGAAGCATCTCGGAAAAAGAATGTAGATGAATTGAGTGCCAAGATGGCCAAGATGTACAAAGATTTGAATGAAAAAATTGACACTCTCTTTGTTCAAGCTAAAGAGGCTAAAGATGAATGGATAAAGACAAGCTCATTCTTGAAGGACCTGAATGAATTTTCCTCCGAGGATATAGATAACTTACAAGTAATCGTGCTTAGTAGTGGCACAACTTACAAAGTGATGAATTCCGAAGAAAAAGTAGAAGAGGGAAACATGGTTAAGAAAGAAGAAGAAGTGGTAGTTAGAGAAGGAGGAAGAGATGAAAGAAAAGAAATATCCCGAGAAGTCTTCGGAGAAGACTTGATACCACCACCACCAGCTCGTGTTTACAATCCAAAACCACCATATCTAAGGGCCTTGAAGGCGCCAAATTAAGAAGGAGAAAGAAATAGCTAAGCTAAAAGAATTAGTCGAACAATTAACGGTTAGACTACCTTTTGTCGAAGCATGTACGATGATACCTCCCTTGAGAAAATATATGAAAGGCGTCCTAACCAACTCTCTAATGCTTGAAGAAATGATCACTCACGAGTGTAGTTCCATCTTACAAAACTATATCCCTCAGTAAAAAGAAGACCAAGGAGTTTTGTACTCTCCTGCACTATCAAGGAGGTAAAGTTCGAACACTCTCTATGCGACTTGGGATCAAGCATAAACATGATGCCATTATCAGTTTCTAAACATCTAGGATATCACACCTTCCAACCCACCAAGATTTCACTAATACTAGCGGATCGATCGGTTCGACGGCCGGTGGGAGTCCTCAACGATGTATCTATCATGGTCGGAGATTGCTGCATTTCGACCGATTTCGTAGTGCTAGAGCTAGAAAGAGAACCTAGAGACCCCCTTCTACTTGGTCTACCATCCCTATCTACAGCAGGAGCAATTATCGATGTCCCGCAAGGAAAGATCGATCTACGTTTAGATGATCTCTTGATGCACTTCGATATGTTCGAAAGTCTGGGTAAACCAACTTTAGACGACGAAATCTTCTGTATCGATGAACTTGATGGAGTAACTGAAGGATTCTATGAAGAATTACTCCTCGATGATCCGCTAACAATCGTGTTCGCAACTGCGAAAGATGAACGCAACCTTCTTGAGGAAACCTTGAGAGACTGGGCAAGAATGCTTGGCGAGGTTGAAACTTATACAAAATTTGTGAGTTACCTCGACCTAAAAGACGAAACAGATGTTCCTACACCACCTAAAGACACGCCTACAACCGTAAACAATCCGTGGAACGAGCTAAAAGCCCCAAAAGTCGAACTAAAACCTCTTCCCGTCGGACTCAAGTACGCTTTTCTTTGACCGAATTCGACTTATCCCGTCATCATAAATTATGGTCTGAGTAAAGATGAGACGACAATGATATTACGTGAATTGAAAAATCATAGAAGGGCTATATGTTATTCGCTTGATGACATTCCCAAAATCTCATCAGATCTTTGTATGCACAAGATCAACCTCGAAGAGAATGCTAAAAATTCGATTGAGCACCACATGAGGTTAAATCCTATCTTAATGAATGTCGTAAAGAAGGAAATTATGAAGCTTTTAGATGCAGTAATCATCTTCCCGATCTCGAACAGCCCTTGGGTTAGCCCGATTCACGTCGTCCCTAAGAAAGGAGGAGTCAAAGTAATCAAAAACGAAAAAGATGAGATGATCGCTACAAGAACGGTCATCGGACATCGTATATACATTGATTACATGAAGCTAAACGCATCAACAAGAAAATATCATTTTCCTCTGCCTTTTATCGACCAAATGCTGGAGAGGTTATGATACGATCATGGACATGCATGCTTCGGATGAGGTTCCCGAGGAAACTTTGATCATTCCCGAAGGTCCCGTTACGCGGTCCAAGACGAAGAAGTTAGCCGGAGCTGTTCGGAAACTACTTAACGACGTTCGGAACGAGGATGAAGACCAACTTACGCACAACGCCGTCACCTCTTTATCATTTGCGGATTCAGCATGAGGTTGACCGAGTGTAAGTTGTTGTACTCTTTTTCCTATGCTCGGTTTTGTCCCAATGGGTTTTCCGAGTAGAGGTTTTAACGAGGCAACGGCTTACACTTCATATCCGGTCCAATCGCAAGTTGTTTCCCGGGGGAATATTTCCGAGGGACTTTTCTGAGGGATTATTTCCGAGGGATTTTTCCGCGGAACTTTCCCTGGGGGATTCTCTATTTCCACGGAAGACCAGTCAAAAAAGCCGAGGGGACATTCAAACTTTCTAGTCAAAGTCAATGGTCTTAGTCTTAGGATTTAATTTGACTTTGTAATTCCCCATGCATTGTAATTTGTGCTTTCTTCTTCACCCCTTCACATTCTCTTCCTATAAATACTCTTTGTAATCTCTCATTTCAAATCATCCAATTTTATAAACTCTTTTGAGAATTCTCTCCTTTGTTCCTTTGTGAACTTTTCGATTCTTTTGTTGGTTAGCCAAGAAAATCATTTCGATCCTTGGGTGGTTAGCTCATTGGTCACTTTCGATTCTTAAGGTGGTTAGCTTTAAGTTCGATCTGATTCCGAGGTGGTTAGCCGAAGAGTCACAACGTTCCTTAGGTGGTTAGCCTTCGGTTCAGGTTTACCGAGTGCCGTTCATAGCTCTCGACGCAGGCATTCACTTCCCCCGCCTTGTTCATTCAAGTATTATCCCCGTTTCAATTCCGCTTCAATACCAACAAGAGTGTGCGTTTTTGGGAAGATCGAATCGAGATCGTATCAGGTTAGCTAATCATCAATACTATTGTTTCCTTGATGGATATTCTAGGTTTTTCCAAATTCTTATTCGACTAGAAGATCAAGAAAAAACAACATTCACTTGTCCATACAAGATATTTGCTTACCGGCGAATGCCTTTTGGTTTGTCTAATGCACCCACGACTTTTCAGAGATGCATGATGTCGATATTCACCGAATACATCGAAGATTTCATGGAAGTCTTCATGGACGATTTCTCCGTCTACGGATCCTCATTCCAGACATGCTTGAAAAATCTAGGAACATTCCTACAGAGATGTGAAGACAAACATCTGGTTCTGAATTGGGAAAAATATCATTTTATGGTAAGAAACGGAATTGTGCTCGGACATAGAATTTCAGGAAAATGAATCGAAGTCGATAAGGCAAAAATTGAAGTGATGATGAGCCTACAACCTCCTACAAATATGAAAGGCATCCGAAGTTTTCTAGGACAAGCAAGGATTTTATAGGAGATTCATAAAGGACTTTTCCCAAATCGCTAGACCCCTTACGCGCCTTTTGTGCAAGGAGACAAACTTCGAATTCAACTACGAATGCATAGTCACGTTTCATAAATTGAAAGACGCCCTTGTGTGCACTCCAATCGTACAACCACCTGATTGGGAACAACCATTCGAGATCATGTGTGATGCAAGCGATTTTGCGGTTGGAGATGTACTAGGGCAACGAAAAGCCAAGAAGTTGCACGCAATCTACTATGCGAATAGAACGATGGATGAAGCTCAATGCAATTATGAGACGACAGAGAAGGAACTTCTAGATGTCATATTTGCTTCTGAGAAATTTTGAATTATCAAGTCGGACCCAAAGTAATAGTCCATACGGACCATGCGTCAGTCAAATAGTTGATGTCCAAGAAAGACGCCAAACCTTGGTTAATAAGATGGGTGTTAGGGTCGGATTTCATCCGCTCGAGATTAACGAATTAAGACAAGGAATGTCAACCCGAGTGAACAAGAGAAGTCTGAGCCGCGATACAACTGTCTTGAACAGCCATGAATGCCTTTTCTCGGCGAAGCAGCTTTGAGCAAAGCCGAGCCGAGGTCAAAGACAGTGATTTTGTCCGACTGAACCGAGACCAGACCGAAACAGATCGGTTAACCCCGAAATGAGAGGTTGAGCTTATCAAATTGCAAATGGGCCGAGGAAAAGGCTTATGGGCTGAGATACTGGTTACTCTCCAACTCTTGTGGGCCGAACTAAAGGCCCATGTCATCAATTACCATAGTCGACGGCAGCACGAAGTAAAAAGGAAATATTTATTTTTACTTCCGAGATTCTCGATGATGCAAATTTGTATAAATAATCATCATAATCACTTCTAACAAGGGACATCGAAAAACCCTAGCAGAAACACTTAACAATATCATTCTTGTAATAAAACGCTTACAAACAACAATAATAAGAAAAGCCATCTTTGGATCTTTTGTTCCCTAGAAATTTTTGTTCCCTTAAGTCTTTTACAAAAATCGATTGTGCTAGTTTCCACTCACACAATTTGGCGCCGTCTGTGGGGACTTGAAGTTTTCTTACTCACAAAAAATACTAGGCACGAGATCTGAAGAGATGGCTGAAGACGAATAAAGAGTCGGCGATGATAAGAACAACAACGGCGGATGTGAGGTCGATCCCAGTGACACTCCTCTTGTGGTCATGGAGACGACCTCGGCACCTTTAACCGAATTGAAAGATATGCTAACCACGCTGCTAAAGAAGGCGGATGAGCAAGACAAGCTGAACAAAACCCTATCGGAAAGGGTCGAGACGCTGACGTCCGAAGGTCGGACCCATGACTTGCAAACGGGATACCTCGGCTCGAACATGTCTCCAAGAATGCTCCCGAGAAGGCTCGGCCTCAACCCGATTGACCTTGACTTCTCAACACCCACAAGAACCTCGGCTAACGAAAGGACTACCACTATTGCACCCGTCTGGAGAAGGGACGCCCACGATGATGAGGCCTTTCGTACATGACCCACTTCAGTCGGGTCGCAGAACGGGGCAACAAACCCCTGAGCCCGCAAGAAGAATCAACTCCTCAGGACGTATCACGGATGGCAAGCTTACCTCGGCACCAGAAAGGGAAAGATCCATAGATGTCACTTGCTCAAACCGGCTCGTTCTCAACCCGGCTTTCCACTTCTCCACACCCATGACGACCTCGGCAGGAAGGCTCCCAACAACGTACTTGTTTGGAGGGATGACATCCGCGGCGGCAAGGCCGCTCTCATCCTATCCTATCCAGTTGAGTCGCAAAATGTATCAGCAAACCCCCCAAAGCTGTGGGAACCCGTGCCAAAAGATTTGATACCTCGGGTTTCGTCATAAGTACAGAACGCGCCTCAACATTGGAGGGAACAACAGCTGCGGGAAACATCCCTAGTCCAAGTCGGCTCGACAACAAGTTAATGGAAGGGAAGGAAAATATTCTCTGGGTGGAGCAAATGCAACGTGTTGACGAGCTGAGAAGGATGAACCAGAAACGACGCAACGAACTAGGATGAGTATCGTTTACACAGAATACCCGTATATAATTCAGATCAGTTCGGCAACGACCTTACATAAGAAGAAGAAAATATTTTCTGGGTGGAGCAAATGCAGCGCACTGACAAGTTAGGGACACATCATATCCAACACGACGAGTTGGAAAAGACGAACCCACCTTAAATTGGTGAAAACGAGCAAGATCGAAGCATCTCTAACTCAAAACGACACCGAGAGACGAACCATCTATTCAAAGGGTTATCACGCAATCAACATAGCTCCCAAGACGATCAAAGACCAAAGAAAACGCTCTGAGGCCAGACTAATGATATATCATAGTTTTTACCCCTTTTAGGCTATGATATAAGTGATATATCATGGTTTTTAACAGTTTTAAGTCATAATATAGGTCCTGTTTATGGAGTCTTTCTAGTATTTTGGAGTATTTTAGAGTCTTTTACAGGTTTTAGCACGTTTGTAGCTTAATTGGAGTTTAATTGGAGTTTTTGGAGGATTCCGGAGCATTTTGGGAGAAAAGGAGCAGAGTCATGCAGAGATGTCAGAAGTTTGGCATCCGTGGAAGGCCTTTCCACCGATGGATTGAGCTCAAATTTGTACACAAGATATATCAATGGATTAGCTTTCATTTGGAAGTGGTTTGAGGCCATTCCAACGGTGCGATCAAAAGTTATCTAAGTTTTCGTGAAGACTGTCCAGTCTGGCGAGCAGCGACACTGTTTGGTGTCGACCGACACCGCTTGGTGTCGACTGACACCGACTGCAGGAAAGCAGATACGCGATTTTTAAGACCTGCAGAGTTTTTCTCTCAGCCCAGGAGACTTTATTAATTACAGAAAAGGCCCAAAACATGTTTTACCTTATAAATTAGGTTTTCAGCCACCTGTTTAGGCTATGCTTTATTCTACTTTGGTTTTTGGAGAGACAACTCTGAACTCCTGTTTTCTTATTGTTTTCTTTGATGATCTATTCAATCATGTTGTTTTCAATCTCCATGTCTGAGTAGATCCACTTTAGGTTCATGGTTCTCATAAGGGTTTTCTCTGAATGCTAGATTGTTTAGGATTCACCATCTGAATTAGTTCTTTAGGTTGTGTTCAAAACTAATTCTAGATTGACGAATCTGGAACTTAGATTTTAGGATAATTGATTAGGCACAAGAGTGCGATTAATTACCTGATAGAACCTAGGGTGAGCAAATTGATTATTCGCAAAGAGATTTGGTTTAATTAATTTGTGAACATATCAAACTCGATATTAAAGTTGATTTATTCTTAGGAATTTGCAAAGAGATTTGGGATTCTGAAGTTTAGATTTAGATAGCTTTCGCAACGAGAGTTGATTAGCTATACTTTAGTGAATTGAGTTCAAGAACCGCGCTAAATCTGAATCCTGTTAGTTAGTTTGTCTGCATTTATTGATTTCCTGAGAAATACCCTGGGCCTATATTTTCCTCCATCGAATTACAACTCTTTTAATTTACGTTTTGCTTTCAATTACATCTATTGGTTTAGCTTAATTCTCTTCTATATAATCTATTGTGTGTTTCTGTGAGTCCTTGTGTTCGACCCCTAGCTATACTATAAGAACTGCTTTAGTATCTAAATAGGGTATTAATTTGAGCATATCAAATTTGGCGCCGTTGCCGGGGACTCAATTCGCCATTAGATTTTAGTCTGAGAATTTCGACTAAGCTCGTCGGTAGTATCGATCGATACTCGTCGTCTTCTTTTTGTTGATATCGATCGACACCACCCAGTGTCGGTCGATACTCAACATATTTTTTTTGTTACTTACGTGCTTTGCCTAGTGTGTTTCAGGTGTGAATTTGGAACGTGCAAACAGGAAAGCAAAGAGGCCAGCAGAGATGAACAACACTATGATTCTGATTCAGGATGCCGCTGGAGCTTTGAGAGACCAAGAGGGTCAATTGTGCAATACGAGAGGGCAACGTCTGGATGGAGAGGGGAACATCATTCCACCTCATCCTGTTGTCGCTGGGAACACGAACGCTGAGAATGCTGTGGTTAATCGTGGCAGAACGATTGGTGAGTGCAACAGATCTGACCAATTTTATGCAAATCGATCAGCGATTCGTCCTCCACCTTATCAGATGAATGCCTTTGAGCTGAAGCCTGCATACTACACTCTTGTGGGACAGCACCATTTTCATGGTTTTTCCAGCGAACATCCCATGGATCACATTGAGAGGTTCGAGGACTTGGTCACTAGCATCAAGAGCAATGGAGTGTCCTACGACTACCTTTTCTGCAAGCTTTTCCCATACTCACTTGGTGGAGAAGCGACTTACTGGCTGAAGTAGTTGACTCCTGGATCGTTGACTACTTGGGATCAGACTAAGACTGCTTTCCTGAACAACTTTTATGATGATGCACGATCCGAGGATCTCAGGAACAAGATTTCTCAGTTTTCTCAAGGACCGACTGATGCATTCAAGGCTGCCTAGATTCGTTTCAAGTCATATCAAAGAGATTGTCTGCACCATGGGTTCACTCAAGTTCAGCTGCTGGGTACTTTCTACAGGGGAATCGATTGGAGGTATCAGATGACTCAAAATGCTGCGAGCAATGGAAATTTCTACACGAGGTATCCTGACGATGCCTATGTGCTTATTGAGAACTTGGTTTCTAGCAGTAGTACCAAGAATGCATACATGGAGCGCAGGAAGCAAGCTGGTAACTTGGAGTGCAGATAGATTGCTGAGGTGAATGCTAAGTTAGATTCAATGCACAATTTGTTGATGGGCAAACAGCAGAAAGCTGCTCATCTTGCTGAAAAGGATGAAGTAGATTGATGGAGTTGGATCTCAGGATCAAAGGTATCAATGACCACCCACACCACCCAGAACTTCTGACAGCAAGATTGAATCTATGTTTGAACAGTTTCTTCAAGGACATCAGAAGCTGACTGTGGAATTTAATGGGAAGATTGATGCCCTGTATATTGATTTGAGTGGAAGGATCGACGATATTCATGTTCAGCAGAAGATGCTGGAAACTCAGGTAGCTCAGACTGCAGCAACTGTCAAGGAACTGATGGTCCATTCACAGAACGAAGAGATTTCAGAAATCACCTCTGTGTCGACCGATACCCTCTTGTATCGATCGACACCAGTTCAAGAATCTGTCAAAGACGTCTCGAAGGAGCAAGCATCGATCGACACCCTCACTGTATCGATCGATGCCAACCCAGACACTGCGAAAGAACCACGTACGAGTGTGATATCATCATATTTTGCATCATTCTAGCATCCGTTTCATTTAGGTTTCGAGTCATTTACATGTAGTTCACGATATCTCTTTAGCATTTTAGTCATTTTAGGAGTCTAGTGTGTCCACATTTAGTCATAGAGAGTCCTTGCATGTTTTGGATCGCATTTCAGGTGCTAAAGAGGAGATTTGAGACCCGAGGAGAGGAGACGGAAACCGTACCGACGTCACTGGTCGGTACTGGTGCTCGGTATCAAAAGAAGAGGAGTTGCACCGAGGTCACTGCTCGGTGCAACTGATCGGTATAGCCCGACGGAGGAAAATAACCACAATACCGACGTATAACACCGAGGAGTGACGTCGGTATCGAAGCTTCAGGGGATTGTACCGACGTCACTGCTCGGTGCAACTGATCAGTGCTGCCACAGGAAGACACCCGGGGGAAAAGTCCTTAATACCGAGCAACGATACCGAGGAGTGACCTCGGTATCCACTGAAGATCACCAAACAACATCTCCTCAATACCGACGCCACTGCTCGGTACTCCTCGTCGGTACACTAACCCATGCTCAATACCGAGGTGTTACACCGAGCAGTGACCTCGGTATTGGCCAAACCAGAACTCTTTATCCATTTAAACCGGGTCGGTACCCGGTTTGTCCCGGGTCGACCCGGTTCGTCACTATTCACTATTTAAGCCCAAAAACCTAATTTGGAGGGCCTAAGTCTTTTCTTAAGCAAAAACCCTCTCTAAGAGTGATTTGTAAGAGATTGATCCTTTTGATTTTATGCAATTTGAGTATTTTTTTCTTGATTGAATCCATCTATCTTCTACTTTCTAATTATCCAATCATCTTGATCATGAGTTTTAACACTTATTTTCTTGGATTTGTTAAACCCATGATGATTAGTGAGTAGTCTTAAGGACCTTGGGATAGGGTAGATTAGGGTGATCCAAGAGTTGATTAGTGGTGTTTAGGGTTAGATACTCTTATTTTCCTTCTTGTCTAGTGTCCCCAATGCTAAATCTAGCTTGAAAGAGTGGATCTAGATTATAGGGCATTTCATGAACACCAAGTGTTTGATGAAATGCCTTGATAAACTAGGCATGAGATTTATGCTCCTAACCTAAGACATTAGTTGTTTAGGGCATATCTTTGGTTGATCTTGTTATGATATTTAATGCTTGCTAGTTGTTAACCCACAAATGATGATTTGCTAATGGGTTGAGTAATTAGCATAGTGATTAGTTGCTTGAAAGAGAACTAATCAAATTTAGAGATCTTTGACCTAGGAATTAGCTTCTTGAGTGAATGAACATCTCTAATTGGATTTGGATCACCTTATATCAATAACCTTATCTCTTGCTCCGCTTTTGTTATTTGAATTTCATCTCGTTTAGTATTGATTTTGTTTGTTTGGATTTGGATACTTAATCATAAACTACCTTGTTTAGCTTAAATTACGTATGAACCTTGCATTCTTAGTGTTTAGAATAATCCCAATCATGGATTGATAACCTCTTTACTACATCGTATTGGGGATATTGATACCTCCTAGAGACTAAAAAATCTTGTATCAATTTGGCGCCGTTGCCATATTGGGATTTGTTTTAACATTGAGGTTTAGGCTCTTTGTGAGATTAAGCTTTATTTGCTACAAAGTTACTAATCTTGTTTGCTTTCCATTGCTCTCTCTAAACCTATAGGTGCATGCATACACGATCTCGAGGCAACGACAATCTAGTTGGACCACGGGACGACATACATCGATCATACCGAGGGTTTCGAACAAGGGAAGCACGTGTGAGACAACAAGAAGTTGAGAACAACATGGATCACGATGACAATGTTCCACTTGGGGACATTCTTGACAATGTGGACAACCTTCCACATCCCGCACAAGGTGGTAATGGAAACCACCACGCACAAGGAGGGTACGCCCACAACGAACCTCATCCACCCGCCCGGCCAATGAGAGGCCCCAACCATCCACCAAGAGCTAGAAACGTTGTAGGAGAAGGCGATGCCGGTAATGCTCACCAAAACCGCCAAGGCATTCAAGCTCCACCGGTGGAGAATAACAGCTTCAAAGTAAAACCGGGGGTTATCAACATGGTTCAAGCCAACAAATTTCATGGCTTGTCGATGGAGGATCCCTTGGACCACATTGACCAATTTGACCGGATATGTGGTCTCACAAAGATCAATGGGGTCTCCGAAGATGGGTTCAAGCTTCGTCTCTTCCCATTCTCTTTGGGTGACAAGGCTCACAATTGGGAAAAGACCTTACCCCAAGGATCTATCACTGCGTGGGATGATTGCAAACGCGCGTTTCTCGCCAAATTCTTCTCATCGGCTAGAACCGCCAAGCTTCGCAATGAGATCTCAAGTTTCACACAACGATCCAATGAATCTTTCAATGAGGCTTGGGAGAGATTTAGAAGCTACACGTCTCAATGCCCACATCACGGCTTTAGCAACGCCTCTCTCCTAAGCACGCTCTACCGTGGTGCTTTGCCTAAGATCCGTATGCTACTTGACACGGCATCTAACGAGAACTTCTTGGCTAAAGACGTTGAGGAAGCAATGGAGCTTGTCTAGAATTTGGCCCAAAGTGACGGTACCTACGGCGACGACTATGACCGCGCCACAAGGACCACTAGTGACTTTGATGAGAACAAATGGGCCAAAGACATGAAAGCTCTTAACGACAAGTTGGACAAGCGAGCCAATTTGATTGATAAACTACTAGTGTCTTCCCAAAAGACGGTCAACTTTGTGGATGCTTATGATGAGAACCAATGTTATTTTCAAGAGGAGAACGTAGACATGAACACTCAAGAGGAGGTTAACTACGTGGGGAATCAAGGGAACTTCCAAAACCAAGGGAACTACCAAAGACAAGGGTTCAATCAAAACTATTGGAACCACCCCAACTTCTCTTACCGGAACACAAATGTGGAGAACCCACAAGATCAAGTCTACCCCCCACAACCTACTCAACCTCAAGGAGCCCCACCAAAACAATTCCAACATCATGGCCAAGCTTCTAATACCAACCAACAAGCCTTTGTCCCAAGGAACCAATTCCAAGGGAACCAAGGTGGATTTCAACCGAAAGCTCCACCCGATTTTCAAGCAACTACGTCTAAACCGCAAGAACTTGATTTGAGCTCCATGTTCCAACAACTACTCAAGGGACAAGCGGAAATCCATACGAAGGTGGATTGCTCTTACAATGACATCAACACAAAGATTGAGGCTTTGAACTCCAAGGTAAAACACATGGAGAACAAAGGTGTTGCTTCTTCTTCGCGACAACAAGGTCAACTACCGGGCAAATCCGAAGTGAATCCTAAGGAGTATGTCAACGCCATAACCTTGCGAAGTGGCACGGTCTTGCCTACAAGAGAAGCTCCTTCTCCTCTCAATGCGGACATTGAGGAACAAAGTGGGGGGGGGGGTGGAACTTCAAGAAGATGAGGTAGTGAGGGAGCACGATAAGGTTGAAGAAGTTGAGAAGATCAAGCCTAGAGTTGTTGTTGCTCAAGAGAAGCCAAAGAAGAATGTGTTCATCCCTAAGCCATACGTTCCTAAGCTACCTTTTCCCGATCGTTTCAAGAAGCAACTCATGGACAAGTACAAAGCTATTTTTGATAGGCAAATGGAGAAAGTGGAACTCACAATGCCTTTGGTGGATGCATTCTTACTTGTGCCTCAATATGCCAAATTTTTGAAAGATGCCGTGAATGAGAGAGCTAAGGAAATGGAATCCATGGTCATTCTAACTCATGAGTGTAGTGCCATCATACAAAAGAAGATGGTACCCAAGAAGCTAGGAGATCCGGGATCATTTACCCTACCTTGTGCTCTTGGTCCTCTAGCTTTCAATCATTGTTTGTGTGATCTTGGAGCAAGTGTAAGCCTCATGCCATTTTCGGTAGCTAAGAGATTAGGCTTCACACGCTACAAAGCATGCAACATCTCTCTGATATTGGCGGATAGGAGCGTGAGGGTTCCTATTGGTTTACTTGAGGATCTTCCTATTGTGGTGAAAGATTTCATCGTCCCCACGGACTTTGTGGTTCTTGAAATGGATGAGGAACCAAAAGACCCTCTTATCTTTGGTAGACCATTCCTAGCAACCGCGGGAGCGATAATCGATGTGAGGAAGGGCAAGATAGATCTCCATTTGGGTAAAGGAGAAGTGCTTGAGTTTGATATCAACAAAGTGATGAAGAAGCCCACTATAGACGGCCAATGTTTCTACATAGAGACCATGGATGAGCTAGCCGATGAATTACTTGAAGAAATGAGAGTAGAAGACGGGTTAGAAGTGGTTTTGACCAAGGAGCACGACGATCATGGGTTTTTGAGCAAGGAAAGTCAAGTTTATGAGCTTCTCATGGATTCTCACAAACCGGTCGACAAGGACACCACGTTTATTGAGTTGTGCATCCGGGGTACCACGGTTCAAGAAGGGTTCATTCTAGCCGTCAAAGAGACTAGCAATGGTAAGACTAGTTTTGAGGATGACAATTGGAGCGAGCTAAAATCCCCAAAGGTGGACCTAAAACAACTTCCCGCGGGACTAAGGTATGCGTTCTTAGGTCCCAACGAGTCTTACCCGGTTATTGTGATTGCGAGTCTAGATGAGAATGAGCTATCCTCCCTTCTTGGTGAACTTAGGAAATATAGGAGAGCAATTGGCTACTCTTTGGATGATATCAAGGGTATTTCCCCTAGTTTGTCCACACATAGAATCCATTTAGAGGATGAATCAAGGACCTCTATTGAACATCAAAGAAGGTTAAACCATAATTTGAAAGATGTTGTAAAGAGAGAGATTCTTAAGCTTTTAGACGCGGGTATTATCTACCCAATATCGGATAGTACTTGGGTCTCACCGGTTCATTGTGTGCCTAAGAAAGGGGGGATAACGGTCGTTAGAAATGAAAAGAATGAAATGATTCCTACTTGGACAATAACCGGGCATAGGATGTGCATTGACTATAGGAAGTTAAATTCATCTACTCGTAAGGATCACTTCCCGTTATCTTTTATAGATCAAATGCTTGAGCGTCTAGCTAATCATCCTTTTTATTGTTTCCTAGACGGTTATTCGGGTTTTTTTCAAATACCTATACACCCGAATGACCAAGAGAAAACAACTTTCACATGCCCATATGGCACCTTCGCATATCGGAGGATGCCATTTGGGTTGTGTAATGCGCCCGCAACATTCCAACGTTGCATGATGTCCATTTTTTCCGATCTTATTGAGGACATGGTAGAAGTCTTTATGGACGACTTCTCCGTGTATGGATCTTCGTTTGGTGTTTGCTTGTCTAATCTTTGTAGGGTCTTGCAACGATGCGAAGAAGCAAACTTGGTGCTCAATTGGGAGAAGTGCCATTTCATGGTACGTGAAGGCATTGTGCTCGGGCATAAGATCTCCGAGAAAGGGATTGAGGTAGACAAAGCCAAGATAGAGGTGATGGTTAGCTTGGAGCCGCCTAGGTCGGTCAAAGACATCCGGTCTTTCTTGGGTCATGCGGGATTCTACCGAAGGTTCATCAAGGACTTTTCGAAAATCACAAGGCCTCTCACAAGGTTGCTTTGCAAGGAGGTTGAGTTTGTGTTTGATGAGGAGTGCATGGAGACATTCCTAGAGATCAAAAAGCGTTGGTTAGTGCCCCTATAGTCCAAGCACCGGATTGGGACCTTCCATTTGAAATCATGTGTGACGCTAGCGATTATGCGGTTGGAGCCGTTTTGGGTCAAAAGAAAAACGAGAAGACCAATGTGATCTACTATGCTAGTAGAACTCTAGACGATGCTCAAACTAGGTATGCAACCACGGAAAAGGAGTTGTTGGCCGTAGTATTTGCCATGGAAAAGTTTAGATCTTATGTTGTGGGGTCAAAGGTGATTGTCTACACCGATCACGCGGCTTTAAGATACATTCATGCGAAGAAGGACACGAAACCGCAGCTATTACGATGGATCTTGCTACTCCAAGAGTTCGACTTAGAGATAGTGGACAAGAAAGGCATAGAGAACGGAGTAGCGGATCACTTGTCTAGGATGAGAATAGAGGACCTCGTTCCCATTGAAGACAAGCTCCCCGAAGAAAGTCTCATGGTCGTGAAGGTATTGAGAAGGGGGATTGAGGCCGTGAATAGTATTGAGGATGCTAGTGTTCTACAAGATGAGAAGCTTCCATGGTTTGCGGATATAGTCAACTATCTAGTTTGTGGGAAGGAGCCACCTTTGGATGGGTACAAGAAGAAAAAGTTCTTCCATGATGTAACAAGATACTATTGGGATGAGCCGTTCTTGTATAAGCTTTGCTCGGATAGCTTGTATAGAAGGTGCATAGCGGATGAAGAGATCCAAGGGATTCTATTCCATTGTCACGGGTCTAGCTACGGAGGTCATCACGCTTCTTTCAAAACGGCGACGAAGATTTTGCAATCCGGTTTTTGGTGGCCTTCGTTATTCAAGGATGCACACACTTTTGTCTCCACATGTGACGCATGCCAAAGGAAAGGAAATATTGGGAGAAGAGATGAGATGCCCCAAAACCCAATCCTTGTGGTGGAGATGTTTGACGTGTGGGGCATCGACTTTATGGGACCTTTCCTGTCATCATATGGTAACCAATACATATTGGTGGCGGTCGATTACGTCTCCAAATGGGTGGAAGCCATTGCAAGCCCGACCAACGATGCCAAGGTCGTTCTAAAACTGTTCAAGTCCGTAGTCTTCCAAAGGTTCGGAGTTCCAAGAGTGGTCATTAGTGATGGAGGTAGTCATTTCATCAACAAGGTGTTTGAAAGCTTACTAAAGAAGCATGGTGTGAAGCATAAGGTGGCAACACCGTATCATCCTCAAACGAGTGGCCAAGTAGAAGTCTCCAACCGGCAAATCAAAGCCATACTTGAGAAAACGGTTTGTTGGGTCAAGGAAGGATTGGGCCAACAAGTTAGACGATGCCTTATGGGCATACCGGACCGCTTTCAAAACACCTATAGGGACTACACCATTCAACTTGCTTTATGGGAAGTCATGCCATCTACCGGTTGAGTTGGAATACAAGGCCCTATGGGCAGTAAAGCTACTTAACTTCGACATCAAGACCGCGCAAGAAAGGCTGTTGATTCAACTTCACGAGTTAGAGGAGACTAGGCTCGACGCCTATGAGAGCTCGAGAATCTACAAAGAGAGGACCAAAGCATTCCACGACAAGAGGATTGTGCACAAGGACTTCAAGGTTGGGGACCTAGTGTTGGTATTCAATTCCCGGTTGAAGCTCTTTCCCGGGAAACTCAAGTCAAGGTGGTCGGGTCCGTTTGAGGTTAAAGAAGTAAGGCCGTATGGAGCCATGGTGCTTGTTAACAAGGAAGGCCAAGATTTCATTACAAACGGCCAAAGACTCAAACCCTACCGGGCAAATCAAATCGTCGAGAAGGGAGGATCGATCCCCCTCGATGATGTCCCTCTAGCTTGAGAACGGTAACAAACGTCGAACTTAGTGACGTTAAACAAAGTGCTCTTGGGAGGCACCCCAAGCTTATCATTGTACATATTTTCTTTTTGTTTATCTCTTTTTCTATCTTTGCTAGATCCTTTTGATGTTTTTGTTGAGTATGCATAGGGGTTCCAAGGCAAAAAGGCGAATACCGAGCAGTGACACCGAGGAATGACATCGGTATAGACTTGCAAAGAGCAATACCGACGTCACAGGTCGGTGTCACAGCTCGGTATGGAAACAGAAACCTAATGTCAACGAGGGACCAATACCGACGTCATAGATCGGTACCACAACTCGGTATGGAAACAGGCGGAAACCCTCCTTAATATCGACGTGTGGTACCGAGGAGTGACATCGGTATTCTAACACCGATGTGTGACACCGAGGAATGACATCGATGTTCGCCGAAAATCTTTAAAAATTTGGTCAATACCGAGCAGCGATACCGAGCAGTGACCTCGGTATTGACCATTCTTTTTGGAATACCCGGACCCGACCCAGGTAAGATCCGACCAGACCCAGGTAAATCTCCTTCTTCTTCCTTTTCAACGCGACCACACCTTCTCTTTTTCACCCCTTTTGCGATTTCAAGAGAGGAAATTACTCAATCTCCCTCTTTTCTCAACCAAATTTAGTGATTTAAAACCCCATAATCTCGATTTTCACTATTCTTTTTGGATTTGTCATCATTTCAAGCATCTAATCCAAATTCCCAAAGGTATTATTCGATTTATTTTTCGAAAACCATGGTTTGTTCTTGAAGAAATATTGCTTGCATATGGTTTGATATTGTCTTTCAATTGTGCAAATACCTTGGGGATGGGTTATCTATGCTTGAACTTGTTGATTCATGTGCAAATTGTTGATGGTTAGGGATTTTGAGGAATTGGGATTTTAAGAATTAGGGATTGTGAATTGAGATAATTTGTTTGTTAAATATGAATTGTGACCTTGGTTCATTGCTCTTAGATCATCTTTTGGTGACCCCTTGATTGTTTGATAAGAAATTATACCTTTGCTCATGAATTGTTTCAAGGATAATTGTAGGTACAATGTCAGACAAGGGCGCTCCATTGACACGGGCACGAACCAAAGTTCAAAGAGTTGAAAAAGGGAAAGGAATTGCCCAAGCTACGGCCGCGGAAAAGGGAAAAGGGATTGCCAAAGCTAGTGCCAAGGCAAAAGCTAAAACCGCGACTACGGCTTCCAAAGCCACGAAAACGGCAAAGGAAAAGGGGAAGAGAGTCGAAGAAGAGGTCGAGAGAGAGAACCCAAGTGGAGATGTCCCCATGCCGCAACGGACGAAGCCAAGTGAGCAAGTTTACTTCGACAAATTTGGCCTAATGAAATTCGAGCAAGGCAAATTTGTCGATGCAGAGACAATGGAGAGGATGGGTATAAGCGACGAAGTGTGGGCTCTCTTTGAGAATATGGGGCTAAGGAAGTTCATGAGCATGAAGCACGAAACTTTAAAGGCGCTAACCGGTAAGTTCCTAGCCACCCTACGAGCTAAGTTCTATGACATGGAGGATGCAAACTCCGGATTTGTAGTTCTAAAGTTCGGACTCATGGGAACAACCTACACCATCACCTTCCACGAGCTTTGCGAGATATTCGGGTTTAGAGAAGAAGGTACTTACGGCGGGCAATACTTTGACTACCCGGGACTCGAGCTCCGAAATCTTTGGGCAATAATTGCAAGCGGGGAGTTTAGAGCCTGTGACTCTAAGAGTGCGAGCATACGGCACCCGTCAATCTGGTACGCACACAAGGCGTTGGTCCACAATTTCTACCACAAAGTAGAGATTGACATGGTTACTACGGAGGAGATGGAATTGTTGGGGCTTTGTCTAAAGCCTATCCTACCCGTTCTCGCAAACGGTAAGGCATTCGAGGGGCCGTAGAGACTTCCGTGTCTCGTAACACTCTTGGTGAGACACTTGTTCCATTACCGGGATTGGGCTTGGAAGACAAAGTCGAAGAAAGCCGCGATTTGCCTCGGTTGGGTGATAACGCCTATTCTCATGGCGAAGGGGATCAAAGTAGCACTTGGCCAATATGATTGGAAATCTTTGGATATGGCCTACCTTTCCAAAGTTAAGTTCTTCAAAGGATACATCGAAGGAAAGATGGCTTACAACCTCCAACTCACCGAGACATCCTTGGCACAAACCCCCTTACCCAATCCCGCGCTCACCAACTTCCATGAGCCAAGGAACGTCATGTTCATCCCTCCCCAAGAGTACCTCTACAACTCCACTGTCGACCCACCTATGCAAGCGTTCCGCAAGAAAACACAACGGAGAACCGCTATCGAGGAGCCAATTGACCTCGACGAGGGAGTGCCCAATGAGTCATCACCCGAGACCGTCTACGGTAGTGAGCGCTACTACTTTGACCCCTATGATGGGGCTATCACTACCCAGGCCACAAGACACGCTCACCACCAAACTCGTCTCCTCCAACGAATGTTCAAGTGGCAAAACAAAAACATGAAGAAGATGGTCAAAACGTTCAAGTCTTTGAAGAAGACGGTGAAAGCCATGGGTCGAACCATCAATGAGCTAAAAGACGGAGGTTGTGGAACGAGTTCATCAAGAGCCGGTGAAGGAGGAGATGTCGTCACGAATACTAACCTCGCGCCTCGAGGAGATGATTGGGAGTTAGCCGTTGGCTCTAGCCATCCCACGGCCCGACCGGAAAGGGCAACAAAGAGGAGAGCGATGCGATCTCCGTCTCCCGTCTCAAGTAATCCATCCTACTCAATGGGGTCTACATCCCCATCTCCAAGCTTCTAGGTACGAATCCAAAACTCTTGTATATATTTTCTTTTAAGTCTTGCATTGTATAGCTATCTCTTGTTTTTGGTCCTTTCCTTAGGCTTATTTCACACCGAGACGGTGTGATTTAAGTTTGGGGGAGGGACCGGTATCTAATAACATTTGCTTTGTCTTATTTTATATTTTCATCTTGAGTCTCATGCATACATCTAAGGCATAGAAAAACCAAACAAATTTGAAAAATTTTGAAAATGAAAAAACAAAAAGAAGTCATTTATGATGCATTTGCACTTCATGTAGGATTGAGTCTAGAATGCATAGCACGTAGATAATGCATCACATGCGCATTAGGAGCTAGAATGATTCCTCTTTGTGAAGTATTGCTTTAAGAATTTAAGTCCTATGCTCTAGATCTCGTGTGCGAAATTAAGGTCGAACCATGTTTGGATTTCATGTCTCATTACTTAGTTCTTAGCCAAAGCAAGTTGATTTAAATCCATTCCTACTTAAGTGATAACCATAATTCGACATTGTAATTATCATGTTTGTGCATTGCATAGTGAATGCATGGTTACCACATACATATTTGGGCTATCTTATCCGCTTTGCCACTCTCTTGTTAGCCCGAATAGCCGATTCTCATCATTGGAACGGTTAATCACTCCTTTAACCTAACCTCTTTTCAAGCCAAATGCTACTTGTGAGTGATTGTGAGGCCTTTTTCGAATCAACTAGGCAAAAGGTGTTGAGTTTAGAACGACAAGGAAAAACTTCTATGTAGAACTAGCTCGGCATCAATGAGCTAGACATAGGATAAGGCTAGATAGGTTGGGAACTTGGGACAAGGTAGAGAATGGAGATTGCGGGAATGAGAAAAAGGGATGAAGAAGAATAGGGGATGAGCAAAAAGCTTGAAATGGTTGGCTATAACCGTTTATGGAAAAGGCTCTAAGTGAAAAAGAAAAGAAAATAGTCTATAGTCTTCAAAAGAAAGAAGGAAAGCCAAAAAGGCTAAAGAAAAAGAAAAGAAACAAGAGAGACTAGAGAAAATAAAGAAGAGCTAAGTTTTGAAAAATGTTGAAAGCCAAACCGTTTGGTGAAGAAGGAAATCCCCTAAGTGTTTAAGAAGAGAAGGAAAGTGATTTGATATGAGTAGCGAAGGTAAAATGCCTTGCAAAAAGGGTAGTTTAGGAGGATCTTCATTGGGGTTTAGAGATTAGGGGTCAAGTTCGATATGGGACATTTGGGTAGATGGAAGTCAACCTTGTATGCATCTATTGGGCTTTACTCTTAGCATTTTGCATTAGTTGATTCCTTTTGAGAGAACCCCTCGCTCGGAAACCGTCACTTGTATCGAGATCACCTTTATCTCGAAACCTCTACCCTAGCCAAATGCATTCACTTGCCTTGCATAGGCATGATTCACTTGGAAAAAAGTCTAATAAATGTTAAAGGATTGGATGATTTGAAGGCTTGTGTAGGTTGAGATTTGAGCTTGGTTCATGTAAGGATGTTCATGGCTAACCCCTTTTGAGTAGACATGCTTGATCATACTTTAGAGTTTGCACTTGGACTTGAACTCTTTTAGTGATGCTTTTGCTCGAGGACAAGCAAAGAAGTAAGTTTGGGGGGAATTGATATCATCATATTTTGCATCATTCTAGCATCCGTTTCATTTAGGTTTCGAGTCATTTACATGTAGTTCATGATATCTCTTTAGCATTTTAGTCATTTTAGGAGTCTAGTGTGTCCACATTTAGTCCTAGAGAGTCCTTGCATGTTTTGGATCGCATTTCAGGTGCTAAAGAGGAGATTTGAGAACCGAGGTGAGGAGACGGAAACCGTACTGACGTCACTGGTCGGTACTGGTGCTCGGTATCAAAAGCAGAGGAGTTGCACCGAGGTCACTGCTCGGTGCAACTGATCGGTATAGCCCGACGGAGGAAAACAGCCACAATACCGACGTATAACATCGAGGAGTGACGTCGGTATCGAAGCTTCAGGGGATTGTACCGACGTCACTGCTTGGTGCAACTGATCGGTGCTGCCACAGGAAGAAACCCGGGGGAAAAGTCCTTAATACCGAGCAACGATACCGAGGAGTGACCTCGATATCCACTGAAGATCACCAAACAGCATCTCCTCAATACCGACGCCACTGCTCGGTACTCCTCGTCGGTACACTAACCCAGGCTCAATACCGAGGTGTTACACCGAGCAGTGACCTCGGTATTGGCCAAACCAGAACTCTTTATCCATTTAAACCGGGTCGGTACCCGGTTTGTCCCGGGTCGACCCGGTTCATCACTATTCACTATTTAAGCCCAAAAACCTAATTTGGAGGGCCTAAGTCTTTTCTTAAGCAAAAACCCTCTCTAATAGTGATTTGTAAGAGATTGATCCTTTTGATTTTATGCAATTTGAGTATTGTTTTCTTGATTGAATCCATCTATCTTCTACTTTCTAATCATCCAATCATCTTGATCATGAGTTTTAACACTTATTTTATTGGATTTGTTAAACCCATGATGATTAGTGAGTAGTCTTAAGGACCTTGGGATAGGGTAGATTAGGGTGATCCAAGAGTTGATTAGTGGTGTTTAGGGTTAGATAATCTTATTTTCCTTCTTGTCTAGTGTCCCCAATGCTAAATCTAGCTTGAAAGAGTGGATCTAGATTATAGGGCATTTCATGAACACCAAGTGTTTGATGAAATGCCTTGATAAACTAGGCATGATATTTATGCTCCTAACCTAAGATATTAGTTGTTTAGTGCATATCTTTGGTTGATCTTTTTATGATATTTAATGCTTGCTAGTTGTTAACCCACAAATGATGATTTGCTAATGGGTTAAGTAATTAGCATAGTGATTAGTTGCTTGAAAGAGAACTAATCAAATTTAGAGATCTTTGACCTAGGAATTAGCTTCTTGAGTGAATGAATATCTCTAATTGGATTTGGATCACCTTATATCAATAACCTTATCTCTTACTCCGCTTTTGTTATTTGAATTTCATCTCGTTTAGTATTGATTTTGTTTGTTTGGATTTGGATACTTAATCATAAACTACCTTGTTTAGCTTAAATTACTTATGAACCTTGCATTCTTAGTGTTTAGAATAATCCCAATCATGTATTGATAACCTCTTTACTACATCGTATTGGGGATATTGATACCTCCTAGAGACTAAAAAGTCTTGTATCAGAGTGTTGCCAGACTTCGCAAGCCCAACAAGCTGAATCATATCCCTCAACACCTCAGAGATCCTATTTCTCCAAAGCAGCTGCGTTGCTTTGAGAAGATGGCACGAAGAATTCCACTCACACATACTTTTGAAGAAGCCCTAGAGTGCAACCCTCTGCTGAGTCACTTCCGAGACTGCAGAGAAACTGAGGAAGAGAGTAAGGCACTTTTCGCCAAGGTCAGAAGTCCACCGCCTCCACTGAAGCGTTTGACTAAGAGGAAAGACCCAGGGATATTCTCAGTTCCATGCCATATCTTTGGTGTTGAATTCAAAGAGTCTCTCGTTGACTTAGGTGCTAGCGTCAATGTCATGTCAAGGGAAATTGCATAAGGATTGGGAACTGATATTCGACCTCCAAAGGCATCTATCACATACGCAGACTGTTCCACCTCACTTCCCTATGGTACAATCCCTGATTTGCTGGTTAACGTAGGAGATTGCCTAGTTCCTACTGATTTTCAGGTTGTGGAGATGAGTGCACACTCTCGTACGCAGTTGCTTCTTGGAAGACCGTTCATGGCTACGGTTGGTGCCATTATGGACACGCCCATCAAGCACATCTCGTTCTCATACATTGACAAGGAGGTGTACTACAAAGCCATCCCTAGAGGAACTCCCCCACATATATCTTGCATCACCGTTGTTCAAGATGAGACATTGGTAATTGATCCTTTGGAAGAGCCTCCTGACGAACCAACTGTCACAGACATTCTAGATAATCTTTCTGTCATCACCAAGAAAGACGTCAAAATAGCTAAGGCAAAGAACAATGTGAAGTGCAGAGGAGCCTCAAAACCATTCTCTAAGGCTAGAGTTCTTCTTACTTCGGAGCTGAAAGAGAAAGGAAAGGAATTTATGGAGAGCCTGTTGAGCAGAACTATGAGTCTGCAAGTATCTAGTTGTGGAACTTGCATGGGAGTAAGCTCTCAATCTTCTCTAGACTGATCACCTGAGCCAAAGTCAAGCTACTGACTTTAAACGAGCGCTTGGTGGGAGGCAACCCACTGGTGAGTCTGCTTTTGAGTCATTTTTCTTTTTATTTTTATTTTTCGTTATGTGTTTATGTCAGGATAAACAAGGAGCAAAACTCGAAATCGCCTGAGTATCTATCGATACCACAGTGGTATCGGTCGAAACCAATCGCGAATGAGACGGTTCATCATCTCGACTTAAGCTTGGTATCGATCGATACCAGGCCGTGTGTCGGTCGACACCAGATGTTCCAGCACGATAACTTCTTGTTTTTCACAATTTTATTCTGTTCTTTTGTTTTCTTTTACCAACCTTAGGCTAGATAACACTGGGGACAGTGTTGTTCAAGTTTGGGGGAGGTGTCTGCTAACATTGTGTTTGTTTTTCTTAGAGTCTGTTGTTTTATCGAGTCAAAAACGTTTTATTGAGTCAAAACTTGTTGGAGATGATGATCATGTGCTTGAATTGTTGTTTTGATTTTGTTTTTGAGTGACCAATGTTGCAGAATCAGCTCTAGATCGACTAATAAAAAAATCCAAGGACTGACCAGTTGACTAGAAAACATCCATGTCTCCAGCAGAGTTCTTCTGAAACCTGAGCCAAATTTTTGCACTTCATCGATGTGGTTAGTGTCTACAGAGCTTGATTCATCATTCATATCTGACAAAGGAACCCATATGTTTAAAGTAATGGTATCTCTTTCCCCTGTTATAAGTTGAAAAATAAGAGCATAAAAGATGAAATGGTTTTCTTCTGAGTAGAGGGCTAGGAAAATTTCCAGCGATCCCATTATTCTACTTAAGAGGGAATGATCACACAAAGGTTGAAAGCGATGTTAGGAAAATTTCTCGTGATACCACTATTCACCTAAACCTTTGATACATAGAGAGAGAAGAACCGGGGATTCGGTGGCAAACACCATCAATACTCTTGTTTCGGACCTTGATGTGTATATGCAGATCTAAAAAAAAGAGAGAACATAATAAGAAATAAGTCTGGGGGAGAGAAAGTGATACAAAAGTGTGAAATTGGATGGTTCGTTGTCATGATATTGTATGGTAAAGAATCTAGAAGGTTCTTGAACATTGGCTACAGCGATGAAACTGGCGATGAGGGCTTTATTTGAACAATGCTGCGAGATAATGTGTGGAGTCTGGAAAAGCTGCGAATGTCTACGGAGAAGTACATGGTGATTAGATCAAAAGCGAGTTAGGTAACATTTGGGTGCTTGGGAAAAGGATCTTTGCGATGTTTCCTGAATAGGTGAGCCTCCGTGTTTTCAAACCTCTTTCCCTGGTTTAGTCTTCTATTTGCTTGAGGGCAAGCAAATGCTAAGTCTGGGGGAGTTGATATATCATGGTTTTTCCCCCTTTTAAGCCATGATATAAGTCCTGTTTATGGAGTCTTTCTAGTATTTTGGAGTGTTTTAGAGTCTTTTACAGGTTTTAACACTTTTGGAGCTTAATTGGAGTTTTTGGAGGATTCCGGAGCATTTTGGGAGAAAATGAGCAGAGTCATGCATAGATGTCAGAAGTTTGGCATCCGTGGGAAGGCCTTTCCACCAATGGATTGAGCTCAAATTTGGACACAAGATAGATCAATGGATTAGCTTTTCATTTGGAAGTGGTTTGAGGCCATTCCAACGGTGCGATCAATAGTTATCACAGTTTTCGTGAAGACTGTCCAGTCTGGCGAGCAGCGACACTGTTTGGCGTCGACCGACACCGACTGCAGGAAAGCAGATAAGCGATTTTTAAGGCCTGCATAGTTTTTCCCTAAACCCAGAAGACTTTATTAATTACAGAAAAGGCCCAGAACGTGTTTTAGCTTATAAATTAGGTTTTCAGCCACCTGTTTAGGCTATGCTTTATTCTACTTTGGTTTTTGGAGAGACAACTCTGAACTCCTGTTTTCTCATTGTTTTCTTTGATGATTTATTCAATCATGTTGTTTTCAATCTCCATGTCTGAGTAGATCCACTTTAGGTTCAGGGTTCTCATAAGGGTTTTCTCTGAATGCTAAATTGATTATCTGTTTAGGATTCACCATCTGAATTAGTTCTTCATCTTAGGTTGTGTGCAAAGCTAATTCTAGGTTGACGAATCTGGAACTTAGATCTTAGGATAATTGATTAGGCACGAGAGTGCGATTAATTACCTGATAGAACTTAGGGTGAACAAATTGATTATTCGCAAAGAGATTTGGTTTAATTGATTTGTGAACATATCAAACTCGATATTAAAGCTGATTTATTCTTAGGAATTTGCAAAGAGATTTGGGATTCTGAATTTTAGATTTAGATAGCTTTCGCAACGAGAGTTGGTTAACTATACTTTAGTGATTTGAGTTCAAGAACCGCATTAAATCTGAATCATGTTAGTTAGTTTGTCTGCATTCATTGATTTCCTGAGAAATACCCTGGGCTTATATTTTCCTCCATCGAATTACAACTCTTTTAATTTACGTTTTGCTTTCAATTACATCTATTGGTTTAGCTTAATTCTCTTCTATATAATCTAATTTGTGTTTATGTGATTTGAGTTAATTATACTTTAGTTATTTGAGTTCAAGAACCGTGCGTAACCTGAACCCTGATTAGTTAGTTTATTTGCATTCATTGATTTCCTGAGAAATACCCTGAACCTATCTTTCTCCCATCGATTTACAACTCTTTTAATGCCTATTGCCTTTTGTTTCAACAGAATTGCTTAGCTTAATTCTCATCTATATAATCTATTGTGTATTTCCGTGAGTCCTTGTGTTCGACCCCTACACTTACTACAACTAATGTTTTAGTACTTTTAGGGTATTAATTTGAGCATATCAAATTTGGCGCCGTTGCCGGAGACTCAATTCGCCATTAGATTTTAGTTTGAGAATTTCGGCTAAGTTCGTCGGTATCGGTCGATACTATCTAGAGTCGGTCGATACTCAACGTTCTCCTTTTGTTGATATTGATCGACACCACCCAGTGTTGGTCGATACTCATCCGTGTTACCGAGTTACTTACGTTCTTGACACTTGTTTTCAGGTGTATGCCTAATCGTGAAACCAGAAGGAACAAGAGAACCCAGCTAGTTGATATGTCACTTGAGCAGCTAGCACTTTTAGAACGCACAAACAGAAGAGCAAGGAAGCCAGCGGAGATGAACAACAATCAAGTGGAGTTGGTTCAAGATGAAGCTGGTGCTTACAGAGACCAAGAGGGTCGATTGTGCAATGCGCGAGGGCAACGATTAGATGGAGAGGGGAACATCATTCCACCTGCTCCTGTTGTCGCTGGGAATATCGCTGGGAATGCGAATGCACGGAACGTTGTGGTTAATCGTGGTAGAACGATTGGTGAGTACAACAGGCCTGATCAGTTTTACGCCAATCGATCAGCGATTCGTCCTCCTGCTTTTCAGAGGAATGACTTTGAGCTGAAACCTGCATGCTACATTCTTGTGGGTCAGCACCCTTTTCATGGTCTTTCCAATGAACATCCCATGGACCATATTGAGAGGTTTGAGGATTTGGTCACTAGCATCAAGATCAATGGAGTATCCTATGATTACCTCTTCTGTAAGCTCTTCCTATACTCTCTTGGTGGAGATGCGACTTACTGGCTGAAGTAGTTATCTCCTGGATCACTGGCTACTTGGGAAGAGACTAAGACTGCCTTTCTGAACAATTTCTATGATGATGCACGATCCGATGATCTGAGGAACAAGATCTCCCAGTTTTCTCAAGGACCTACTGAGGCGTTCAAAGCTGCTTGGACGAGACACAGACCGCGACTTTTCCAAGAGATGAAGAATTGCAAAATTGCCCATAAGACTTTATTATTTACAAGAAGCCCCAAAACGTGACTTAGGTTATTTATTAGGATTTTACAGCCACTTTAATGGCTATGCTTTATTTTACTTTGGTTTTGTGAGAGAGTTTTTGAAGGGAGACAAGTTTGAAACTCTATTCGTCCGAGAGAAGATTTTGATCCCTCTTGTTACTCTTTCTATTTATTTATTTATTTATTGCTTCAATTTCCATGTCTGAGTAGATCCACTTTAGGTTTAGGGTTCTCATAAAGGATTTATTTGAATGCTAGGTTGATTAGGTGTTCAGGGTTCATAATCTGAATTAGTTCTTCGCCTTAGGTTGTTCTCAAAGCTAATTCTGGATTGATCACCTAGAACTTAGATCTTAGGTTAATCGATTAGGCACGACAGTGCAATTGAGTAATCTGATAGAACCTAGGGTGAGCAAATTAATTATTCGCAAAGAGATTTTGTTTACTTGATTTGTGAACATATCAAAATCGATATTAAGGCTAATTTCTTCTTAGGAATTTGCAAAGAGATTTGGGATTCTGAAGTTTAGATTTAGATAATTCTCGCAACGATAGTTGGTTAATTATACTTTAGTGATTTGAGTTCAAGAACCGTGCGTAACCTGAACCCTGATTAGTTAGTTTATTTGCATTCATTGATTTCTTGAGAAATACCCTGAACCTATCTTTCTCCCATCGATTTACAACTCTTTTACTGCCTATTGCCTTTTGTTTCAACTGAATTGTTTGTCTTGATTCTCATATATATAATCTATTGTGTGTTTCCGTGAGTCCTTGTGTTCGACCCCTACACTTACTACAACTACTACTGCTTTAATACTTTTAGGGTATTAATTTGAGCATATCAACTAACGATTAACCAAGAATGAACATCATCGAACACAACGCGATCACCCCCAAGGAAGTCATTTGCCATCCAGAAAGGATCAAGATCCCGTTCTACGACGGGACGACATACCCCAAAGCTTACATAACGACTTTCCGCACGACAATGGGCAGAGCCAATCCCGAGGGAACACCTAGAGAAGATGGTTTTAGTTTCTGGTTCACGAAACATTTGAAGGGAGCCGCCCTCGATGGTTCTCAAAACTCGATCGGAACTCGATCCATAATTTTCAACAATTGTCATCCGAACTCATAAGGCGTTTCTCTGCGTTCATAGAACAAGGAGCGTCCGACGATGATTTATGGGCCCTGATGATACAAGATTTTTGTGTTATATCAATTACTTAAATGCCTATTTAGCATAAGAGGATCGAATCCAAGGGTAGAGTTTCAAACACTAGGAATGCATACAACTAAATGGGGAAATTGCTCGTTTAATTCCTGAACTATTTCCATCTACTCAATTTATTCTTCAACTATCGCTTGATCAAAATAATTCCTCAAGTTGTAGTTGACTGCGCAAAATCGGGATTAACAAAGTAAAATGCTAATTACTAAATGGATACAAGTCCACTAAATCGGCTGTAACTCCTTCAATACAATCCCGAATGAGTTAAAACCACTTTCATTGGAAAGCTAACTCAATTTCCTATAACTTTCATGAAAAGAGCTATATCTAAATTCAAAGGAAAGACTTCAATTCGAGTCGATATTATAGACACATATTATTGATGCAAGATTTACTCGGATAGAACCCTTCCATTTGGATTTACCTTTGGAGATCTTCATCAAAGTTATAGAAAATTTAGTGAGCTTTCCAACGGGATTAGTTTCAACGCATTCGAGGTTGTATTGAAGGAGTTAGAGCCGATTTAGTGGACATGTGTCCATTTAGTGGTTGTAACTTCTTCAATACAACTCCGAATGAGTTGAAACCATTTCCATTAGAAATATAACTCAATTGCCTATAACTTTCATGAAGAGTTCTATATCAAAATCCAAAGGAAAGGCTTCCATCCGAGTCGATCTTATATCAAGAATATGTGTCTACAAGATCGACTCGGATGAAAGTCGTCCCTTTGCATTTAGATATGACACTCTTCATGACAGTTATAGTAAATTGAGTTAGTTTTCCAATGGAAGTGATTTAAACTCATTCGGAGTTGTATTGAAGAAGTTACCGCTGATTTAGTGGACTTATATCCATTTAGTAATTAGCGTTTGACTTTGTTAATCCCGATTTTGCGCATTCAACTACAACTTGAGGAATTATTTTGAGCAAGCGATAGTTGAGGAATAAATTGAGCAGATGGAAATAGTTCAGGAATTAAATGAGCAATCTCCCCAACTAAATGAGTTAAGCAATCAAAATGGGGTTTTGAAATTAAGTAACTAAATTGAAAACAAGTAAAAGCAAATTAAGAATGATGCAATTCAATGAACAAAAGCGAATCCAAAGATGGGGGTTATTGAGTTAAGGTGACCCAAGTCTCATTCATGATGTCCAAAGCATAATGAAGACTAATCCCTAGGCATAAGACCCTAATCTTGACTAATTCTCTTTCAAACAACTAATCACTATGCTAATCACTAATTCATTAGCAAACTTTCATTTGTGAATCATTGATTAGCATGCATTGAGAATAAATAAACAAGATCAACCAAAAATACACCCTAGACAACTATCATCATAGGCTAGGAGCATAAATCTCTTGAAAAGTTCATGAAGGCATTTCCTCAAACACTTGGTGTGTATGAAATGCCTCATGTTCTAGATCTACTTTCTCAAGCTAGATCTATCATTAAAAACACCAAACAAGAAAGGATATAAGATAATATACCCTAGAACATTACAAATCAAGCCTTGAATCACCCTAATCTACCCCATCCCTAGATCCTAAAGAACTACTCAAGATCCATCAAGAACACCTCAAAATCGATTATGATAGGAGATGAATCCATGGATGAATTTTGAATAATCAAAGTATAAGAGAGATAGATAGAGGAGAATCAATGATATAAATACTTAATTGCATAAACTAAAAGACCTCTCTCACAAAATCTCTCAAACTCTCCAAAAAAGGAAGGTGTTTTTAGACAAAGAAAAGCATAAACCTCAAAATTAGGTTTAGATGGGTTTTATATGAAAAGTGAGTGAACCGGGTCAACCTGGAACAAAACGGGTATTGACCCCATCAATTTGGGTCGGATCTGGGTCGAAGTTCTGGTCCTGACCAGTATGAGCCCGGTGTACTTGGTCGGTGTTGGAGGTTTTGCATTTTTGAGTATAACTCGTTTGGGTGCCAGTTAGACATGTCTCTGCTAAATCCGATGTATCTCTCAAGCCACAGATCAGAACGACTTGACACCACTTCCAGAAGACAGCTAACTCGTACCTCTACAACTCTTATGAAGACGGGAAGGCCTTCGGTTTGCCGGTTCTTTGGACGGTGTCATCTTCTCACTGCCAGACAGACATACCTTCAGTAAATCCGTCTTATCTCCCTATCTATACGTCCACATAACCTGATTCAAACTCCTGTATAAAGCTGATTCACTCCTCTACAACTTCTATGAAGGCAGTTGAAGCTGAATCGGACTGTAAGGTCCCCGTCTAGCCACATATTTGAGACATGTTGGACGAGAGATGTAGCACCGAGCGGCTTCTGGCCGGGATGGGAGGCCGGGATGAAGAGTTTTAGCCGAGAGATTGTGTGCCAGGCTGCTTCAGGCCGGGATTCTCCCTGGTCAGGTGATGGTCTTGTGCCGGGCTAGCGTGCCGGCTTTGTCTTGCCCGGGACGTGGAGTTGTTGCCGAGAGGTGCCGGGCCGTTTTCAGCCGGGATGGGGAGCCGTGATACTCCCTGCCGAGGAAAACTTCAGCACCGGACAGTTTCAAGTCGGGATGAGAAGCCAGGATTCTCGCTGTCCGAGGCAAGCTTCAGCACTGGGCAAGTGTGCCGGCTTCGTCTTGCCCGGGACGATGCTGAGGGGAAATCGTCGAGAGAAAAAGCTCCTCGGCCAGGCAGGGACGTCTTCAGTAAATCCACCATAACTCCTTAACCAGATGTCCAAATGGCCTGAATCCAACTCCTATAGACAAATAACTCACTCCTCTAAAACTAATATGGGGAGCTTTAAGTCTGATTCATACCGGGGGGCCTTCGTCTAGACACATATTTCCGGCGTCTCTAATAGGCTTTGCATTCCTCTTATGCTCCATAACTCCAAACATCATCAATTATCTCCAAGACACCTTAAAACACTCCGAATGCATGCAAAACTCACTAAGACCTAATGCAAATACCTATTACTCTAATAAAGACCTAAATGCTATAAAAACTATGCGAGACACATGCATGAGACACAAAACACCAAATAATATGCATGCTAAAAGATGTAAAATATGGGATTATCAATTCCCCCAAACTTAAACCTTTGATTGCCCTCAAGCAAACAAGAATAAAGAAAAGGGAGAAGACTAGAAATATATTTTTATAAACTTCAGCACCGGACAGAATCCGAGTTATAAAAAGTGCAAACTTTTTCAAAGTGCCATAAAAAGAATCCGAGCCCAATGTCAAAGTTGCAAACTTCTTGATGCGATCAAACAACTTACTCAAAAGTGACTAGCCATAATTATCCTTGCATGACTTACATTCGAACCTCAACATACACAAACTTTCATATCCTCCAACCCCTTGACATTGATTAGGTGTAATAAGCGTGAATCATGTTTATGCAAGATCAAATATATGGTTATCACTTAGATGAGGTTGAATTCAAGTCAAGGTTTGTTTCAATCAAAGCAAGAACAATAAGACATGAGATCAAGGCATGGTTCGTTCTTAATTTCTACACGAGATCAAAGCATCAAGTAACTAGCAACAATGGCATTGGACTAAGCTCTTAATATGTTACTTTACAAGGACAAATCTATCATTGCTCATAATGCTCATGCAAAGTTACCTTATATGCTATGCATCTAGACTCAATCCTATATAGAATGAACAAAAGTTCAAAAAATTTCAAAATTATTGAAAATGCATGATATGCATGAGACTCAAGATGCAAAAGGCAAAATAAGATCACCAAAAGCAAAGTTAGATAACACACAAACCCTCCCCCAAACTTAAATTACACAGTCCCTTGTGTAAGAGAACCATAAAAGAAAGAAAGAAGATATGATTCTAAATGCTATGTACAAAGTTTGGAGTATTACCTTGGAAATAAATGGAGAGAACGGGAGTGATCACCTCAATCCTACACTCCTTTGTCCTTAAGTCCATGACCATTAGACCATCAAGAACCTATGCACACTAAGCAAACCCATCAAAAAGGACAAGGAAACATAGAAAGACATAAAAGAAAGTATGTACAATGATAAGCTTGAGGTGTCTCCCAAGAGCACTTTGTTTAAAGTCACTAAGTTTGACATTGGTTACCATTTTAGGAGGGTGAGAGGGAAGTGTGAGCACTCCAAGGCGGATCTTTGAGTTCAAGTTTGAGCACCTTGCTCATTACCTCTTCAAGATCGGCTTCCCCTTTCTCCTTGAGCTCGAGAGTGAGAATTGCTTTGACCGAGGTAAAGGGCTTGGATCGACCTTTGCACTTGATCTTGTACTCAATCACTCCATCATTGTGCTTCCAAGGAGTGAGAGTCATGATAGAAGGTTGGCTTAACTCGGACCTAAACCCATGAAGTGTGCTTGATCCCGTTCTCGTTTTAGCCTTGGCCTTTGCCTTTTTCTTTGCACCTTACTACCCTCAACGTCATTCTCCATTGTGGTGGGAGGAAGTGGTTCCAAACAAGTGATCATGTCAACTTCTGAAGCATCCTTGTCATTACCATAACCCAAATCTTTTCTCTCAAGAGACCTCTCTTCCTCTTCATAGACCATTGGGGGTGGAGCTTCTTCAACCATCATACAACTACCCACATACCTAACTTTTTCCTCAAAAAACTCATTATCCTTCATGGTGATTTTACCAAAAAGCTTATTGGAAGAAGTCCTCATTTGGTAGGCTTTGCATTCCTCTTATGCTCCATAACTCCAAACATCATCAATTGTCCCCAAGACACCTAAAAACACTCCAAATGCATGCAAAACTCACTAAGACCTAATGCAAACACCTATTACTCTAATAAAGACCTAAATGCTATAAAAACTATGCGAGACACATGCATGAGACACAAAACACCAAATAATATGCATGCTAAAAGATGTAAAATATCGGATTATCACCTGAGACAAAGCTCAACGGAGCCGCTACAAAGCTTTTTAGAGCATTTCAAAATGGCACTTTCAGAGGAATAGGCGTGAGTGACGGAGTCACACTTAATACACTAAAGTGGGTGTTATGGCAACGATCAGACTTCCGAAGAGAAATCACACTCAAGAAGCCCTTGACAGTTGATGCGTATCGGATTCGTCTCCGAAACTTCAGGTTTTAAATTTGTAAACCTTAAAGCCTGCAAGTGCACAGATGTGAGTTGTATAATAAATAAATCTAAAATGAATATATGTTTATAGGGTTTTGTTACGAACTCGAAACTAGGAATCTAAACTATACTAAATTAGACTAAACTAAACTAAGCGAGAAAATAAGAAAGCGAACGAGACTAAACTAAGCTAAACTAACCGAATAAAAAATCTAATCTAAGTGGACAGTAGCAAGCAATGATTATTTCAAAGTTGTGAATCATTTAACGAAACGTTGGGCAATCGAGAATTATTTAGGGTTCATGGCCGATTTTAACCGAGAATTCGCTAGGATTTCTAAAGCGACTTTTTGTCGTCTTTGGGTTCTCGAACTTGGAACACGTACGCTGTGTATAGTCTACTCCCGTAATCCTACACACCTACTCAGTTCAGTACTTGGACGATAGCTTTCGTCTCCGTCCGCGCAAGAAGTGAATGATACTCTCAGAGGTCGTTTAAGCCCACAATTCCTATGTAAGTATACTTTCGAAATCTTACGATGAATTTCCTCATCTACCCTAGGTCAAGCGATTAGATTCATCACTCTCGTGACTCTAAAACACCTAATATCAGTTGCTAAGATGGTTAGTCAAGCAACTCATTAACAACAAGGATGGAACGAAGAACCCTAATCAGTATCTTAGTAGAAAAACTCAATCAAAAATTGAACCATGAGAGCCCCTTTGAACCCCTATACCCAACGAGAGAACTACTCAGCCACGACTATGCAAGACAAAATAAAGCTTATGAATTGCACACTCAATAGATAAGAAATCATACAAGAGGGTTCAAGGAAAATCTCTATCTCCCTAAACAAAGAACAAAGAACAAGAGCAAAAGTTTGGTGCAAAACAAGTCTAAAAGTGTAACAACAGGAGGCCACAAAATTGTGGCTGTAAAACAAGTAATTATAGGTCTTCAACTCGTTTTGGTCGAGTTAGGGTTTGACTTGGAAAAGACTGTTTTGGTCTCGGGTGAATAAACAACTTGAATTAGGCGAATTTGGCTTGGCCGCGGATCTGTGCTCTCCAAGAGTGGCGAACTGGGCTCTGGCTGCAGCTCCGTGCTCTCCAGGAGTGGCGAACTGGGCTCTGGCCGTGGTTCCGTGCTCTCCAGGAGTGGCGAACTGTTTCTCGACAACCTCGTCGTTCTTCGTTGCTTCGGGTATATTTTAGGATCCAACCATTGGATTGTCCCCAATCCAATTGCATTTGAAAGCTGGTTGTCTCTACTTTGTTGTATCCAAATTTGGTGATGATCAGACGGAGAGAAGGCCTCCTATGATGGCAAGACTTCTGACTGTCTGAGTTTATCCAAAAACGTACTTTTGTTCCGAAATGCACTCTTTTACTCCGAGTTACCATAAATGTCTTTCAAAACACTAAAATATTGAAATCATTTGAAAACTATTGAAAAGAGTTAAAACACATGCAAAAGAATATGAAAGTGATCCATAAAAATTGTCAAAAATCGGTGTTATCAACTCCCCGAGACTTAGACTTTGTTTGTCCCCAAACAAAACAAAACCAAAGCTTGAAAAGATCATCGAGAACTAGGAATCTCGGAGAACGTCCTTCTAAACCATAACCATCTAACTACATCAATCGCAATCTAGCCTAAAAAATTCTCACTAGAAGTTCCTGTAACACTAGTCCACGGTATCCGTCATACGAAATATAAACTTTCAAAATCCAAAAAGTAGGTCAACTAGCTCTCTACATTCATTAAGTATAGGCGTGGGTTTCTCATCAAAAGGATTAAACCAAGACAATCGATGCTAGGTATTAAAGGTATTTAGAGGTGAGGTTAAGAGTATTTCGGGTTACCGTAATTTTACCGGAGGGTGCGAGATATTATGCAAAACAGCAAGAGAGGAAGGACCTATTGATCACCACAATTTCCAGTCACTTCTTCTTGCGTAAAAATGTTGCACTTCCTCCTTTCTAAAAAAACAAAAGTTTTATGTTATTCCCCTAGACTTAGAATTTTCTGTGGGCTCGGAATGACAGACTTCTTACAAACGAACCATTGATGCCTCATAAGTATTTCGACCAACCTAGACTCTTTTAAGGCTCTTGTTTCCTTTATCTTTCACTTATTTTCGATTTTTTTTTTCGAAATGAGGAAACGCCTTTTATTGAAGTAGAGTCTTAGAGGCACGAAAATTTACCATGATTTTGAGGTTTTCCAAGGCATAACCAAGCTCACATCTTTGTTGAATTCACCACTATCGATCGCGTATAGTCTTCGTCTTTAGTGACTGAAAGATGTGTCGTTCCTCCCTATCTGGCGTTTTTGCACATATCTGCACATAGGTCACAAAGAGAGTTGCATGAGGTTTGAACAAATGTTAAGTTTCGGGTGGGGTACCAACTAAAGATGAGCTGGCAATTCATGTACGACAAATAGTGGTAAAAGGTAAAAGTCCGTCATGAATATATGGTTCGTTATCTTTGTCTAAACCTTTGTTGAGAAAATTAAGTCAAGATTAAGTCCAAATAAAATAGAGCTAGCATATTCCATCATAAAGAATCTCTACGGTCTAAATTCCTCTAGGGATTTTGCATTAACAGAAACTCTAGCTACTGCATAGTCTAGAACCAAAATACGAAAATCATGTTACTAGGAGATAGAATAGAAGCACACTGGTCGGTTATCGTCATGGAATCCTTTCATCATTCCCTCAAAACGTATTCCTACGCTTTTCGAAAAACTTGAAATGTTTTTAAAAAAACGTGGAAAAATGCAAAATGCAAAAACAAATGAAAGAAGTGGTGGTTAGTAAGGGATGAAATCCTCCCCCAGACTTAAATCACACTGTCCTCAGTGTTAAATAAATTGGGTAAGGACGAATAAATAGATGGATGTAAATAATTGAAAAAGTTTAATGGAAAAAGAAAACTTACCTGGATGCGGTCGGGGAATAAATGTGGGAGTGGACTGGTGGTGAATGGGGGATGTTAGATGGTGATATGGTGATGGGAATGGATGTGGGGGTGATTGGGAATGGGTTTTGAATCGATCGGGGATCGAAACAAATCGATCAGGATCGGGAGGGGGCTGGAAGCAGGTCGCGCTTGTGTAGCCGCAGTTATTGGCAAGCTGGCCGCGGCCAAGGGCTGATTCGCCGTGGGTCGGTGAGACGCACCCGCGGTTGATCCTCTTTTAAGGTCAACCGCCCGGTTCGGGTTGGACCGAGCAGCTTCGAACTGTGTCTCCATCTTTTTGTCTTTTCAGTTTTTTTATTTTTTTATTTTGGTTTTTGTAGAAAACTGAAAACTAAGAAAAGAAAAAGTTAGTAGAAAAAGAAAGAAAAACTAAAAAGAAAAACGTACCTAAAATGGGTTGCCTTCCATTGAGCGCTTTTGTTTAAAGTTGTTTAGCCCGACGTCGGTAGCTCGGTGAGCTTATTTGAAGAAATATCTGGTCCGAAAACAAGTTTTCCTTGATTTAACCTTTTAATCCTTCGTATAAAACTTATCACGCCATTTCCACTCGGGATTTTTGTCATCAAGTCTGAGGTGGTGATCTCCTCCGGGAACACAATGGAAAATCAGATTTGGAGCTTCCTTGGAGTATGCTTCTTCTTCCTTGGTATTCTCGGATGGTAGAGCCATGTTGCAAGATGCATAGATGGTAGGTTCTAGATCAGTTCTGGTCTTGGTTGGAGCTTGAGTGTTGATGGAGAAGAAGTCTGCCTCAAAGAAGTAGGATTGGGATGCAAAACGTCGGAGTTGAGATGAACAGAGCTTGCCGCGTGTGGGGGAGGCGGAGCCGCGGCAAAAGGAGGCTTGGCTGCGGGTCGGTGATGTGCACCCGCGGTGGAAGGAGGGTTGGCCGCGAGTGGAGAAGGTGCGGCCGCAGTGGAGGTGTCTCAGGCAGAATTTCTCGGCTCGTCGTCTCCTTCGTCTCCAATGATGTCTTTTGGTCCTAGGGGAGTATTTGGCTTCTCCTTGGCTTTATTTACGTCTACATCGCGTCCCATATGAGCAAGTGTATAGTGTGCGTCAAAAGAGATATTTTCGCACGTCAAAATTGTCGGTTTGATGTTTTGCTCTAGTGTGACGGGTGCACCTTCTTCTAGAACGTTTTCAACGTTCTTTGTAGCTCTTCCATGGTCTAAGAGTGGTCCATCTCCGCTGCATGTGTTCATAAAATGGGAATCACAAAATTCTATTACCTTGAGCGAGCATGGAACGTCAAATTTTTCATGATCCTTCTCCTTAGAAAACGTCTTCAATGGCGGCTCGGGTGTATCCGTTAGTGTCTCATCCTTCATGAGGTCTGTCTCACACTCAACGTGGTGAGGAGCAGACGGAGGAGAAGGCTTTGGTTCATCGAGTGGAGGCAACTTGTGGTCTTGTTTGTCGTCTTCAAAACTCTCGAACGAATCGATAGAGATAACATCGTCACTAGGAATAGAAACAGGTCCTTCTTTTCCTTGATGTTTTGCTTCGTTGAAACCATCATTTTCGTGCATATATTCGTTGAGTTCTTGAAGAATATCCTCCATTTGTGCCTTGTAGACCATCATCTTCTCATAATCTTCATCAATTTGTTGAGGTTGATTGTTGAGCCAAGGGCTTTTAAGATCATAATCTTTCGAAGCAAGGGATATGATCATTGCATCGAGTCGCTCCAAATGAAGGCTAATTTCCAAGATATCATCGTGTTGGTCTGATGTTTGATGAGGAAGACCGTAAGGACTTTGTTGTGAGTCGACAAACAAAGGCTCAAAAGACTCATCTTGGTAGTAATGAGGTTCGTAGCATCTTTGAGAGTAGTTGGTCGGTACCAGTTTCCGATCCATGTAGTACGAATCACAGTAGTGGTGTGAATCGTGAGAATAGTGAGCATAAGATGGGTCGTAGGAACCCTGCTCGTAGTAGTCATCTCACACCAGAGGCGAGTTCATGTTTGAAACGAAGAAAAACAAAAACAAAAATCAAAAAGAAAAAATTGTCTTAGAGTCGATTTACTAACCTCTAAAGTGTGGTAATTGCCTCCCTGGCAACGGCGCCAAAAACTTGATGCGTATCGGATTTGTCTCTAAAACTTCAGGTTTTAAATTTGTAAACCTTAAAGCCTGTACGTGCACATATGTGCGTTGTAGTACTTAAGGTATCGATCCACAGGGAGGGAATGCTGTTCTGCGAGACCATAGACACTGTATATTAAATAAACCTAAAACGAATATATGTTTATAGGGTTTTGTCACGAACTCGAAACTACGAATCTAAACTATACTAAACTAGACTAAACTAAACTAAGCGAGAAAATAAGAAAGCGAACTAGACTAAACTAAGCTAAACTAACCAAATAAATAAATCTAATCTAAGTGGACAGTAGCAAGCAATAATTATTTTGAAGTTGTAAATCAATTAACGAAGTGTTGGGTAATCGGGAATTCTTTAGGGTTCCTGGCCAATTTTCACCGAGAATTCGCTAGGATTTCTAAAGCGACTTTTTGTCGTCTTTGGGTTCTCAAACTTGGAATACGTACGCTGTGTGTAGTATACTCCCATAATCGTACACACCTACTCACTTCAGTACTCAAACGGTAGCTTTCGTCTCCGCCCTCGCAAGAAGTGAATGATACTCTCAAAGGTCGTTTACGCCAACAATTCCTCCGTAAGTATACTTTCGAAATCTTACGATGGATTTCCTCGTCTACCCTAGGTCAAGAGATTAGATTCAGCACTCTCGTGGCTCTAAAACACCTAATATCAGTTGCTAAGACTGTTAGTCAAGCAATGCATTAACAACAAGGATAGCACGAAAAATCCTAATCGGTATCCTAGTCGAAAAACTCAATCAAAAATTGAACCATGAGAGCCCCTTTGAACCCCTATACCCAACGAGATAACTACTTAGCCACGACCATGCAAGACAAAATCAAGCTTCTGAATTGAACAATCAATAGATAAGAAATCAAACAAGAGGGTTCAAGGGAAATCCTTATCTCCCTAAACAAAGAATAAAGAACAAGAGCAAAAGTTTGGTGCAAAACAAGTCTAAAAATGTAACAAGAGGGGCCCACGAAATTGTGTATGTAAAACAAGTATTTATAGGTCTTTAACTCGTTTTGGTCGAGTTATGGTTTTGATATATCATGGTTTTTACCCTTTTTAAGCCATGATATAGGTCCTATTTATGGACTCTTTATAGTATTTTGGAGTCTTTTACAGGTTTAGGTACGTTTGGAGCTTAATTGGAGATTTTGGAGGATTCCGGAGCATTTTGGGAGAAAAGGAGCAGAGTCATGCAGAGACGTCAGAAGTTTGGCATTCGTTGAAGAACTTCCCACCGCTTGATTGAGCTCAAATTTGGACACAAGATAGATCAATGGAATAGCTTTCATATGGAAGTGGTTGGAGGCCATTCCAACGGTGCGATCGAAAGTTATGCCAGTTTTCGTGAAGACAATCCAGTTTGGCGAGCACAGTGGACTGGTGTCGACCGACACTAGTCAAGTATCGACCGATACCAACTGCAGACGGGAAAAAAACGTGATTTTACAAGCTTAAAGACTCTGCAACTTGGCCCAGAAGACTTTATTAATTACCAGAAGCCCCATAACGTGTTTTAACATTATATTTAGGGTTTTTAGCCACTTTTACACATTATGCTTTGATTACTCTTGATTATACTCTGGTTTTTGGGGAGACAACTCTGAACTCCTGTTTATTATTGATTTCTTTGATGATCTAGTCAATCATGTTGTTTTCAATCTCCATGTCTGAGTAGATCCACTTTAGGTTCAGGGTTCTCATAAGGGTTTTCTCTGAATGCTAGATTGATTATCTGTTTAGGATTCACCATCTGAATTAGTTTTTCGCCTTAGGTTGTGTTCAAAGCTAATTCTAGGTTGACGAATCTGGAACATAGATCTTAGGATAATTGATTAGGCGCGAGAGTGCGATTGATTACCTGATAGAACCTTATGTAAGCAAATTGATTATTCGCAAAGAGATTTGGTTTAAGGGATTTGTGAACATATCAAACTCGATATTAAAGCTGATTTATTCTTAGGAATTTGCAAAGAGATTTGGGATTCTGAAGTTTAGATTTAGATAGCTTTCGCAACGAGAGTTGGTTAGCTATAATTTAGTCATTTGAGTTCAAGAACCGCGCTAAATCTGAATCATGTTAGTTAGTTTGTCTGCATTCTTTGATTTCCTGAGAAATACCCTGGCTTATATTTTTCTTCCATCGAATTACAAATCTTTTAATTTACGTTTTGCTTTCAACTACATCTATTGGTTTAGCTTAATTCTCTTCTATATAATCTATTGTGTGTTTCTGTGAGTCTTTGTGTTCGACCCCTAGCTATACTACGACAACTGCTTTAGTATCTAGATAGGGTATTAATTTGAGTATATCAAATTTGGCGCCGTTGCCGGGGACTCAATTCGCCATTAGATTTTAGTCTGAGAATTTTGACTAAGCTCATCGGTATCGATCGATACTACCTAGTATCGGTCGATACTACCTAGTATCGGTCGATACTACCTAGTATCGGTCGATACTCGTCGGCTTCTTTTTGTTGATATCGATCGACACCACCCAGTGTCGGTCGATACTCAACGTGTTTTTTTTTTTTTGGGTACTTACGTGCTTTGCCTAGTGTGTTTCAGGTGTGGATTTGGAACGTACAAACAAGAAAGCAAAGAAGCCAGCATAGATGAACAACACGATGATTCTGATTCAGGATGCTGCTGGACCTTTGAGAGATCAAGAAGGTCAGTTGTGCAACGAGAGAGGACAACGTCTGGATGGAGAGGGGAACATCATTCCACCTGCTCTTGTTGTCGCTGGGAATATCGCTGGGAATGCGAATGCAGGGAATGTTGTGGCTGCTCGCGGTAGGACGATTGGTGAGTACAACATGCCTGATCAGTTTTATGCCAATCGATCAGCGATTTGTCCTCCACCTTTTCATAGGAATGACTTTGAGCTGAAACCTGCATAGTTCACTCTTGTGGGTCAGCATCTTTTTCATGGTTTTCCTCATGAACACCCTATGGATCACATTGAGAGGCTTGAGGATCTGGTTACAAGCATCAAGAGCAATGGAGTGTCCTATGACTATCTTTTCTGCAAGCTCTTCCCATACTCTCTTGGTAGAGATGCGACCTACTGGCTGAAGCAGTTACCTCCTGGATCACTGACTACTTGGGAAGAAACTAAGACTGCCTTCCTGAACAACTTCTATGATGATGCACGATCCGAAGATCTCAGGAACAAGATTTCTCAGTTCTCTCTAGGACCGACTGAGGCGCTCAAGGTTGCTTGGATTCGTTTCAAGTCATATCAGAGAGATTGCCCACACCATGGTTTCACTCAGGTTCAGCTGCTGGGTACTTTCTACAGAGGAGTCGATTGGAGGTATCAGATGGCTCTAGATGCTGCGAGCAATGGAAATTTCTACACAAGGTATCCTGACGATGCCTATGTGCTTATTGAGAACTTGGTTTCTAGCAATAGTACCAAGAATGCAGACATGGAACGTAATAAGCAAGCTGGTAACTTGGATTGCAGTCAGATTGTTGAGGTGAATGCTAAGTTAGATTTATTGATGAGCAAGCAGCAGAAGTCTGTTCATCTTGCCCAAAAGGATGGAGTGGAACATGTTAACTACGTTGGTGGAGATGGATTTCAAGATCAAAGGTATCAACGCCCACCCACACCACCCAGAACTTCTGAGAACAAGTTTGAGTCTATGCTTGAGCATATTCTTCAGGGACAGCAGAAGATTATAGTAGACCTCAATGGGAATATGGACGCTATGTACACATATCTGAATGGAAAAATTGTGTCTCTTAGTATTCATCAGAAGATGCTGGAAACTCAAATAGCAGAGATTTCGGACACCACCCGTGTGTCGACCGATATTACCTTGTATCGATCGACACACGTCCAAGGTTCTGCCAGAGAAGATTCCAGAGAGCAAGCATCGATCGACACCACTTCATGTATCGATCGATACCGACCTGAAGAAACGACACATGAGCCTTGTATTGATCGATACCCTACTTATGTCGATCGACACCCCTCGCAGTCTGAACCTGAAATTGTAAAGAAGCCAGAGATGGTTGAGGAACGTGTCTACAAGTCTAAGATTCCATACCCTCGATTACCCAAACACCTCAGAGACCCCATTTATCCAAAGCAGCTGCGTGGCTTTGAGAAGATGGTACAACGGATTCCCCTCACACTGACTTTTGAAGAAGCTCTAGAGTACATGCCTCTGCTGAGTCACTTCCGAGATTGCAGAGAAACTGAGGACGAGATTAAGTCACTCTTCCTCAAAGCCAGAAGCAAGTCACTACCGCTGAGGCAGTTCACTAAGAGGGAAGACCCATGGATATTTTCAGTTCCATGCTCTATCTCTAGAGTAGAATTCAAAGAGTCTCTGGTTGACTCGGGAGCTAGCGTCAATGTCATGTCAAAGGCAATTGCAGAGAGATTGGGAGCTAATATTCGACCGCCAACGTCATCTATCACATTCGCAAACAGCTCCACCGCACTCCCATATGGTACAATCCCTGATTTGCAGGTTAACCTTGGAGATTGTCATGTTCCTACTGATTTTCAGGTTGTGGAGATGAGCGCACAATCTCGTACGCAGTTAATTCTTGGAAGACCGTTCATGGCTACGGTTTGTGCCATTATGGACACACCCAACAAGCACATCTTGTTCTCATACATTGACAAGGAGGTGTACTACAAATCAATCCCTAGAGGAACTCCCACACACATCTCTTGCATCACCGTTGTTCTAGGAGAAACATTGGTAGTTTATCTTTTGGAAGAACCTCCTGACGGACCTAATACCATCGACGTTCTAGATAGTCTTTCTGTCATTACCAAGAACGACATCAAAACGGCTAAGGAAAAGGAGTTTGTGATGAGCAAAGGAGTCAGAAGTGTTCCCCATGTGACTTTAATCCCTCAGAAGTGTGATGGGGATTCGATTGAATACAAGGTCAAGTGCAAAGGAGCCTCAAAAAACCATTCTCTACGGCTCGAGTTCTTCTTACTTCGGAGCTGAAAGAGAAAGGAAAAGAGTTTTTGGAAGGCATGATGAGCAGAACTCTGAAGCTGGCGATGTCAGATTGTGGAGCTTGTTTTGGAGTCAGCTCTCAATCTTCTCCTGACTGATCACCTGAGCCAAAGTCAAGCTACTGACTTTAAACGAGCGTTTGGTGGGAGGCAACCCACTGGTGAGTCTGCTTTTGAGTCATTTTTCATTTTATTTTTATTTTTCGTTATGTGTTTGTGTTAGGATAAACAGGGAGCAAAACTCAAAATCGCATGAGTATCGATCGATACCACAGTGGTATCGGTCGACACCAATCGCGAATGAGGCGGTTCATCATGTTGACTTAAGCTTGGTATCGATAGATACCAGGCCGTGTGTCGGTCGACGCCAGATGTTCCAGCACAGTAACTTCTTGTTTTTCACTATTTTATTCTTTTCTTTTGTTTTCTTTTACCAACCTAAGGCTAGATAACACTGGGGACAGTGTTGTTCAAGTTTGGGGGAGGTGTCTGCTGACATTGTGTTTGTTTTTCTGTTTTTCTTAGAGTCAGTTGTTTTATCGAGTCAAAAACGTTTTATTGAGTAACAACTTGTTGGAGATGATGATCCTGTGCTTGAATTGTTGTTTTGATTTTGTTTTTGAGTGACCAGTGTTGCAGAATCAGCTCTAGATCGACTAATAAAAAATCCAAGGACTGACCAGTTGACTAGAAAACATCCATGTCTCCAGCAGAGTTCTTCTGAAACCTGAGCCAAAGTTTTGCACTTCATCGAGGTGGTTAGTGTTTACAGAGCTTGATTCATCGTTCATATCTGACAAAGGAACCCATATGTTTAAAGTAATGGTATCTTTCTCCCCTGTTATAAGTGGATAAATAAGAGCATAAAAGATGAAATGATTTTCTTCTGAGTAGAGGGCTAGGAAAATATCCAGCGATCCCATTATTCTACTTAAGAGGGAATGATCACACAAAGGTTGAAAGCGATGTTAGGAAAATCTCCAGTGATACCACTATTCGCCTAAACCTTTGATACATAGAGAGGGAAGAACCGGGGATTCGGTGGTAAACACCATCAATACTCGCGTTTCGGACCTTGATATGTATATGCAGATCTAAAAAAAAGAGAACATAATAAGAAATAAGTCTGGGGGAGAGAAAGTGATACAAAAAGTGTGAAATTGGATGGTTCCTTGTCATGATATTGTAAATAATCTAGAAGGTTCTTGAACATTGGCTGCAGCGATGAAACTGGCGATGAGGACTTTATTTGAACAATGCTGCGAGATAATGTGTGGAGTCTGGAAAAGTTGTGAATGTCTACGGAGAAGTACATGGTGGTTAGATCAAAAGCTGGTTATGTGAAATTTGGGTGCTTGGGAAAAGGATATTTGCGATGGTTCCTGAATAGGTGAATCTTCGTGTTTTCAAACCTCTTTCTCTGGTTTAGTCTTCTATTTGCTTGAGGGCAAGCAAAGACTAAGTCTGGGGGAGTTGATATATCATGGTTTTTACCCCTTTTAAGCCATGATATAGGTCCTATTTATGGAGTCTTTATAGTATTTTGGAGTCTTTTACAAATTTAGGTACGTTCGGAGCTTAATTGGAGTTTTTGGAGGATTCCAGAGCATTTTGGGAGAAAATGAGCAGTGTCATGCAGAGACGTCAGAAGTTTGGCATTCGTTGAAGAACTTCCCACCGATGAATTGAGCTCAAATGTGGACACAAGATAGATCAATGGATTAGCTTTCATATGGAAGTAATTTGAGGCCATTCCAACGGTGCGATGGAAAGTTATGCCAGTTTTCGTGAAAACAGTCCAGTCTGGCGAGCACAGTGGACTGGTTTCGACCGACTGGTGTCGACCGACACCATTCCAGTATCGACCTATACCAGTTGCAGACGGGAAAAAAATGTGATTTTACAAGCTTAAAGACTCTGCAACTTGGCCCAGAAGACTTTAATAATTACCAGAAGCCCCAGAACGTGTTTTAACATTATATTTAGGGTTTTTAGCCACTTTTACACATTATGCTTTGATTACAATTGATTCTACTCTGGTTTTTGGGGAGACAACTCTGAACTCCTGTTTATTATTGATTTCTTTGATGATCTATTCAATCATGTTGTTTTCAATCTCCATGTCTGAGTAGATCCACTTTAGGTTCAGGGTTCTTATAAGGGTTTTCTCTGAATAATAGATTGATTATCTGTTTAGGATTCACCATCTGAATTAGTTCTTCGTCTTAGGTTGTGTTCAAAGCTAATCCTAGGTTGACGAATCTGGAACATAGATCTTAGGATAATTGATTAGGCGCGAGAGTGCGATTGATTACCTGATAGAACCTTAGGTGAGCAAATTGATTATTCGCAAAGAGATTTGGTTTAATTGATATGTGAACATATCAAACTCGATATTAAATCTGATTTCTTCTTAGGAATTTGCAAAGAGATTTGGGATTATGAAGTTTAGATTTAGATAGCTTTCGCAACGAGAGTTGGTTAGCTATACTTTAGTGATTTGAGTTCAAGAACCGCGCTAAATCTGAATCATGTTAGTTAGTTTGTCTGCATTCATTGATTTCCTGAGAAATACCCTGGCCTATATTTTTCCTCCATCGAATTACAACTCTTTTAATTTACGTTTTGCTTTCAACTACATCTATTGGTTTAGCTTAATTCTTTTCTATATAATCTATTGTGTGTTTCTGTGAGTCCTTGTGTTCGACCCCTATCTATACTACGACAACTGCTTTAGTATCTAAATAGGGTATTAATTTGAGCATATCAAGTTTGACGGCAAAAGATGGTTTTGGTCTAGGGTGAAGAAACAACTTGAATTAGGCGAATTTTGCTTGGCCGCGGGTCCGTGCTCTCCAAGAGTGGTAAACTAGGCTCTTGGCGTGGGTCCGTGCTCTCCAGAAGTGGCGAACTGGTGTTTGGCCGCGTGTGGGAGCTCTCGACCCGTGGTGGACTGCTTCTCGGCAGCCTCGTCGGTCTTCGGTGCTTCGGGTATATTTTAGGATCCAACCATTGGATTGTCCCCAATCCAATTGCATATGAAAGCTGGTTGTCTCTACTTTGTTGTGTCAAAATTTGGTGATGATCAGACATTGAGAAGGCCTCCTATGATGGCAAGACTTCTGACGGTCCAAGTTTATCCAAAGACGTATTTTTGTTCCGAAATGCACTCTTTCACTCTAAGTTACCTGAAATGTCTTTCAAAACACTAAAACATGGAAATCATTTGAAAACTATTGAAAACGGAGTTAAAACACCTGCAAAATAATATGAAAGTAATCCATAAAAATGGTAAAAAACCGGTGTTTTCAATAGTCCATGATGCCTTGCACGGAGCCTCGAATTTCATTTCCAATGAGGAAAAGACGAGAGACGCTCCATTCTGAAGCCATATGATAACACCATATTTTTACCCATCCTACTATCTATTTTAGAACACTTTAATAAGTGTTTCACTTGGTTTTATATAATTTTACTATGATATTTGCATATTTGTAGTTCCAATACTCTTTTCAGGTTCCTTAGGTAAAAACGATGAATATTAGAGAAGATCCAGATTTTGGAAAATTTTGAACCGTTGGAAGTTTGGCAACGGATGGAGACCTTCTTACTGTCTGATCACGATCAAATTTGGACACACGATAGTAGGGAGAACCACCTTTCCTACCCAGTTGGTTTTAAGGCAATCCAACGGTTAGATCTAAAGATACATCCAACTGACTGATTGATGTTTCAAACCTTTAGGCCAACCACCGCGGGTCCAGCACTCCTGGCCGCGGTAAAGATACTCCTGGCCGCTGTTCTAGGCTCTCCAGCCGTGGAAAAACACCCTTTCGCAGCGGGTCCAAGCCTCGCACCAGTGGTGAAGCAGAAACGACCTAAGACCATCTATTTCGAAGCCCATCTTCAAGCCCCTTCTTTTTCTCTTCAACTAAACCCTAAGGTCGACAAAATCAAGAGTTGAATACCTATAAATAGGTATTCTAAGACAGAATTTCGCACCCCCCTCTTGTTACACTTTTAGACTTGTTTTGCACCAAACTTTTGCTCTTGTTCTTTGTTATTTGCTTAGGGAGATAGGGATTTCCCTTGAACCTTTTTGTTCGATTCCTTATTTATTGATTGTGCAATTCAGAAGCTTGATTTTGTCTTGCATGGTCGTGGCTGAGTAGTTTTCTCGTTGGGTATAGGGGTTCAAAGGGGCTCTCACGGTTCGATTTTTTATTGAGTTTTAGACTAGAATACCGATTAGGGTTCTTCGTTCTATCCTTGTTGTTAATGCGTTGCTTGACTAACCATCTTAGCAACTGATATTAGGTGTTTTAGAGCCACGAGAGTGCTGAATCTAATCTCTTGACCTAGGGTAGACGAGCAAATCCGTCGTAAGATTTCGACAGTGTACCTACAGAGGAATTGAGTATCATTCACTTCTTGTGCGGTCGGTGACGAAAGCTACTGCATGAGTACTGAAGTGAGTTGGTGTGTAAGATTACGGGAGTAGACTACACACATTATACATGTTCCAAGTTCAAGAACCCAAAGACGACAAAAAGTCGCTTTAGAAATCCTAGCGAATTCTCGGTGAAAATCGGCCATGAACCCTAAGGAATTCCTGATTGTTCAACGCTTCGTTAATTGATTTATAACTTTGAAATAGCTATTGCTTGCTATTGTTCACTTAGATTAGATTTATTTATTCGGTTAGTTTAGCTTAGTTTAGTCTTATTCGCTTTCTTATTTTCTCGCTTAGTTTAGTTTAGTATAGTTTAGATTCCTAGTTTCGAGTTCGTGACAAAACCTTATAAACATATATTCGTTTTAGGTTTATTTACTATACATTGTCTAAGGTCTCGCAGAACAGCATTCCCTCCCTGTGGATTGATACCTTAAGTACTACAACGCACATATGTGCACTTGCAAGCTTTAAGGTTTACACATTTAAAACCTGAAGTTTCAGAGACGAATCCGATACGCATCAAGTTTTTGGCACCGTTTCTAGGGAGGCAATCGCTACTCGTTCTGCCACCCTTTAGAGGTTAGAAAATCGACTACAAGACAAGTTTTTTTCTTTTTGATTTTTGTTTTTGTTTTTCTTCGTTTCAGGCTTTGAAACATGAACTCACCTCTTGTGCGAGATGACTACTACAAGCAGGGTTCCTCGACCCATCTTATGCTCACTACTCTCATGATTCACACCACTACCGTGATTCATACTACCAAGATGAGCCTTTTGAGCCTTTGTTTGTCGACTCACAACAAAGTCCTTACGGTCTTCCTCATCAAACCTCAGACCAGCATGATGATATCTTGGAAATTAACCTTTGTTTGGAGCTACTCGATGCAATGATCATATCCCTTGCTTCGAAAGATTATGATCTTAAAATCCCTTAGCTCAACCATCAACCAAAACAAACCGATGAAGATTATGAGAAGCCGATGGTCTACAAGGCACAAATGGAGGATATTCTTCAAGAACTCAACGAATCTATGCAAGAAAATAATGGTTTCAACGAAGCAAAACATCAAGGAAAAGAAGGACATGTTTCTATTCCTAGTGACGATGTTATCTCTATCGATTCGTTCGAGAGTTTTGAAGACGACAAACAAGACCACAAGCTGCCTCCACTCGACGAACCAAAGCCTTCTCCTCCTTCTGCTCCTCACCACGTTGAGTGTGAGACATACCTCGTGAAGGATGAGACACTAACGGATACACCCGAGCTGCCATTGAAGACATTTTCTAAGGAGAAGGATCCCAAATAATTTGACGTTCCAAGCTCGATCAAGGTAATAGAACTTCGTGACTCTCATTTTATGAACACATGCAGCAGAGATGAACCACTTTTAGACCCTGGAGGAGCTACAAAGAATGTTGAAAACGTTCTAGAAGAAGGTGCACCCGTCACACTAGACGAAAACATTAAAACGACAATTTCAACGTACAAAAAGATCTATTTTGATGCACACTCTGCCCTTGCTCATATGAGATGTGATGGAGATTTAAATGAAGCCAAGGAGAAGCCAAATACTACCATAGGACCAAAAGACATCATTGGAGACGAAGGAGACGACGAGCCGAGCAATTTTGCCCGAGACACCTCCACCACGGTCGCACCTTTTCCACCCGCGGCCAACCCTCCTTCCACCGCGGCTGCACATCACTGACCCACGGCCAAGCCTCCTTTTCCGCGGCTCCGCCTCCTCCACACGCGGACAACCCTTGTTCATCTCAACTACGACGTTTTTCATCCCGATCCTACTTCCTCGAGCAAGACTTTTTCTCCATCAATACTCAAGCTCCAACCAAGACACAAACTGATCTAGAGCCTACCATCTATGCATCGTGGAAATTGGCTCTACCATCCGAGAATATAAAAGAAGAAGAAGCCTACTCCAAGGAAGCTCCAAATCTGATTTTTCATTGTGATCCCAGAGGAGATCACCATCTCAGACTTTATGACAGAAATCCCGAGTGGGAATGGCATGATATGTTTTATACGAAATATTACAAGGTTAAATCAAAGAAGACTTGTCGTAAGACACTGTCCTTCTACGACTAGGCTCACCTAGTTACCAACGTCGAGCTAAACGACTTTAAACAAAAGCGCTAAATGGGAGACAACCCATTTTAGGTACGTTTTTCTTTTTAGTTTTTTATTCTTTTTGTACTAACGTTTTATTTTTCTTAGTTTCAGCTTTCTAAACAAATAAAAAAACCCAAAAATAAAAAAAAACAAACAGAAAATACAAAAAGATGGAGACACGGTTCGAAACTTCTTGGTCCAGCACGAACCGCAAGGAAGGACTTGACCGCAAAAGAAGCTCGACCGCGGGTGTGTCTCACAGACCCACAACGAGCTTGCCAATGGCCGCGGCTGCAACCCTTCGACCTGCGGCCAGCTTTCTGTCAATCCCGATCGATTTTCGTCGATTCCCGATTGATTACAAACCATTCCCAAACCCATTCCCCAACCACATCCATGTAAGTTTTCTATTTCCTTGAACTTTTTCAATTATTTCATCCATCTATTTATTCGTCCTTACCCGATTTATTTCACACTGAGGACAGTGTGATTTAAGTCTGGGGGAGGATTCCATCCCTTACTAACCACCACTTCTTTCATGTGTCTTTGCATTTTGCATTTTTCGACGTTTTTCTTAAAAAATTTCAAAGTTTTTCGAAAAGCGTAGGAATATGTTATGAGGGAATGATGAAAGAAATCCATGACGATAACCGACCAGTGTGCTTCTACGCTATATCCTAGTAACATGCTATTTTGTAATTTGGTTCAAGACTATGCGGTAGCTAGAGTTTCTGTTAATGCGAAATCCCCAGAGAAATTTAGACCGTAGAGATTCTCTAGGATGGAATACGCTAGCTTTATTTTATTTGGACTTAATCTTGACATAATTTTCTCATCAAAGGTTTAGGCAAAGATAATGAATCATGCATTCATGACGTTCTTTCACCTTTTACCACTCTTTGTCGTACATGAATGGCCAGCTTAACTTTATTTGGTACCCCACCCGAAACTTAACCTTTGCTCAAACCTCTTGCAACTCTCTTTGTGACTTATGTGCAGATATGTGAAAAAACGCCGGAGAGGGAGGAACGACACATATTTCAGTCACTAAAGACGAAGATTATACGCGATAAGTGGTGGTGAATTAAACAAAGATGCGAGCTTGGTAATGCCTTGGAAAACTCAAAATCATGGTAAATTTTCGTGCCCCTAAGACTCTACTTCAGTAAAAGAAGTTTCCTACTTTCGAAAAAAAAAATCAAAAATAAATGAAAGGGAAAGGAAACAAGAGCCTTAAAAGAGTCTAGGTTGGTCGAAATACTCATGAGGCATCCATGGTTCGTTTGTGAGAAGTATGTCATTCCGAGCCCACATAAAATAACAGAAACTTCTGTTTTTGGAGAAAGGAGGAAGTGCAACATGTTTACGCAAGAAGAAGTGACTGGAAATTGTGGTGATCAATAAGTCCTTCCTCTCTTGCTGTTTTGCATAATATCTTGCACCTTCCGGTGAAATTACGGTAACCCGGAACACTCTTAATCTCACCTCTAAATTCCTTTAATACATAGCATCGATTGTCTTGGTTTAATCCTTTTGATGAGAAACCCACGCCTATACTTAATGAATGTAGAGAGCTAGTTGACCTCATTTTTGGATTTTGAAAGTTTGTATTTCGTATGACGGATACCGTGGACTACAGTTACAAAAACGTATGGTGAGAATTTTTTAGGCTAGATTGCGATTGATTTAGTTCGATGGTTATGGTTTAGAAGGACGGTCTCCGAGATTTCTAGTTTCCTATGATTTTTGTTTGATCTTTCCGAGCTTTGGTTTTGTTTTGTTTGAGGACAAACAAAGTCTAAGTCTAGGGGAGTTGATAACACCGTATTTTTACCCATTCTACTATCTATTTTAGAACACTTTAATAAGTGTTTCACTTGGTTTTATGTACGTTTACTATGATATTTGCATATTTGTAGTTCCAAGACTCTTTTCAGGTTCCTTAGGTAAAAACGACGCATATTGGAGAAGATCCAACTTTTGGATAATTTTTGACAGTCAGAAGTGTCGCATCGGATGGAGACCTTCTCACCGTCCAAAGTTGGACACAAGATAGAAGGGAGAACCACCTTTCATACGCAGTTGGTTTCAAGGGAAACAAACGGTTAGATCTCAAGATACATCCAATTGATTGAAGGCATGTGTTGCACTTTCGCGAGCGAAGCAAGAGAAGAATTGAAGTTTCAAAGGTATAGGCCAACCACCGCGGGTCCAACACTCCTGGCCGCGGTGAAGACACTCCTGGATGCTGGTCTAGGCTCTCCAGCCAGGGCGAAACATCATTTGGCCGCGGGTCCAAGCCTCGCACCATTGGTGAAGCAGAAACGGCCCAAGACCATCTATTTCAAAGCCCATCTTCAAGCCCCTTCGTTTTCTATTCAACTAAACCCTAAGGTCGACGAAATCAAGAATTGAATATCTATAAATAGGTGTTCTAAGACAGAATTTCTCAGCCCCCTCTTGTTACACTTTTAGACTTGTTTTTCACCAAACTTTTGCTCTTGTTCTTTGTTCTTTGTTCTTTGTTCTTTGTTCTTTGTTCTTTGTTCTTTGTTTAGGGAGATAAGGATTTCCCTTGAACCCTTTTGTTCGATTCCTTATCTATTGATTGTGTAATTCAGAAGCTTGATTTTGTCTTGGATGGTCATGGCTGAGTAGTTCTCTCGTTGGGTATAGGGGTTCAAAGGGGCTCTCATGGTTCGATTTTTGATTGAGATTTAAGACTAGGATACCAATAAGGGTTCTTCGTTCTATCCTTGTTGTTAATGCGTAGTGTGACTAACCGTCTTAGCAACTGATATTAGGTGTTTTATAGCCACGAGAGTGCTGAATCTAATCACTTGACCTAGGGTAGACGAGCAAAATCCGTCGTAAGATTTTGAAAGTATACTTACGGAGGAATTATGGGCGTAAACGACCTTTGAGAGTATCATTCTCTTCTTGCGCGGGCGGAGACCAAAGCTACCGTCCGAGTACTGAAGTGAGTAGGTGTGTAGGATTACGGGAGTAGACTACACACAACGTACGTGTCCCAAGTTCAAGAACCCAAAGACGACAAAAAGTCGCTTTAGAAATCATAGCGAATTCTCGGTAAAAATCGGCCATGAACCCTAATGAATTCCCGATTGCCCAACGCTTCGTTAATTGATTTACAACTTCGAAATAATTATTGCTTGCTACTGTTCATTTAGATTAGATTTATTTATTCGGTTAGTTTAGCTTAGTTTAGTCTCGTTCGATTTCTTATTTTCTAGCTTAGTTTAGTTTAGTCTAGTTTATTATAGTTTAGATTCCTAGTTTCGAGTTTGTGACAAAACCCTATAAACATATATTCGTTTTAGGTTTATTTACTATACAGTGTCTAAGGTCTCGTCTAAGGTCTCGCAGAACAGCATTCCCTCCCTGTGGATCGATACCTTAAGTACTACAACGCACATCTGTGCACTTGCAGGCTTTAAGGTTTACAAATTTAAAACTTGAAGTTTCGGAGACGAATCCGATACGCATCACCAAAACAACGAGCAACCAAGAGCACACCTCTGTGAGTATGATGAGACCAGCATCGATGAAAGATACTGCACCCCAAGACGCTCAAAGCGTAAGAGATTCACTTCGACTGTGGAGGACAAACTCGGAGAAATCCCTAGTCCATCCTGGTTCGAAAACGAGGTAGAAGAAAGCCATCCTTCAAATCAACGAACTGGACAAGACGACGCATCGAGCAGAACAATCCAAACACGCGCTCTCTCCGTCAATATGACCAAGACCGCGAACAAATCTCGAATCCGTGATGAAGGCTCAACTCAAACCCCCTCTTCACCCCGTCAGAATAACCTGCCGAAGACAACATATATGTCATACATTGATTCCTTCATGTGAAACGATAACACGGATTCCTACTGCAAATCTTATTCAGCCTTCGCTCCTGCATCTCCCATGTCTGCACCGCATCAGTGGCACATAAATAAGATAGGTACTGAGAAACTCGAAGAATTTTTTCAAGTGGTTCACAGTCTACCTGTAGAGGTCACGTTTGCCAAAGCATTCACGAATGCAAACTCGGACAATTCTTCCGCGATAGCACCAAATCCACATCATAAACAGAGGATCTTTTCACTTATACAAAACGCGGAAGACCAATTCAGATACTTTATAAAACTCGGGAACAAGGGTAATTTCTCATCTCATGCAACATCCAAGGCATCGATTTCACTAACGTCATGTGCGACTCCGGAGCTTCCTTAGCATCATCTTCAAATCAGCTGCCGAACGATGATATGCTCAAATTAATACCCTATAAAGTACTAAAGCAGTTGCTGCAGTATATCAGGCGTCGAACACAAGAACTCAGAGAAATCGCACAATAGATTGTATAGTATCGAATCAAGCTAAGCAATTCAGATGAAACAAAAAGCAATAAACAGTAAACGAGTTGTAAATCGATGGGAGAGAGATAGGTTCAGGGTAGTTCTCAGGAAATCAATGAATGCAGATAAACTAACTAATCAGGGTTCATGTTACATACGGTTCTTGAACTCAAATCACTAAAGTATAATTAACCAATTGTCGTTGCGAGAATTATCTATATCTAAACTTCAGAATCCCAAATCTCTTTGCAAATTCCTATAAATAAATCAGCCTTAATAATTAATTTCTTTGCGAATAATTAATTTGCTCACCCTAAGTTCTATCAGGTTTCTCAATTGCACTGTCGTGCCTAATCAATTAACCTAATATCTAAGTTCTAGGTAATTAATCCAGAATTAGCTTTGAGAACAGCCTAAGGCGAAGAACTAATTCAGATTATGAACCCGAAACAACTATTCAACCTAGCATTCAAAGAAATCTCTTATGAGAATCCCTAAACCAAACAAGAGATCTACTTAGACATGAAAATTGAAGCAATAAACATGTTTGAATAAATCATCAAATAAAATAGAAAGAGTAATAAGAGGGTTCGAGATCTTCTCTCGGACGAACAGAGTTTCAGACTTGTCTCCCTTCAAAATCTCTCTGACAAAACCAAACTAAAATAAAGCATAACCATTAAAGTGGCTGTAAAATCCTATTAAATAACCTAAATCACGTTTTGGGGCTTCTTGTAAATAATAAAGACTTCTGGGCAATTTTGCAATTCTTCAACTCTTCATTAAGTCGCGATCGTGTCTTGATGTAGTGAGTATCGACCGATACTAGGCAGTATCTATCGACACCGAGGTTTCAAATCGGGTACTCAGCCACACGAACTTCTGCTTTGCTCCAAAATGCTCCAGAAAGCTCCAATATCTCCAATTATGCTCCAAACGTGCTAAAACCTGTAAAAGACACTAAAACACTACAAAATAGTAGAAAGACTCTATAAAACAGACTTATATCATGGCCTAAAAGGGGTAAAAACCATGATATATCAAACGCCTCGTCATCAAGCATATCTACACAACCCGAACAAGGATCAACATAACCAACCAGTCTCGTACAACACCAAAAGGGATCAAACATGATATACCTGTAAAGATCCGAGATTTTATAGCACCCATCGATTTCTACATTTTCGAAGCAGAGAAGATCTATCCGGCTACGATAATCTTTGGATGGCCGTGCTTAGCTACGACCCGAGCAATCATGGAATGGCCACGTCAACGCCTATCTTTCACTCACATCGATAGCGATGTTTTCTACCCCGCCACCGAGCTCAAACACGAAGAAGAAGATTCCTCAAAATCACAATGGAGCAATGACAAGCCATCCAAAAAGGCCAAAGGAAAACCCAAGAAGACCCATCTAATTAGAAAACTCTCCTTTGACTTATGGCAACGAAGTACATGATGGCTTGATCCCTAACAAGGGTACGTAGGCAACCAATCTTCGGAACGGTGCATATGTCCCCCTCTTTGAAAAGGGGGGTGGGGTGGGTACGTATACACATACTCATATATTCGTAAGAGCGACCTTCTTGCACTTAAGTTTTTATCAATATATGTCGCATTTACACGTCACTTTCGTCTGTTGCTGGCCACAACAACGAACTCATACATCCTTTACGAATTTTAACCATTATCCTATACGGATTGTGGTTCTCTTATAATCCACCACGGATTAAAGCGCGCTATATAAATTATAGGCGAGTATATCCGGACCAGAGGAAGGAAAATGTATACCTCGACCAGACCACTAAGAATTTTACTATCGAAACGGGAACGTAAGCCGAGTCTACATCGCAAACCCTAAAACCGAAGTAAAATCTAAACCCAGTTATCATTCGCTTCGCAACACACTGGTCATTAACATCTCAGGACATGATGCGAAACATATCGTCTCAAAACACATTACCTTGTACGAGATTCGAAACACTATATTTCGCTAAGTCTAAACAATTCAGAGACCAATCCCAAAAAAAAAATTACACCTCGTTTCTATTGACTAAACAATTAAAACCTCAGCAAAAATAAAAACACGAGACAAACCAAGATTCATAGGATTTTATCGGATAAAGTCGTCCATGCACATGTTCAAAGGGCCCTCTGAAGCTTCCGAGATCAAGATGGTCTGCCAGCTCAGTATCACACAAATGACCCTCTGAAGCATATGAGATCGGGGAAAGTTTAAGCTCATCCCTCAATCACTTTTTGATCCTTTCAAACTCCTCGTCAACACCAACCAATTCAGCTTTCCAGGAGTTTAGTTTATCCGCCTCGGCCTCGAGAGATGTAACTTTTACCTTTTGGAGGTCATCGATGAGTTGCAGATTACAGTTAACCTCTGCTAACTCAAACTCTTTATTTTTGGCCACCTTCAATTTCTCGAAGATCTCCCTCGCCTTAGAAACCTGATCCACAAACTTATGAGTCGGCACACGACTGGTTTCCCTTCGAGCCTTTTCAATCTCGGCTGAAGGCGAGGCATCCTTCTCTTTGATATGCCGCTTCAAGGAGGCTACCTCGGCTTCCAGTTTTGTCTTTTATCTCTCTATTCGGATCGCGAAATCCGTGGATTTGGCACTCTATTCCCCAAGAGCAGTTTTTTCCCATTCAAGGTCCGCAATTCTGGTAGAAGCCGAGGTCAACTTCCCTTCCGTTTTGGTAAGATTGCTCTTCATCGACGAAACATCTCTCCTCGCTTCGTCAACTTGACGTTTGTTGTAGCGGACGTCGGATTCATAAGCAGCTGCCATCTCATTGATAGAAGCGATAAACTACAAGACAAAGAAGCAAACATCAAAATTTGAAACATTACTCCCCATTTACCTCAAGAGATCGGATCCCACCTTGGTGCCGCGCAGAGACATATTCACATGCATCAGATATAACATGATCAAATCAATACGAGAAAGCGTTGGGCATTAGAGAATTCGCCATGTATCATGGATTAGCTAACAAGATAATCAAACATAGAATTTTGATAGATATGTTCTAGAACTCGAAACGAGACTAACCTACTCCTGTGGTATTAATCACGAAATCCAGCCACCTAGATTATTAAACTCCCGTTTATTCTCTAAGTGTCTAAATAACCTAATTCGATAAGTTCACAAAACGCTTTAGATCAACTCCCGCCGTCTAAAGATCAAACGCTTTAGATCAACGTCACGAAATCCAACCACCTAGATTTGCTCATCTAAATAAGTTTAAGCAATTCAACAACACATTCGATGACTAAACAACCTCATCGCAGTAGCTAGGTCGTCAATGAAGCTACAAGCACGAAATACAAGTTTAGACGAAGAACTCCAAAGATAAACCCTAATCTAGCAACCTAGTAATACATCCATGAATCCCTTTTGAAAAACACTTAAAACCCATTTGGGAAACTACTCAATCATAGAATAACAAAACATCATAAAAGTATTAAAGGATTGCAGAAATAAATAAATAAAATAGTGAAGAACGAAGAACACGTATGAAGACGAAGATCGAATGATGATCTCCTCGCGCCTCCTCCTCTTTCTTTGTGACAGCTCTCTCTCTCTCTTTGCTGGTCCAAAGTCGAACTCCTCTCTTTCAATGACTTAAAACGAGTATATATGGTCTTCTAATTCGTCGGGAACGTTTAGGGTTTCAATAATTAGTGACAGGATTAAATTGAGCTTGAAACTGGCCTCTCGGAAGTTCTCTACGTTCGAATTTCGATACGAGAGATTGTTGAAGTTGGTGTTGCAGAAGTTGTTGTTGAATCCATTGTTGAAACGGTTTTGGTAGGAGCCTTGTGCTCCGACATAGTTAACTTCTCTTCTTGAAAATATGAACCGTTGTTGCCGGGTTCGTAGTAAGCGTCATTCTCGCCTCCCATGGTAGCTTCACAAGCATTAACTTGGCAATTTTGGTTCTTGAAAAGTTGATTCATCATATTCTTTAGCTCGGCTATCTCCTTAACTTCAGATACGTTTGATCTAGTTGATCCGTTTAATCTAGTCGATCTATCGTAGTCGGGACAACTATTGCTATTAGCCATAGCAAGATTTTCGATGAGACCTCTTCCTTGGTTGATGGTCTTCGTGGAGAATTCTCCATTACTGGCAGTGTCGGTAGAAAGTTGATATTTCGGTAATAATCATCGGTGGAAAGTGTTGAGTAAATTCGGACAAGAGAAACCGTGGTGAGGGCAATCTCTCTCATACTCCTTGAAATGGTCCCACGCTTCATGGAAAAACTCGACCGATTGTTGATAAAAACTTTGGATTTTGTTTCTCAACAATTTCGACCTCGACTTGGTGTAGAAATGACTTAGGAAGACGGATTTTCACTCTTCCCAATTAGTGATAGATCCTGCGGGTAAAGATTTTAACCAACAATGAGCTTTGTCGGCTAAAGAAAAAGGAAAAATCTTACACTTCAAGTAATCGGCGGGAACTTGGTTTGTTTTCGTCGTGTCGCATATCTCTTCGAAAAACGCGATGTGATCCATCGGGTGATCTGTAACGACTTCGTAAAACTTGTTTTTCTTCACCAAAGCAATAATTTGAGGCTTGATCTCGTAGTCGTTCCTATGAAGTAAAATAACTTGTATTGCGGCTCGGTTTTGAAAGTTGTGATGTGGTGCAACAAAATCAGCAATTGTGCGTTTACGCATTTGTTTTCTCGGAGTATTAGCGGGTAAAATAAGACGGTTATCGTTCTCGCCAATAGGAGGAATCAATGGAATTACTTGATCATCGTTACTCGGTACATCACGATCGACGGGAAGTTGTCACCTCGGATTTTCAGCATTTCGGCTTTTGTTTTCTTCGGGATCGAGTAGTGATAAATGAGAATGGCATAAAAACAACATAAAAAGCTTGAAAATCAAAGTTAACTAGAACATAAATTAGAAGAAAAAATCTAACAAGAAACAATCAAATCCCCGACAACCGCACCAAAAATTAATGTGGCGGGAATTGACTTGACAAGTTTTACCCTTAACCAAAGCTGCAAGTGCACAACAAACACAATAGTATTTAAGGGATCGAATCCACCTAGATTTGAGTGCCGTAGGTTTCTATTGATTTTTAGGTTGTGTCTAGACCTAATCGGTTTAAAAGGGGTTTTGTGTGTCACGATTTTGGAGCTAGGAAATCAAAGTAACTTAAACGAGAAACCTCGGTATAAGGAAACATGTGGTTCTCTTATAATCCACCACAAATCAGATGATAGATGTATGCATCGACAACTGTATGCTCTATTGGAGAGAGGACGCAGACCGTTCGACCTGTTGTGTTTGTCGCAAACCTCGGTATAAGGAAACAGGTGGAAGAGTGCCAGTGCCATATAAACGGATGTGGTATTTGCCGTTAACATAGAGATTGAAGAGGTTATATCAGTCAGAGCGCACAACGGGAGCAATGAGATGGCATGCATAGCGTACAACGGATGGAGAAATCGCTTATCCGTCAGATGCAGGAGCATGGAAACATTTTCAGTCAATGTATCCCAGTTTTACATTTGAGGCGAGGAACGTATACCTTGGATTATGTACCGAAGGTTTCAACCCATTTGGGATGCACGACAGACAATATTCTTTGTGGCCAGTAATTGTAACACCTTACAATTTGCCGCCATCTTTGTGCATGAGCCGGGAGTTCTTGTTCCTTAGCATTTTCGTTCCTGGACTAGGGCATCCGAAGAGATCACATGAAGTGTTTTTGCAACCATTGATTTATGAACTGCGAATGTTATGGGACCAAGGTGTTGAGGCATTTGATGTTTCTTGTCAACAGAATATTGTCATGCGGTCGGTACTTATGTGGACCATTAGCGATTTCCCAGCATATGGCATGTTATCAGGATGGACAACGCACGTCAGGTTATCGTGCCCGTACTGTCAAGATAACATATATGCGTTCCAGTTGAAGCACGGACGCAAAACGTCTTGGTTTGATTGTCATAGACGATTCCTACGAAGCAAAGAGTATTTGTTGATTCAGTTCAGAGATTTTGGTGCAGAGAGGACGGTTGATTGTGGTGGTAACGGGCATCATCATGTTGATGGTTGTGGCAACGTACGTAATTGGCACAAGAGGAGTATTTTATGGGATTTTTGATGTAAGATTGGAATCCACAAAACTTATGTTCATGAGATAATCAAGAGTTTACAAGCTTTGGACGCGGAAGTGGGGACAATGGTGAGATGGAAAGTGGTGGTTTGATTGACTCTCTCAATCGATGGTGATTGACTATCTCAATCCTTGATCGAACAAGCTATTTGAATCTCACAAATAACTTAATCCGAGGCGTCTTGAGAATATAGTGAATCGCACACAATATTCTAAAGAACAAAACAATCTTTGCAAAGAAACACTCTTTGAAAGAAAAACGAAATACTTTATAAAATTCTTGATTGAAAGGTGAATGTTTAGAATGGACTGAGTGGATTATATACTGCTCTTACACCAAAATAAAGATCTAAAAACCTAAAGACTTGCGCAAATAATCAAAAACTAGCTGTTAGGCTCTTAATGACCAAATCTCGACCAAGTTTGGAAAGCTGATGAAACGCTTGTATATGGACAACTTTGGGAGATAATAGTGCATCTTAGGGACCTTCTGGAAGGTGGAGAAGTCGTCCAAAATGCAGCATCAATGAGGAAAAAGAGAGCCGTTGCTGATTAATGCCGTGAGACTCCAAATAAGGCAAGTGTAGCTCGAACTTGATCCTCCTGATCAAGTGAGGTGTGGTACACCTTAGGGCGTGCAATATAGCTTCTAGATGATCTCTAGGCTCCCAAATGAAGGGGTGCATTTTATTTAAACAAAGGAAAAGGTGGCTTTCCTTAAATGGACTCGGTATGACCGTGGAATCTATTTGGCGGTCCTGGGTGGATCCGATGGACATTTTTTCGGATCTTGGGCTTGTTGGATCCACAAGATACCCACTAATATTCTCCAATTGGTTTCGGGTTTGGGTCGAGATCGTTGCTGAGTTGGGCTGTGTAGCACGGTCTTTGGCCTTGTTGCTGGATTGAGTTCGAAACAGGTCCACCGATTTGTAAAATCGATAACTCCCAAGTCTGAACCATTTTTGAGATGAATCCAATTGTCTGTTTGGCTCTGGTGGATCAAGATTCCAGACCAAGTCGGTTTGTAGCTTAATTCCTCCTGGTTTGGTCGGAAACCTCCAATTGATGCGTGTATGTCCAAATCGGGTAAGTTGGGAATCACCCGATTTGTAAATTTGATAACTCCTTCTTTTGGAGTAAAAATGTAATCCAAGTGGTTTTTGAGCTGGAACAGTTGATCTTGGTCTTCATTTGGACTTAACAAGGCACATGGGTCTTCTCGGGTGGCTTTGCTTGCAATTGGGGGTTTTGGAATCGGTTGAAGTGCAACTGAGGGACTTGACCAGGGTCTTTAGCATGGTTGGTTGGTTTAGAGAAATTGTTTCCCTCAGTTGATTTGCTGCACGGTTTCCTCGGTTAAACTCCGGTAAGATTTTCCTCGGTTTTGGGGGAAATGTCTTCATCTTCGGTTTTCTTGAATTGGGGCTGAGGGATTTGACCAAAAATGCTGGTTATAGTCACTTTGTCGATGAAAGTGTGATCCCTCAGTTGGTAGCTTAGGATCAACTGTCCCAACAACAAGAAAGGTCCCGCTGTCGCCAAGAGGATCAAAATCTAAGCCTGCCCTACGCACGGTACAATCCCTTTCTGAGGTGGTAGTAGTTCCATGAGCTTTCATGGTTCTAATGTCTTCATCAAGTGGGCTTGCTGGTACGATGTCCACATCATACCCTCTCCCTTGGAAAAGTTACGTCCTCGAAACTTCTTCTTTACCTGCACAAAAATAGAGCAATTAGTATCTTCGTAAAGAAGTGAGTCTAGAGATTTACCTCGGGGAATTTTTTTGTTGCGGTTCCGGTGGGATTGATGTTGAGCATCTGGTGGTTCTTCTTTGATCAGAAAAGAGGCAATGACTCCTCTCCAAGGTTTGGTGCTGACTTCCTTGGGCAGCAAGTCGTTCGTCTTTGTGAAATCCTCCTTCTCATACTCGGCATCTCTATTGATGTCTTGCAGTTGGATTTCTTGTGGCTCCTCATCCGTTCCTGCAAGTACCTCTTCTTTTTGGACAAGAAACACGTGTGTTATCCTAGTCAAAATATTTATATGAGCAATGGGACATGTTTCTTTTTGGAACACTTGTTGTAATATCCTTTTCATGCCGGGTTCAATATATGACATGCATCTTACCAATACTTCTTTTAATTCAACTTCTTCTCGATTTAATGAGTCTAATAGCACATAATTCAAATTATTTGAATTAAATGGTGCTAAAGAACTACTTACCTGATCAAAAGTGTCGATGAGTTCTGTTTCCTTCGTTGCCACGACATTTGGATTCAACAAGTAATCTAGTGGCTCTTCTTGGATTATGATGAAGCTAGTGGCAACTTCTTCTTTCTTAGTTATTGCCTCGTGGTTTACTGCCTTCACAGTGTGCTCCACTTCATATTCGAGACCTGCAATATCAACATTTGGTAAAGACAAGTGCATTATACTAGAATTGGAAATTTCAGAATTCAACTCAACTAGTTATGTAGTTTCTTCTATATATATCCGATTCAGTTTGTGATGTTGTTTCTGATTTTCTAGCTAGGCAAGTCTTAGCAAAATGTCCTCTTTGATGACATCTATAGCATATCTTGTTATCTACTTTAGAGGATTTAGATGGCTTACATTGCTCTGTTTTGACTTGTGGCTCTCGCTTCGGTTTGTGCTCTGCGTATGAGCTGCGTCGGGTTGTTTGGGGGCTGGCTTAACTTCTTTTGCTCCCACTAGCTTCTTAACCTCCGTATTCTTCTCCGAAGTGCCTTGAGACACTTTCTTTGGCTCAGGACAGCAGGCGTGCTTGTGCATAAAAACATGTTGCGGTTTTGGTGTTGACATCCAACTTTTTGTAGTTGTATGGAACAAAAGCCTCTTGGGAATGTAGATGCAGTTGTGGGACTTCTGTACAAATTCTTTGTACATACGCTGCTTGAGATTACCCCAAATGATTGGATTATGGTTGTAGTTCAGAGCTTCTTCTTGTTTTCACCACATAGTAGCTTCTCCAACGTGTGAGTCAATTGCATAAGAGAGTCTCTCTTCCTTAGGAATGTTGTGGGACCGCATCCAGTCCTCCATTTCCTTCTCCCACTGTAGGTAAGCTTCTGGTACTTGCTTATTGATATATCATGGTTTTTACCCCTTTTTAGCCATGATATAGGTCCTTTTTCTAGAGTCTTTCTAGTGTTATCGTAGTGTTTTAGATTCTTTTTAGGTTTTAGCACGTTTGGAGCATAATTGGAGATATTTGAGATTTTTGGAGCAAAGCAGAAGTTCGTGCAGCTGAGTACCCGATTTGAAGCTCGAGCATCGATCGATACACTTACGGTATCAGTCGATGCTAACCTTAGAAGCAGATACGACTCGCGATTTAGAAGAATTGAGATTTTGCTCTCAAGTCCAGAAGACTTTATTATTTACAATTAAATCCAAAACGTGTTTAGCAGTATTTAATTAGGTTTTTCAGCCACTTTGGTGGCTACATTTTTTTTTTACTTTGGTTTTGAGAGAGAGCTTTGTGAGGAAGACAAGTCAGAACTCTGTTCGTCCGAGAGAAGATTTCGAACCCTCTTGTTACTCTTTTCTTATTGTTTAATTTAATGATCTATTCAGTTATGTTAATTGTTTCATTCTCCATGTCTGAGTAGGTTAATCAATTAGGCACGACAGTGCAATTGAGAAATCTGATAGAACCTAGGGTGAGCAAATTAATTATTCGCAAAGAGATTTAGTTTAGTTGAATTGTGAACACATCTAACTCGATATTAAGGCTTATTTATTCGTAGGAATTTGCAAAGAGATTTGGGATTCCGACGTTTAGATTTAGATAATTCTCGCAACGACAGTTGGTTAATTATAACTTAGTGATTTGAGTTCAAGAACCACGCTAAATCTGAATCCTGGCTGATTGGTTATCTGCATTCATAGATTTCCTGAGAAATATCCTGGGCCTATATCCTCCCATCGATTTTACATCCTTTTCTATTATTTATTGCTTTTGTTTCAACTGAATTTCTTAGTTTGATTTGAAACAATTTGGTCTATAGTGTGATTTTCCTGAGTCTTTGTGGTTCGACCCCTAAATATACTGCAACTACAGTTTAGTACTTTTAGGGTATTATATTTGAGCTTATCAAATTTTGGCGTCGTTGTCGGGGACTCTAAAAATCACCATTAGATTTTAGATGTCGAGTTTCGACTAAGTTGGTCGGTATCGATCGATAGCATTGGTGTCGGTCGATATTCGTCGTGCTGTTTTTGATTTTTGGTTACTTACGTGTCTTGTCTTTTGTGTTTCAGGTGTATGCCCACTCGCGAAACGCGGAGGAACAAGCGCACTGAGCTACTTCATCTCTCCAACAAGGAGCTAGCAAACTTGGAACGTGCAAACAGAAAAACAAAGAGGCCAACATAGATGAATAACCCAGTGGTATTGACTCGTGATGAAGCTGGAGCTTTGAGAGACCAAGATGGTCAACTGTGCAATGAGAGAGGGCAACGATTTGATGGAAATGGAAACGTCAAATTGATACAAGTATTTTACCTATATCAATTACTCATAATGCCTATTGAGCATAAGAGGATCTACCCTAGGACATCACAAACCAAGCTTTGGATCACCCTAATCTACCCCATCTCTATATCCTAAAAGACTACTCAAGACCCATTAGAACCAAGCCAAAATTGAATCCATAGATGAATGTTGAATAATCAAGATAGAAAAGAAATAGAAGGATGAGATTGATAGAAATTAATACTAGATTGCATATAATCAAAGAGATCCTTGGGAAAAATCCCAAGAACCCTTGTCTTGTTCTAGAGAGAAAAGGGAGAGAAAAAGGGGGAAAAGCATAAAAAAGAGATAGATCTAAAAATGAGATCCTAGGCTTATAAAAAGGTGTTTTTCTTAGTGGGTCGGACCGGTTCAACCCAGGACAAACCGGGTATTGAACCGGTCAATTTCTGGTCGAGTTTCTAACACCGGTCAGGTTGGGGCTGGTGCATGTGGCCGGTGTGGGAGGTTTTGCATTTTTGAGTGTAACTCGTTTGGGCGCCAGTTAGATATGTCTCTGCTAAATCCGATGTATCTCCCAAACCACAGATCCGAACAATTTGAAACAACTTCCAGAAGATAGCTAACTAAATTACCTACAACTTCTATGAAGACTTCAGAAGCTAAATCAGAGCGTAGGTCCTTCGTCCAGCCTGATCTTTCAGACACTTCGGCGAGAGCTTCCACACCGGGCGAAGTTGGGCCAGTGTGGGAGGCCGGTATTTGCCCTGGTCAAGTGAAGGTCTGGCACCGGGTTTTTGCAACGGCTGTGTCTTGGCCGGTGTGGTCGTGTTCTGTATGCTTGCACATGCCAGGTGCTACAATCTTCGATGATAGGTGCAACACCGGTTGGATCATGGCCGGTGTATGTGTCCGGGAATGTCCCTGCCCGAGGATGAGGGGCCGGGATTCTCCCTGCCCGAGGAAAGATTGCGTGCCAGGATGAGAGGCCGGGATGAAGGGAAATCCGAGGGAGAAAATCTTGGCGCCGGGGGAAACGGAGACTACGTAGAAAATCGGCCATATCTCTCAAACCGCATATCCGAATGGCCTGGGTCTAACTCTGGTAGACAGCTAACTCCTTACTCTACATCTTCCATGAAGACCGTTGAGGCTAATTCGGCTAGGAGGGCCTTCGTCCAGACACATCGTTCCGGCGTCTCAGATGGATTTTGCTCTCCTCTTAGGTCCAACTCTCCAAGTATGTCCAATTGCCTCCAATTACCTAGGCAACACTCCAAAACATGCAAGAACACACTAAACCTAATGAAACTGTTCTAATCTCTAATTTGAGATCTAAATGCAAGACAAGACCATGATTATGCATGCGAATTACACAAAACTCTAAATGAAATGCATGCTAAAACATGTAATATATGAGTATATCAATTCCCCCAAACTTAAACCTTTGCTTGTCGTCAAGCAAACAAGAATAAAGAAAGGGAGAAGACTAGAGATGGGAGCTCAAATCCAAAAGTACCATAAAAAGAATCCAAGTCCAATGTCCAAGTTGCAAACTTCTTCATGCGATCAAACAACTTACTCAACAGTGACTAGCCATACTTATCCTTGCATGACTTACATTCAAACCTCAACCTACACAAACTTTCATATGTTCCAACCTCTTGACATTGATTAAGTGTAACAGGTGTGAATCATGTTTATGCAAGATCGAATGAATTCGTTTGGCTAAGGGTAAGGTTATGAGATGAAGGTGATCTCATTATCATGCATGGGTAATTAGGTACAAGGATCTCTCATGAAATGAACAAACTTTAGCAAAATGCTAAAGGAAAAAGGCAACCTATGCATTTAAGGGAGAATTCTCATCTACCCAATGCCTAGAGTATCTATAACCTAAAGCTTCTAACCCGTTGTGCCCATATCATAAGCTACCCTTTTTATCTTGAGGCATTTCGCCTTTTCAAACCCACATGCTTCTTGTCTTTTAATTTGGCCTTCTTCTCATTCGGGGATCACTTCTTCTTCCTTGTTCTTTCATGGTTTGGTGCACCTTTGTTGTGATCTAGCTATTCTTTTCTTCTTTTTGGTTCAAGCCTCTTCTCATTCTTTGATGCTTTGGCCATTTTGGCTTTCTTCTTTTCTTTCTATATTTTGAGGCTATCTTATTCTTTAGAGCTAATCTTACGATTTTTGCACCAACCAATCTACACAAATCTGATCCCCTATTTCCTTTCTCCTTTTCTTCTTTTCCATTCCACAATCCATTCTCAAACGTTCACCAAGTTAAAAACCGTTCCCCCAAACTTGAACCAAGAACCGCCATCATAACTAGCTTATTCCTAGATTAACTCCGAGATGTTGGAGCTAAATCTACATGAGAATTCTCTCTTGTCGCCCTAAACCTAACACGTTTTGCCAAGTTTGTTCGAAAGAAAGGCCTCACAATTCACACACAAATAACAATGGCTTGAAAGAAGGCTAAGGTTGGGGTAGGGGAAACCATTCCAACGATGGGATATGGCTACTTGGATAAGCAAGAGTGGTAAAAAGGGGAAAGAATATCCAAGTATATATAGGTGATCCACAAATTCATTCTAGATTGCACAAACATAATATTTACAAGTCAAATTTATGGTTATCACTTAGATGAGGTTGAATTCAAGTCAAGGTTTGTTTCAATCAAAGCAAGAACAATAAGACATGAGATCAAAGCATTGTTCGTTCTTAATTTCTACACGAGATTGATATGCTCAATTTAATACCCTAACAGTACTAAAGCAGTTGTTGTAATATAGTTAGGGGTCGAACACAAGGACTCACAGAAATCACACAATAAATTATATAGAATCGAGCTAAGCTAAGCAATTCGGTTTAAACAGAAAACAGAAAGTAGTAAACGAGTTGTATTTGATGGGAAAAAGATAGGTTCAGGGATATTTCTCAGGAAATCAATGAATGCAAAATAAACTAACTAGTCAGGGTTCAGGTTACGCACGGTTCTAGAACTCAAATCACTATCTAAATCTAGACTTCAGAATCCCAAATTTCCTTGCAAATCCCTAAGAAAAAATCAGCCTTAATTTCAAGTTTGATATGTTCACAAATCAATTAAACCAAATTTCTTTGCGAATAATCAATTTGCTCACCCTAAGTTCTATCAGGTAATTAATCGCACTGTCGTGCCTAATCAATTATCCTATGATCTAAGTTCTAGGTGATCAATCTAGAAATAGCTTTGAGAACAACCTAAGGCCAAGAACTAATTCAGATTATGAACCCTAAATAACTAATCAACCTAACATTCAAAGAAATCCCATATGAGAATCCCCAAACCTAACAAGAGATCTACTCAGACATGGAAATTGAATCAATAGACATGTTTGAATAAATACTCAATATAAAATCAGAAAGAGGAACAAAGGTTTTGAGATCTGATCTCGGACGAAGGGAAATCAGACTTGTATCTCTCACCAAAATTCTCTCTTAAACCAAAACAAAATAAAGCATAGCCTAAACATGTAGCTGTAAAATCCTATTTATAACCTAAAACACGAGTTGGGGTCTTCTTGTAATTATTAAAGACTTCTGGGCACTTTTGCAATTCTTCAAGTCTTGGAAAACTCGCGGGTCGTGTCTTGCTGCGATGAGTATCGATCGATACCAGGGGGTATCGATCGATGCTTGTCGTGAAATCAGGTACTCAGCAACACGACTTCAGCT
>PKML01009043.1:50213-92715 GCA_002933935.1 Eutrema yunnanense | reverse complement strand
AAATTCAGACTTGTCTCTCTTCTCACCAAGATCTCTCTTAAAATCAGAACAAATAAAGCATAGCCTAAACAGATGGCTGAAAACCTAATTATATAGATAAAACACGAATTGGGTCTTCTTGCAAATATCAGAGTCTTCTGGGCACTTTTGCAATTCTTCAAACTTCATAAAAAATCGCGGCCCATGATTTCCTGACGGGTGTCGATCGATACCAGGGGGTGTCGATCGATACTCATCGCTCAGATCGGGCACTTAGTCATTCTGACTTCACTTTCGCTCCTGAATGCTCCATAGAACTCCAATATCTCCAATAATTCTCCAAATGTGCTAAAACCTGTAAAAGACTCTAAAAAGACTCCAAAAAACTAGAAAGACTCTATAAAAGGACTTATATCATGGCTTAAACAGGGTAAAAACCATGATATATCACGCATAAACTTCTTCCTTGCATATTTTGTGGGATACTTTGGCTCGGTCTCCACAGCAAGGTAGTTGGCGATGTCTGCGTACCATGGACGTGCAGCACTAGAGTCAGCCGCTAGATAGACATCAAAGGAGTTCAAGTGCTCTACGGACAAAACAGGCTCAGGTCGCGACGGGTATCGATCGATACTAGGTGAGTATCGATCGATACCGAAAGTCTGAATTCGTGAAAATTGCAGATTTTCGGGATAAAGGTCTTGAAGCTGAGCTTCAATGAGGTAAATACCTTCCTCTGGCAAACAATCATCAATAGGGACGACCTCATTGACCTTTAGTCGCGATAAGTGGTCAGCAACGCCATTCTCAACTCCTTTCTTGTCCTTGATCTCGATGTCGAAACCTTGGAGCAAAAGAACCCATCGGCATAGACGAGGCTTGAGGTCCTTGTTCTTTAGCAGGTATTTGAGAGCAGCATGGTCTGTGTGAACAATGACTTTGCTCCCAATCAAGTAGGACCGGAATTTCTCAAAAGAGAAAACGACTGCCAGCAACTCCTTCTCAGTAGTGCTGTAATTTCGCTGAGCATCATCCAATGTCCTGCTGGCATAATAAATAGCATGGAGTTTCTTGTCTTTCCTCTGACCCAACACAGCTCCAACAGCAAAATCACTGGCATCACACATCACCTCAAAAGGCAAGCTCCAATAAGGTGGTTGGACTACAGGAGCACTCACCAATGCCTTCTTGATTTCCTCGAAGGCGACAAGGCAATCAGATGTGAAATCAAACTTGACTTCCTTACATAACAGGGCTGTGAGTGGACGTGCAAGTTTAGAGAAATCTTTGATGAACCTCCTGTAAAACCCAGCATGACCAAGGAAGCTTCGTATCTCAGGAACAGATCGTGGAGGTTGCAGGCTTGTCATGACCTGAATCTTAGCCTTGTCGACTTCGATCCCTGCCTTAGAAATCTTGTGCCCAAGAACAATGCCATCTTGCACCATGAAGTGGCCTTTCTCCCAGTTAAGAACCAAGTGCTTGTCCTCGCATCTTTGCAGTACCTTGCACAAGTTATCCAGACAATCCTTGAATGACGATCCATACACAGAAAAATCATCCATGAAAACCTCCATAAAATCCTCAGTTATATCTGTGAAAATCGACATCATGCATTGCTGAAAGGTTGCTGGAGCGTTACATAATTCGAATGGCATTCTTCTGTAGGTGAATGTGCCATAGGGACATGTGAAGGTCGTCTTTCCCTGGTCCTCTGGATGTATAGGAATCTGGAAAAAGCCTGAGTACCCATCAAGAAAGCAGTAGTATGGGTGACTCGCTAACCTTGCCAGCATCTGGTCAATGAATGGCAAAGGGAAGTGATCCTTCCTTGTAGCTGCATTCAGCTTCCTGTAGTCAATGCACATCCTTTGACCAGTGATTGTCCTTGTAGGGATCAGCTCGTCCTTCTCATTCTTCACCACATTTATGCCTCCTTTCATAGGCACAACGTGAACTGGACTAACCCAAGAACTATCCGAGATGTCATAGATAATCCCTGCTTCCAACAGCTTCATTACTTCCTTCCTGACCACTTCCTTCAGGTTCGGATTCAGTCTCCTCTGACACTCAATCGAAGACTTTGACTCGTCCTCCAGGTGAATCCGATGCATGCACAAGTCTGGTGCTAAACCTGAAATGTCAGCAAGAGAATAGCCAAGAGCTTTGCGATACTTGCGCAGCTTGCTCAACAGTAAGGTAATCTCTGTGGTATTCAAAGAAGCATTAACGATAACTGGGTATGTGGAATTAGGACCAAGAAAACTATACCTCAGGTTTGCTGGAAGTGGCTTTAGTTCCACTTTAGGAGCATTCTCTGTACTTCAATCTCCAAGCCCAGCAGCTTGCTCAGAAGCATCGACCAAGCCTCTTTCTGGCCGTAGGGTATCGATCGATACTGGTGATGCAGAATCAAGCATCTTCGAGTATCCAGCAGTTTCGTCACATGAACGGACTTCTGAAGTGGCCGAGCCGACCAATGCTCTCTCCAGTGGATCCTCAGGGTGCATCTCCAGGAAGTACTCTTCAGCTATGTCACTGAAGGTGTCCACATAGAATGTCTGCCCATCGATGGTTGGCCTTTTCATCATCTTTTCCATGTTAAAAGACATCACCAAGTCACCGATGTTGAGAGCGATCTGTCCATTCTTGCAGTCAATTAAAGCTCCAGCAGTTGCAAGGAATGGTCTGCCTAGGATAAGAGGGTCCTTAGGCTCAGCATCGTACTTCAGGACGATGAAATCTGTTGGGATCAAGCAATTCCCAATCTTGATTGGGATATCTTCAAGCAGTCCCTCTGGAAGTCGCACTGAGCGATCAGCAAGTTCCAGCGAAATCCTTGTAGATTGGAAATTTGTCATCCCCATTCGCTTGGCCACTGAGTGTGGCATAAGGTTCACACTCGACCCAATATCGCAGAGGGCTCGCTCAAATCTCTCTGTGAAGATAGTGCAGTCCAAAACAAAGCTCCCTGGGTCTGGTTGCTTCTTAGGAATTTTGTTGAGCAGGATCGCACTGCACTCAGCTGTGATCATCATGACACCTTCCTCTATGTTCACATTGCTAGAGACCATCTTCTTCACATATCTCCTGAAAGCTGGAGAAGTCTTAATAGCATCAACAAAAGGAAGTTCCACAACCAACTTATCCAGCATGGCCTTGCATCTGGCGTCTTTCCATTCCTTCCTTGTCAGCTTAGGGAGTATAGGATAAGGTGCCTTGGGTGTATACACCCTCTCCTTGACAATCTCGGGTTCTTTCGCTGGCTATGTCTCAGCATCGATCGATACTCGAGGGGTATCGATCGATACACGGGATTTTGAATACACTCGGGATGATGTCTGGGCCGGTGTCGATCGACACTGACCAGCATCGATCGATACATGTGGATTCTCAGAATCCCAATCGTCATCTCCAGCAAGATCGACGAGATTTCCTGCAATTTTGCTGTTCTTCACTTCTGTAAACACCTCTTTTCCACTCCTCAAGGTGATGGCGTTGATATGTGCCCTTGGGTTCTCAGTTTTCCCTAGAAGAAAACCATCCTACCTCTTTATATCTGCTGCTGTTTGAGCCACCTGAGTTTCCAGCTTCTTCTGGGAAAGGTTTATGGCTTTTATTTTGCCATTCAAATCGATGTACAGAGAGTCGAACTTCCCATTGAAATCCACTTGTAACTTCTGCTGTCCCAGAAGAATCTGCTCCATCATGGACTCCATCTTATTATCTGTGGCCTTGGGAGATGCTGGTTGGTACGAAGAGTTCCCACAATTGCGAATGAAATCGCTCCTCTGAAGTGGTTTCTGAGTAAATTGCTTCGCTCCGAAACCATATTGGTTCCCCTCTAGCTTGTACCCACCTTGCTGATTGTTGTTGTTGAAGTTTCTGTTGTTGTTGTACTCAAATCGCTGACCCTGAAAACCAGAACCACCAACGTAGTTAACATCCTCTTCTTCTTCTTCCACATTAGCGACTTCATCAACAAAATGCACAGATTTCTTTGATTTTCCTATCAGGAAATCCAGTTTGGCTTGAACGTCAGCAATCTGCGACCCATCAATTCCTCCAGCTTGCTTTTTCCTCTCGAAATCAGCATTCTTGGTGCTATTACTAGACGCCAAGTTCTCTATCAGCACAACTGCATCATCCGGATACCTGGAGAAAAAGTTTCCATTACTTGCAGCATCCATACCCATTTGGTATCTTCAATCAACCCCTCTGTAGAAAGTGCCCAGCAGCTGCACCTGAGTAAACCCTTGGTGCGGACAGTCTCTCTGATAAGACTTGAAACGAATCCATGAGGCCTTGAATGCCTCTGTCGAACCCTGAGCGAACTGAGAGATCTTGTTCCTGAGCTCCTCGGATCTTGCTTCATCATAGAAATTTATCAGGAACGCGTTCTTTGTCTCATCCCATGTAGTTAGAGAATCAGGAGCTAGCTGCTTCAGCCAATAAGCAGCATCCCCACCAAGAGAGTACGGGAAGAGTTTGCAGAAAAGGAACTCATTGGGCACTCCATTGTACTTCATACTAGTGACCAAGTCCTCGAACCTTTCGATATGGTCCATGGGATGCTCGTGAGGTAGGCCATGGAATTGGTTCTGACTTACGAGAGCGTAATACGCAGGTTTCAGCTCGAAGTCATTCCTCAGAAAAGTCGGGATGCGAATCGCAGCTCGATTGGCAAAGAACTGATCAAGCCTGTTGTGCTCACCAAGTGTTCTAGCTCGATCACCTGCAGCATTCCCAACGTTGGCGCGCCCAGCTGGCGCGACAATCTCAACAACAGGAGCAGGGACAACGACGTTTCCAGCTTCATCAAGTCGCTGCCCTCCTTCATTGCACACATGACCCTGTTGGTCTCTCAAGACACCAGCTTCATCAAGTCTTATAACTACTGGGGTGTTCATCCTTGATGTCTGCTTTGTGTTTCTGTTTGTGCGTTCTAAACGTGCTAGCTTCTCTAACGATAGATAGACTAGCGGAGCGCTCTTGTTTCTTCTGGTTTCACGATTAGGCATGCACCTGAAACACCAAGATCAAGAACGTAAGTAACCAAAGACACGATGAGTATCGACCGATACTGATTGGTATCGATCGATATCAACAAAGAAAATCGCCTCGATATCGACCGATACTAGGTAGTATCGATCGATACAGACGGGCTTAGTCGAAACTCGACAGCTAAAATTTAATGGTGAAATTGAATCCCCGGCAACGGCGCCAAAATTGATATGCTCAATTTAATACCCTAACAGTACTAAAGCAGTTGTTGTAATATAGTTAGGGGTCGAACACAATGACACAGAGAAATCACACAATAAATTATATAGAATCGAGCTAAGCTAAGCAATTCGGTTTAAAGAAAAAAACAGAAAGTAGTAAACGAGTTGTATTTGATGGGAAAAAGATAGGTTCAGGTATATTTCTCAGGAAATCAATGAATGCAAAATAAACTAACTAGTCAGGGTTCAGGTTACGCACGGTTCTAGAACTCAAATCACTAAAGTATAATCAACCAACTGTCGTTGCGAAAACTATCTAAATCTAAACTTCAGAATCCCAAATTTCCTTGCAAATCCCTAAGAATAAATCAGCCTTAATTTCAAGTTTGATATGTTCACAAATCAATTAAACCAAATTTCTTTGCGAATAATCAATTTGCTCACCCTAAGTTCTATCAGGTAATTAATCGCACTGTCGTGCCTAATCAATTATCCTATGATCTAAGTTCTAGGTGATCAATCTAGAAATAGCTTTGAGAACAACCTAAGGCGAAGAACTAATTCATATTATGAACCCTAAATAACTAATCAACCTAACATTCAAAGAAATCCCTTATGAGAATCCCCAAACCTAACAAGAGATCTACTCAGACATGGAAATTGAATCAATAGACATGTTTGAATAAATACTCAATATAAAATCAGAAAGAGGAACAAAGGTTTTGAGATCTGATCTCGGACGAAGGGAAATCAGACTTGTATCTCTCACCAAAATTCTCTCTTAAACCAAAACAAAATAAAGCATAGCCTAAACATGTGGCTGTAAAATCCTATTTATAACCTAAAACACGAGTTGGGGTCTTCTTGTAATTATTAACGACTTCTGGGCACTTTTGCAATTCTTCAAGTCTTGGAAAACTCGCGGGTCGTGTCTTGCTGCGATGAGTATCGATCGATACCAGGGGGTATCGATCGATGCTCGTCGTGAAATCAGGTACTCAGCAACACGACTTCAGCTTCTGCTCCAAACTGCTCCAGAAAGCTCCAATAGTGCTCCAAGCGTGCTATAACCTGTACAAGACTCTAAAAGACTCCAAAATACTATAAAGACTCTATAAAAAAGACTTATATCATGGCCTAAATAGGGTAGAAACCATGATATATCAGAGATCAAAGCATCAAGTAACTAGCAACAATGGCATTGGACTAGGCTCTTAATAAGGTACTTTACAAGGAAAAATCTATCATTGCTCCTAATGCTCATGCAAAGCTACCTTATATGCTATGCATCTAGACTCAATCCTATATGGAAATGCATAAAAAATTTTAAATTTATTGAAAATGCATGATATGCATGAGACTGAAGATGCAAAAGGCAAAATAAGAACACCAAAAATGATGTTAGATAACAGACAAACCCTCCCCCAAACTTAAATTACACAGTCTCTTGTGTAAGAGAAGCTTAAAAGAGAGCTAAACAATGCATGAAAGAAAGAAGAAGATAAGATTCTAAATGCTATGTACAAAGTTTGGAGTATTACCTTGGAAATGAATGGAGGGAACGAGAGTGATCACCTCAATCCTACACCCCTTTGTCCTTAAGTCCATGACCATTAGACTATCAAGAACCTATGCACACTAAGCAAACCCATCAAAAAGGACAAGGAAACATAGAAAGACATAAAAGAAAGTATGTACAATGATAAGCTTGGGGTGTCTCCCAAGAGCACTTTATTTAAAGTCACTAAGTTTGACTTTGGTTACCCTTTTAGGCGGGTGAGAGAGGAGTTTGAGCACTCCAAGGCGGATCTTTGAGCTCGAGCTTGAGCACCTTGCTCATTACCTCTTCAGGACCAGCTTGCCCTTTTTCTTTGAGCTCGGGAGTGATGATTGCTTTGACCGAGGCAATGGGCTTGGGTCGGCCTTTGCATTTGATCTTGTACTCAATCACTCCATCCCTGTGCTTCCATGGAGTGAGAGTCATCAAAGAAGGTTGGCTTTGCTTGGACCTAAACCCATGAAGCATGCTTGATCCATTTCCCATTTTTGCCTTGATTTTTGTCTTCTTCTTTGCACCCTTACTACCCTCAACGTCATTCTCCATTGTGGTGGGAGGGATCGGTTCCAAACAAGTGATCATGTCAGCTTCCAAAGCTTCCTTGTCATTACCATAACCCAAATCTTTTCTCTCAAGAGACTTCTCTTCCTCTTCAAAGACCTTTGGGGGTGGAGCTTCTTCAACCATATCACATCTACACACATACCTCACTTCTTCTTCGCGAAACTCATCATCCTTCATGGTGATTGTACCACAAAGTTTATTGGAAGAAGTCCTCATTGGGTAGTACACCTTATCATCCACATTCAAGTGAACTACCCTTTGCTCTTTGAAGTCTATTCTAGCACCGGTAGTGAGTAAGAATGGGGTTCTAAGGAGCAGTGGAAGCTTGTTGGTCTTCTTCATTGCCATGACCACAAATTCCGTTGGGACTATGCAATTCCCAACCTTGAGTGGATAGTCTTCGAGGAGACCAAGTGTCTTCCTTGAAGAAGCATCGCCACAGGTGATGGGTGATGGATGAAAGGTGAGGGTTCTTATACCAAGACTCTTGAGCATCTCAAGGGACATGACGTTCACACTTGACCCGGAATCACACAAAGCATCCTCAATCTCCAAATCTCCAAGAGAGAAAGCTATAGAGCATTTACCAGGATTACCAAGCTTGGGGAGAGACTTAGGCTCGATCCTAGTTGAGCTTGGTGAGTCTTTGCATTCAATCAAGGTCACATTCTCATTCTTCTCAAGGGTCACTCCCCCACCTTGTTCCTCAATGTCCTCAAGATAGAAAAGAGATAGAAGGATGAGATTGATAGAAATTAATACTAGATTGCATAAAATCAAAGAGATCCTTGGGAAAAATCCCAAGAACCCTAGTCTTGTTTTAGAGAGAAAAAGGAGAGAAAAAGGGGGAAAAGCATAAAAAAGGAGATAGATCTAAAAATGAGATCCTAGGCTTATAAAAAGGTGTTTTTCTTAATGGGTCGTACCGGGTCAACCCAGGACAAACCGGGTATTGACCCGGTCAATTTTTGGTCGAGTTTCTAACACAGGTCAGGTTGGGGCCGGTGCATGTGGCCGGTGTGGGAGGTTTTGCATTTTTGAGTGTAACTCGTTTGGGCGCCAGTTAGACATGTCTCTGCTAAATCCGATGTATCTCTCAAACCACATATCTGAACGATTTGACACAACTTCCAGAAGACAGCTAACTCAATTACCTACAACTTCTATGAAGACTTCAGAAGCTAAATCAGAGCGTAGGTCCTTCGTCCATCATGATATTTTAGACACTTCAGCTGGCTTCGGCGAGAGATTCCACACCGTGCGAAGTAGGGCCGGTGTGGGAGGCCGGTATTTTCCCTGGTCAAGTGAAGGTCTAGCACTGGGTCTTTTCACCGGCTGTGTCTTGGTCGGTGTGGTCGTGTTCTGTATGCTTGCACCTGGCCGGTGCATGCGTGGTGTCTTTGGCCGGTGCTACAGTTTTCGATAGGTGCAACACCGGTTGGATCATGGCCGGTGTATGTATCCGGGAATGTCCCTGCCCGAGTCTTCAAGTATCACAGGGAATGTGCGTGGTCTTGTCCCTGGCCGGTGCATGAGGAGTTAAGGCTGAGTCCGAGGGTCTTTAGTACCGGGTGTGTTGGAGCTTCTCGGCCAGGCAGAGACGTCTTTAGTAAATCCGCGGTAACTTCCTAACCCTATGTCTAAATGACTTGATTTAAACTTCCTTGGACAGGTAACTCACTCCTATGAAACTTCCATGAAGGTTGTCAAGGCTGATTCAGATCGGAGGGCCTTCTTCCAGATACATATTTCTGGCGTCTCTGATGAACTTTGCACTCCACTTGGGTCCAACTCTCAAAATATGCTCAATTGCCTCCAATTACCTAGGAAATACTCCAAAACATGCAAGAACTCACTAGACCTAATGCAAATGTCCTAATCTCTAAATGAGACCTAAATGCAAGACAAGACCATGATTATGCATGTAAATTACACAAAACTCTAAATGAAATGCATGCTACAACATGAAATATATGAGTATATCAGTCGTTGCCCCTGCAGCTATTGTGAATGTTGGGAATGATGCAGTTGATCATGGGAGGACACTTGGTGAGCACAACAGACCTGATCAGTTCTATGACAATCGAGCTGTGATTCGCATTTCAACTTTTCAGAGGAATGACTTTGAGCTGAAACCTGCGTACTACGCTCTTGTGGGTCTGCATCCTTTCCATGGTCTATCTCATGAACACCCCATGGATCATATCGAGAGGTTCGAGGATTTGGTCACTGGTATGAAGTACAATGGAGTGCCCAATGAGTTCCTCTTCTACAAGCTTTTCCCATACTCTCTTAGTGGGGATGCAACTTATTGGCTGAAGCAGTTGTCTCCTGGTTCGCTACTTGTTCTTTAGAAATCTTGAATGAGAAATCTTGTTCTGGAGACGAATAATGCATTCCTGAATAATTTCTGTGATGATGCGAGATCCGAAGATCTCAAGAACAAGATTTCTCAATTTTCTCAGGGTCCGACAGAGGCACTCAAGGCTGCTTGGATTTGTTTCAAGTCATATCAGAGAGATTGTCCGCACCATGGGTTCACTCAGGTTCAGTTGCTGGGTACTTTCTACAGACGGATTGATTGGAGGTACCAGATGGCTTTGGATGTTGCGATTAATGGGAATTTCAACACCAGGTATCCAGATGATACGGTTGTGCTGATTGAGAACTTGGCGTCTAGCAATAGCACCAAGAATGCTGATTTCGAGTGGAAGAAGGAGGCTTGAGGAGTTAATGGATCGCAGATTGCTGAAGTTCAAGACAAGCTGGATTCTGTGCACAATCTTCTGATTGGGAAGTCGAAGAAGGCTGTACACTTTGCTGATGGAGTTGATAATATTGAAGAAGATGAAGTGGAGGATGTTAATTACGTTGCTGGTTCTGGTTTTCAGGGTCAGCGATTTGGGTACAACAACAACCGAAACTTCAACAACAACACTCAGCAAGGTGGATACAAGTTTGAGAGAAACCAATCTGGTTTTGGAGCGAAACAATTTACTTAGAAACCACTCCAGAGCAGCGATTTCACTAGCAACTATGGGAACTCGTACCAGCTTATCTCTCCCAAGTCCTCATAGAGTAAGATGGAATCCATGTTTGAACAAATTCTTCAGGGACAACAAAAGTTGCAAGTGGATTTCAATGGGAAGATTGACTCTCTGTACACTGATTTGAATGGGAAAATCGAAGCTCTCAATCTTTCTCAGAAGAAGCTGGAAACTCAGGTTGCTCAGACTGCATCAGCTGTGAAGAGGCAGGAAGGTTTTCTCCCCGGGAAAACTGAGAATCCAAGGACACACATCAATGCCATCACCTTGAGGAGTGGGAAAGAGGTGATTACAGGAGTAAAGAACAGCCCAATTGCAGAAAGTTTCGTCGATCTTGCTGAAGATGGCGATTGGGATTCTGAAAATCCTCGTGTATCGACCGATACCAGCCATTGTCGATCGATACCAGTTCAGACACCTGTTCGAAAGGATCCAAAATCTCGTGTATCGATCGACACTCCAGCAGTATCGGTCGATACTGAGACACGGAGCGAGAAGGAACCTAAGGTGGTCGAGGAAAGGGTTTACAAACCCAAGGCACCCTACCTTTTGCCTCCTAGGAAGTCGAAGAAGGATGTGGAGGATTCCAGATGCAAGGCTATACTAGACAAGTTGGTCGTTGAGATTCCATTCATCGATGCTATTAAGACATCTCTAGTTTTTAGGAGATATGTGAAGAAGATGGTGTCTAGCAACGTGAACCTTGAGGAAGGTGTCATGATGATTACAGCTGAGTGCACCGCAATTCTACTCAACACGATCCCAAAGCAGCTACCAGACCCATGGAGCTTTGTTTTGGACTGCACTATTTTCAGAGAGAGATTCGAGCGTTCTCTCTGCGATATTGGGTCGAGTGTGAATCTCATGCCACACTCAGTTGCTAAGCGAATGAGGATGACAGATTTCCAATCTACAAGGATTTTGCTGGTACTTGCTGATCGCTCAGTGCGACTTCCAGAGGGACTACTCGAAGATGTCCCAATCAAGATTGGAAATTGCTTGATCCCAACAGATTTTATCGTCCTGGAGTGCGATGCTGAGCCTAAGGATCCTTTTATCCTGGGCAAACCATTCCTTGCAACCGCTGGAGCTTTGATTGATTACAAAATGGACATATAGCTCTCAACATCGGTGACTTGGTTATGTCATTCAACATGGAGAAGATGATGAAGAGACAAACCATCGATGGGCAGACTTTCTCTGTGGATACTTTCAGCGACATAGCTGAGGAGTATTTCTTAGAGATGCACCCTGAGGATCCACTGGAGAGAGCATTGGTGTGCTCCGATGACTCAGAGAAGTTTCTGAGTGATGTTGGTGCTGGGTACGCTAAGATGCTCAATTTGACTGATGCAGTATCGATCGATACCCTAGGTATCGGTCGATACCCGGCATATGCGATAGAGGAGTTAGCCGAAACTCCTAAGAAGGCTGGTGAGCTTGGTGATTGGAGTGAGGAGAAAGCCCCTAAGATCGAACTCAAGCCACTTCCAGCCGAATTGAGGTATGTTTTTATGATCCTAATTCCACATATCCTGTGATTGTCAATGCTTCCTTGAACAACGCATAGATTACCTTACTGCTGAGCAAGCTGCGCAAGTATCGCAAAGCTCTCGGCTATTCTCTTGATGACATTTTGGATATCCCCCCGGATCTATGCATGCACATGATTTACCTGGAAGATGAGTCAAAGTCTTCAATTGAGTGTCAGAGGAAGCTGAATCCGAACCTGAAGGAAGTGGTCAGGAAGGAGGTGATGAAGCTGTTGGAAGCAGAGATTATCTATGCCATCTCAGATAGTTCTTGGGTTAGTCCAGTTAACGTTGTGCCTAAGAAATGAGGTATAACTGTGGTGAAGAACGAGAAGGATGAGCTGATCCCTACAAGGACAATCACTGGTCACAGGATGTGTATTGACTACAGGAAGCTGAATGCTGCCACAAGGAAGGATCACTTCCCATTGCCATTCATCGACCAGATGCTGGAGAGGTTAGCAAGTCACCCATACTACTGTTTTCTCGATGGGTACTCATGCTTTTTCCAGATTCCTATACATCCAGAGGACCAGGGGAAGACGACTTTTACCTTCCTTATGGCACATTCGCCTACAGAAGAATGCCATTTGGATTATGTAACGCTCCAGCGACCTTTCAGAGATGTATGATGTCGATTTTCAAAAACATGATCGAGGAGTTTATGGAGGTGTTCATGGATGACTTTTTAGTGTATGGGATCGTCATTGAAGGATTGTCTGGATAACTTGTGCAAGGTGCTTCGGCGATGCGAGGAGAAGCACTTGGTTCTTAATTGGGAGAAGTGCCACTTCATGGTACAATATGGCATCGTTCTTGGGCACAGGGTTTCCAAGGCAGGGATCGAAGTTGACAAGGCCAAGATTCAGGTCATGACAAGCCTTAAGCCGCCGCGGTCTTTCTTTGAGATTTGAAGCTTCCTTGGTCATGCTGGGTTTTATAGGAGGTTCATCAAGGATTTCTCTAAGCTTGCACGCCCACTCATTGCCCTGCTGTGCAAGGAAGTCAAATTTAATTTCACATCTGATTGCCTTGCAGCATTCGAGGAGATTAAGAAGGAATTGGTGAGTGATCCTATTGTCCAACCACCTGATTGGAGTTTACCTTTTGAGGTTATGTGTGATGCGAGTGACTTTGCTGTTGGAGCTGTATTGGGGCAGAGGAAAGACAAGAAGCTCCATGCTATTTATTATGCCAGCAAAACGTTGGATGATGCTCGGCGAAATTACAGTACCACTGAGAAGGAGTTGCTTGGAGTTGTCTTCTCTTTTGAGAAATTTCGATCCTACTTGATTGGGACCAAGGTTATTGTTCACACCGACCATGCTGCTCTCAAATACTTGCTGAAGAACAAGGACCTCAAGCCTCGTCTTTGACGATGGGTACTTTTGCTTCAAGGGTTCGATATCGAGATCAAGGACAAGAAGGGAGTTGAGAATGGAGTTGCTGACCACTTATCGCGAATAAAGATCGATGAAGACGTCCCTATTGATGATTTCTTGCCAGAGGAGCGTATTTACTTCACTGAAACTCAGTTTCAGGATGTTTGTTCCGAAAATCTGAAATTTTTGCCTATGGACTACATCGATTTATCTGAGGAGTATCTAGCCGCTGTCTCTGACCCCGATCGACCATGGTATGCTGATATAGCTAATTACCTTGCTGCAGATAATGAACTGAAGCAACTCAAGAAGAATGCGAAGAAGAAGTTTATGCGCGAGACAAGGCGATTCTTCTGGGATGAGCCTTACCTATACAAGCACTGCTCAGATGGTATCTACAGAAGATGTATTGTAGAGTATGAGGTGCCTGAGATTCTTTTTCATTGTCATGGGTCTGAGTATGCTGGACACTTCGCCACTTTCATGACTGTGTCCAAGATTCTTCAATCAGGCTTCTGGTGGCCCACCATGTTCAGGGATGCTCACACGTTTATTTCACAGTGTGATGTCTGTCAGAGGAGAGGGAAGATCAGCAAGAGACATGATATGCCACATAATTTCATCCTTGAGGTTGAAGTTTTCGATTGCTGGAGCATCGATTTTATGGGTCCCTTTCCCTCATCACACAATAACAGATACATCCTGGTTGCTGTGGACTATGTGTCCAAATGGGTGGAAGCGATTGCTAGTCCAACCAACGATTCTTCGGTGGTTCTTAAGCTATTTAAGACCATCATATTTCCACGATTTGGAGTGCCGCGTATTGTTATAAGTGATGGTGGCAGCCACTTTATTAACAAAGTTTTTGAGAAATTGCTGAAGAAGCATGGTGTGAATCATCGTGTGGCCACTCCATATCACCCTCAGACCAGTGGTCAAGTCGAGGTCTCCAACATGCAAATCAAGGAGATTTTGGAGAAGACAGTGGGTACTTCTAGTAAGGATTGGTCTACGAAGCTGGATGACGCGCTATGGGCTTACATGGCTGCTTTCAAGACACCGCTGGGTAATACACCGTTTCACTTGCTGTATGGGAAAGCATGTCACCTTCCAGTGGAGATCGAGCACAAGGCATCATGGGCGACGAAGTTGTTGAACTTCGACATCAAGTCTGCTGCTGAGAGGAGATTGATTCAGCTGAACGAGTTGGATGAGATTAGGCACCACGCCTACGAGAACTCGAAGTTGTACAAGGAGAGAACTAAGGCTTATCATGATAAAAAGATCATCTCCACACATTTCGAGCCGAACGACCAGGTACTTCTGTATAACTATCGTTTGCAATTGTTTCTTGGTAAACTGCGTTCTCATTGGTCAGGTCCCTTCACAATCAAGGAAGTCCGACCACATGGTGCCGTTGTGCTAATTAGTCCTACAGGCAAGGAGTTTATTGTCAATGGACAGAGGGTGAAACACTAGTGGACGAAAGCCGAGATTCCAGCAGGGCAGATAATGCCTCTGGATGATGCACCCACCGCCTGAACGTCGTTAAAGTCAAGCTAGTGACGTTAAACAAGCGCTTGGTGGGAGGCAACCCACTGGTAAGTCTGTACATATGAGTCTTTTATTTTTCCAGTTTTTGTTTTGTGTTTTGTTGTGTCGCGTGAATCAGATTCGGAGGCTCAGTATCGATCGACACCACTTGGTATCGGTTGATACCGGTTTTAAACGCACATATTCTGGACCGACCCCCGCGTATCGATCGATACCACTTATGGTATCGGTCGATACTACCACCCATGTAAGTTTCTTTACAAAACCCTAAGGTTTTTCTTCTTCTTCCTCATTGCCTCCATCGAGCGACACATAGCATAATCTCCCCACAATCACCAAATCTTTGTTTCTTTACGGATTTGAGTGGTTCAAGGGTCTATCATTGTTGGATTTTTGTGCTCTTTCTCATTCTCTCACCATTTCACTCGATCTACAAGGTATGAAACACGAATCTCCTCTTTTTCAATCTGTGACCAAAGGTTGGGCTATTAGAACTCATTTTGTTGGACGAATACCACTTGATTAAGTTGTTCTAGGACTAGTCGGAACCCGCCTTACGCTTAATTGCCATTAGTTTTGACTTTTGGAATTTTTGGATTGTGAATCTTCATGTGGTTCGAAAACTGTTTGAGTATCGATCGATACCACCTGGTATCGGTCGATGCTCTGTGTATTCCTTGATCGTTTTTGCTATGTTTGAGAGAGATGTTGGGGACCCATTGTCGTTGTTTTTGAGGACATGTGTCGACTCAAGCCTGGTATCGATCGTACCAGTGTTGTGTATCGGTCAACACCATGACCACGATGGTAACACCTCTTGACCTTAACATTTTTCCACTGAGTCCTTTTGATTTCTTTTACCATCTCTAGGCTTTATACCATTGGGGACAGTGTTGTTTAAGTATGGGGAGGTAGTTGCTGACATTGTTTTCTTTTTTCTTATAGTCAAAAAAAAAAAATTTGTTTTATCTAGTCAAAACCTGTTAGAGATTATGATCATGTGCTTGAACCTATTGTTCTGATTTTGCTTTTGAGTGAACAGTTCTACAGGATCAGTTCTAGATCGACTAATGAAAAAATCCAAAGACTGACCAGTTGACTAGAAAACACCCATGTTTCCAGCAGAGTTCTTCTAAAGCCTGAGCCAAAATTTTGCACTTCATCGATGTGGTTAGTGTTCATAGAGCTTGATTCATCATTCATATCTGACAAAGGAACCCATGTGTTTGAAAGTAATGGTATACCTCTCCCTTGACACAAGTTGGAAAATAAGTAAAAGCATAAAAAAATGAAATGATTTTCTTCTGAGTAAAGGGTTAGAAAAATTTCCAGCGATCCCATTATTCTACTTGGAATAAATGATCACACAAAGGCTGAAAGCGAGGTTAGAAAAATTTCCTATGATACCATTATTCGCCTACACCTTTGATACGTAGAGAGGGAAGAACCGGGGATTTGGTGGCAAACACCATCAATACTCGCGTCTCAAACCTTAATATGTATATGCAACAAAACGTGATGTGAAATAAGTCTGGGGGAGAGAAAATAATACCAAAAAATGTGAAAATTGGGTGGTTCATTTGTTATGATATTGTATGGGAAAGAATCTAGAAGGTTCTTGAACATTGGCTGCAGCGATGAAACTGGCGATGAGGGCTTTATTAGACAATGCTGTGAGACGATGTGTGGAGTCTGGGAAGCTGCGAATGTCTACGGAGAAGTACATGGTGGTTAGATATGGAGCTGGTTAGGTGACATCTGGAAAGCTTAGGAAAAGGGTCATTGCGATGGTTCAGGAACATGTGAGTCTCCGTGTTTTCAAACCTCTTTCTCTGGTTTGGTTTTCTGTTTGCTTGAGGGCAAGCAAATGCTCAATCTGGGGGAGTTGATATATTATGGTTTTTACCCCTTTTTAGCCATGATATAAGTCCTTTTTATAGAGTCTTTCTAGTGTTTTCGTAGTGTTTTAGAGTCTTTTCTTGTTTTAGCACGTTTGGACCATAATTGGAGATATCGGAGCTTTTTGGAGCAAAGCAGAAGTTCGTGCAGCTGAGTACCCGATTTGAAGCTCGAGCATCGATCGATACACTTATGGTATCGGTCGATGCTAACCTCAGAAGCAGACAGGACTCGCGATTTAAGAAGAATGGAGATTTTGCTCTCAAGTCCAGAAGACTTTATTATTTACTATTAAATCCAAAACGTGTTTAGAAGTATTTAATTATGTTTTTCAGCCACTTTGGTGGCTACATTTCTTTTTTACTTTAATTTTGAGAGAGAGCTTTGTGAGGGAGACAAGTCAGAACTCTGTTCGTCTGAGAGAAGATTTCGAACCATCTTGTTACTCTTTTCTTATTGTTTAATCTAATGATCTATTCAGTTATGTTGATTTTTTCATTCTCCATGTCTGAGTGGATCCATCTTAGGTTTAGGGTTTTCTCATAGGGATTTCTCTGATTGCTGGTAATTGATTAGTTATGATTCACCATCTGAATTAGTTCTTCACCATAGGTTGTTCTCAAAGCTAATTCTGGACTAATCACATAGAACTTAGATCTTAGGTTAATCAATTAGGCACGACAGTGCAACTGAGAAATCTGATAGAACATAGGGTGAGCAAATTAATTATTCGCAAAGAGATTTGGTTTAGTTGATTTGTGAACACATCAAACTCGATATTAAAGCTGATTTATTCGTAGGAATTTGCAAAGAGATTTGGGATTCCGAAGTTTAGATTTAGATAATTCTCGCAATGACAATTGGTTAATTATATCTTAGTGATTTGAGTTCAAGAATCGCGCTAAATCTGAATCATGGCTGATTGGTTATCTGCATTCAAAGATTTCCTGAGAAATCCCCTGGGCCTATATTCTCCCATCGATTTTACATCCTTTTCTATTGTTTATTGCTTTTGTTTCAACTGAATTGCTTAGCTTGATTTGAAACTATTTGATCTATTGTGAGATTTTCCTGAGTCTTTGTGGTTCGACCCCTAAATATACTGCAACTATAGCTTAGTAATTTTAGGGTATATATTTGAGCTTATCACTTATGACCTGAAAAATAGATGTGACGTGGCTCACAATCTGCCTCATCATCCGTTGTTGCATTATAAGGCTCGTCTAGAGTGGCGTTGTTGATGTTTGTTTGGTTCGACTCTTGAACCTCCTCTTCAAACTCTGATTCGTCAACCAAAGTATATTCTGGCTCTAACTCGTCTACCTCATGCTCTGTCTCATCTCCCATGTCAGTTTCTGATTTGATTTCGTTGTACCAAGTCTCGCCTTCATACGAATCAGTTTCGCCTAAACTGATTTAAGAGTCGTTTTATTTACACCAAGGTTTTTGGTATGGCTCTTCGAACTGATCATGTTCTTCTTCATGAGTGAACTCTCCATGTCTAGGTTCACTTTCATGGTCTTCTTCTTTTAAACTTATTTGAGATTCAGTCTCATCTTGGCAAGAACGATCTTCTCCTATATCGCCTTCTTGGTCGGTCTCTCCTTCACTTGACCAAGTCGAGTGATCGGTATGGTTGTCTCGCCTACAATCTGGTGGCTCTGGTTCAAGCTCGTCTCCATCAGAATCTCCTCCATAGTAAGAGATTGAGTAATCATCTCCTGGCCACGGTGGTGCATCACGATCAGTCTCCTCATCGGTGAAGACTTGTTCTTCTTCTCCTTGACTCCAATGATCTTGGTAGGCTTGGTAAGTGTCTTGTTCCTCTGAATCTCCCATGGCGGCTGCTCCTTAGGGTTTGTACCTCGCAAAAGAATAGAGAAAAGATGAATCAATTTCGTTTTTAGACAAGAAAGGAAAGTAAGAAACGCAAAATAACTAAAACGATGGTTTCTTCCTTTTTTTTGTTTGGACTTAAACAAAATTTCGAAAATGCAAATAACAAAAGGAAAAATTCTTATTTTTATTTTCTGGTTTATAGAATTAAAGCAAACAATAGAATAATTTAAAAACAAGAGATTGTTGTTTGGTTTTCTGATTTTTAAATGGAAATAATGCAAAAACTACAAAATAAGGATATCGACAAGAATACTTTTTTTTTTATGGGTTTTTCTTTTACAAACAAAACTAAATAAATCAAGTAAGACAATTTTTATTTTGGTTTTAGTTTTATGACAAATCTAATAACAAAAACAACAAAGAACATAATTGAGACAAAACAATTTTTATGATTTTTTTTTTTTGAAATCGACAAAACAGAAAAACAAATCGAACAAAGTAAAAGATAGGTAAGGGAACGAGTTCACCTTAGGCATATGAGCTTTTAAAGCTCTGATACCAGATGATGTAAGATTGGAATCCACCAAACTTATGTTCACGAGATAATCAAGAGTTTACAAGCTTTGGACGCGGAAGTGGGGACGATGGTGAGATGGAAGGTGGTGGTTTGATTGACTCTCTCAATCGATGGTGATTGACTCTCTCAACCCTTGATTAAAAAAGCTATTTGAATCTCACAAATAAATTAATCCGAGGCGTCTAGAGAATATAGTGAATCGCACACAATATTCTAAAGAACAAAATAATATTTGCAAAGAAACACTCTTTGCAAAGAAACACTCTTTGAAAGAAAAACGAAATACTTTATAAAATTCTTGATTGAAAGGTAAATGTTTACAATGGACTAAGAGGGGATTATATATTGATCTAAAAACCTAAAGACTTCCGCAAATAATCAAAAACTAGTCGTTAAGCTCTTAGTTACCAAATCTCGACAGAGTTTGGAAAGCTGATGAAACGCTTGTATCTGGACAACTTTGGGAGATAATGGTGCATCTTAGGGACCGTCTGGAAGGTGAAGAAGTCGTCCAAAACGCAGCAGAAATGAGGAAAAGAGAGCCATTGCTGATTAATGCCGTGAGACTTCAAATAAGGCAAATGTAGCTCGAACTTGATCCTCCTGATCAAGTGAGGTGTGGTGCACCTTATGGCGTGCAATATAGCTTCTAGATGATCTCCAGGCTCCCAAATGAAGGGGTGCATTTTATTTAAACAAAGGAAAAGGTGGCTTTCCTTAAATGGACTCGGTATGACCCGTGGAATGTATTTGGCGGTCTTTTGTGGATCCGATGGAAATTTTTTCGGATCTTGGGCTTGTTCGATTCACAAGAGACCCACTAATATTCTCCAATTGGTTTTGGGTCGAGATCATTGCTGAGTTGGGCTGTGTAGCACGATCTTTGGCCTTGTCGCTGGATTGAGTTTGAAACAGGTCCACCGATTTGTAAAATCGATAACTCCCAAGTCTGAACCGTTTCTGAGATGAATCCAATTTTCGGTTTGGCTCTGTTGGATCAAGATTCCAGACCAATTCGGTTTGTAGCTTACTTCCTCCTGGTTTGGTCGAAATCCTCTGATTGATGCGTGTATGTCGAAATTGTGTAAGTTGGGAATCACCCTATTTGTAAATTCAATAACTCCTTCTTCTGAACTCCGGTTGAGTTGATTCCACTACGATATGTTCTCTGGGTGAGCTAAGAATGTAATCCAAGTGGTTGTTGAGCTGGAACAGTTGATCTTGGTCTTCTTTTGGACTGAACAAGGCACATGGGTCTTCTCGGGTGGCTTTGCTTGAAATTGGGGGTTTTGGAATCGGTTGAAGTGCAACTGAGGGACTTGACCAGGGTCTTTAGCATGGTTGGTTGGTTTAGAGAAATGGTTTCCCTCAGTTGATTTGATGCACGGTTTCCTCGGTTCAACTCCGGTAAGATTTCCCTCGGTTTTGGGGGAAATGTCTTCATCTTCGGTTTTCTTGAATTGGGGATGAGGGATTTGACCAAAGTGCTGGTTATATTCACTTTGTCGATGAAAGTGTGATCCCTCAGTTGGTAGCTTAGGAGCAACTGTCACAACAACAAGAAAGGTCTCGATGTCGCCAATAGGATCAGGATCTAAGCCTGCCGTACGCACGGTACAATCCCTTTCTGATGTGGTAGTAGTTCCATGAGCTTTCATGGTTCCAATGTCTTCATCAAGTGGGCTTGCTGGTACGATGTCCACATCAATTTTCCTTATTGGAAGGACCATCTTTTGAGGCATAATATGGATGTCATGCACATTGAGAAGAATTTTGTTGACAATATTATGAACACCGTTCTCAATGTCCAAAGGAAGACGAAGGACAATCTGAAGTCTAGATTAGACTTGCCAGACATATTTTCTTGTAGAGAACTACATGTGACAGGGAACGGGAAGGCTCCAGTCTCAGCTTTTCGGTTGGATGAACCTTCAAAGGCCGAGTTTTTTAACTGGAATTTTGATAGTGTTAGATTCCCGAACGGATACGCATCTAACCTTCGGAACTGCGTTGATCACGGAGAAGGGAAGTTTATTGGGATGAAGAGTCATGATTGCCATGTTGTGATGCAGTGCCTCATTCCATTTGCCTTTGCATGTCTTCTACCACGTAATGTCCACGAAGCAATTGCATGTACAATCATTAAAAAATATTTTTTAAGACTTTACACAATACTTTAGTATTTAGATTTTCATTTGTTATGCTTATTAATTATGCAGGGATTGGTACCTTTTTCGAGATATATGTTCGCGCTCTCTTACATCAGACGGTATCCGCAACCTTGCAAATAATATACCCGTAATCATTTGCAATTTGGAGAAGATATTTTCGCCTTCCTTCTTTGATGTTATGGAACATCTAACAATTCATCTCCCTCGAGAAGCAGAGCTTGGGGGGGGGGGGTTCAGTACCGTTGGATGTATCATTTCGAACACTATATGTTTCATCTAAAGAAGAAGGTGAAAAATTTGAGCAAAGTGGAAGGTTCTATTGTCGCGTAGAGCATCAATGAAGAAACCTCACATTTTGTCGAGTTCTATTTTCAATCACAAGTCAAAACGAAGAGTCGTAGACCAGCTCGACATGATGACGGAGGCGTAATACCTTTCTATCCGGTCGATGTTCCTCATATATTCTTGGAGATTGGACGACTTAGTGGAAAAGGCAAGCAACAGAGACTTTCACCACAAGAGCGAAAGCATTTGCATATGTATATTCTCACAAACTGCGACATAGTTGATGAATATGAGAGGTATTATATTGAACAAAATTATTAATTACTTATTCGGTTCTTGATTATATATATGTACTAACATGATGATCGCTTCAATCTCATCACATGATGTATATGGCTTATCAACGTTTTGCATTTTCAGACAAAACAGAGGACCCGCTAATCGAGCTCAAACAGGAAGAGTTCGGACGTTGGTTAAGAGATTATGTAAGTCTTTTAATTGCATTGTTTTTAACTATCATATGTAATGAATGATTTATTTGACACTTTTTGATTTTATTTGTTCAGGTCACGACAGAGAAGGCTAACGAACAAAGATTTCCCACGCGGTTAGAAGAAATTGTGCGCTTTCCACTAGCAACCGTGCAGTCACATGTGATGTATAGCACACGGGGGTACACTTTTAAGATTCTTCGGGATGATAGGAGTGCGACAACTTCAGATTACAGTGTATCAACTCAGTCAGGTGATCTTATATACTATGGTGGTGTACGTGAGATTTTTGATGTTCAGTACCCGGGAATGCTCGGTCTAAGTTGCGTTGCATTTTTATGCGACTAGAACTACCCATTAGTAGGAAGCGGTGTGCGACACGACCAATTTGGTGTTACATCATTATATAGCAGAAGGCGACTCCAGAAATACGAGCCATTTGTACTTGCTTCACAAGCGGACCAGGTTCGTTTTATTCTTTAATTTATATATAGGTTTCTTTGTTTGTATTTTTTGCATTACCGTTGTTTAAATTTTATATGACTTTATTACATGGTGTAGGTATGCTATATTCCATATCCACGAATGACAAACAAGCAAGACCCATGGGTTACAGTTACCTCGATAAACCCGAGAGGTAGGGTTCATGGGATGTCCGATCATGAACCCCTCCAACAAAGCTTCGTAGGTTTGGGTTCAATCGAACATTCCCTTGAGGTCGACCTTGTTGTTTTCACCATACATATAGATGATCGGGTATTTGAGGATTCAGAGGAAGAATTTGACGAATTTGGGGAAACTTCCGATTCAACAGAATTAGATTACTCATCATCAGATTCAGAGTAGTTTTATAAAATTTGCATTGTAGAATATGTACTTGGACTTGTACTTGATAGTTGTTATCATGGAATGTATTACTTATGTGGAAGTTTTATAAAATTAGATATTTGATATAGTTAAGTGTAATAATCCATTTCGAAAACCCAAAAAAAATGCTAAGTATACTTTCGTGCGAAATCCAAAAAAAATGCTAAGTATACTTTCGACGGATTCAGTTTTAGACGGGGGAAATTTTAGCCGGGATTCAGTTTTAGCCAAGGGAATTTTTAGCCGGCGTTAAGTTTTAGCCAGGGTTCAGTTTTAGCCGGGGGTTCAGAATCCGTGGGAAATTTTCGACAGATTTTTGATAGATTAAGTATTCCCGGCTAAAACTGAACCCGTGTAAAAATTCCCTCGGCTAAAACTGCAACCGTCAGAAATCCCTGGGAAACTTCCCACGGATTTCCGACAGATGCATTTTTAGCCGAGGGAAGTTTTACCCTGGTTCAGTTTTAGTCGGGGGTTCAGTTTTAGCCGGGGATACTGCATCCGTCGGAACTCCATGGGAAATTTCTGACGGATAAACAAAAAAGTTTCACTTTCGGCTTTTGTGTGTCCTTATTGTCCTAACAAGAAGAAACTGAGTTTTCAATACAAAGATCTCTTTCAACATGCTTCTGGAGTTGGTAATAGCAATCCCGAGAAGTTCAAAATTCCCGAGAAGTTTAAATTTCCCACGGATTTCACAATTCACAAAAATTTCGAAAATACCAAAAATTTTAAAATTTTCAGAAATTGGAGGAGAATCTTCATATGGAAATTTTAAAATTTATCGGGAATTCTGAAATTTTTAGAAATTTTGTACTTAGACGGGAATTTAGAATATTTTCGGGAATTTTGAAAATTTTGGCAAATTTGTACTTTTCGGGAATTTTGAAAATGTGACGGGATTACAGTTTTTTATACTTTCGTTATGTTTAGCTTTCGATGTACTAACCCTTTTATGTTTTTCCCCCAGGGCTGACGAGGACTCTCTCTGTTTGGGCGGTTCCCAAGGCCGCCGTTCTCGGGGTCATCGAGCTCCGACTACTGCACCATCGAGCTCGGGAAATCAAATCCCGGACTCCCAAAAATCCGCGGCTCGGTCCAACAATAGGATCGATTATCTTGTCCCGCAGCCGAATCGGGACCACTGCATCAGTCTCGACCCGCAGTTCGAGGGCGGGACTTGGTAAGTGAAATTTCTATTATAAGTTCAATTTATTTAGATTATGAATTTTAACGTACTAACTTTATTTTAAAAATGTTTTCAGGTTTAAGTCGTCGCCTGAAATCACAAAGACGATATTGCGGATGCTCCACAACTTGTTGGCCAAACCGTATGAAACGTACTCTGACATGCCTTCCGACGAGAAAAACGTCTGGCACCAGAGTTTCGCGGTAAGTAATTACTTGATTTTTCTTCTTTTTTTAGTTCATTTTGTCAATATAAATTTTCAAAACTAACGTTATATTTTAAATGTAGCAAGAGTTCAAGTGGGACCCTGACCTTACGACGAAGGTTATCGGGCAATTCGACAAGTATGTCGCGCTTCCGTACTCGAATCACATGTACGAGTGGAAGCAGTAGTGGAAGCACGGCTTAGCCAAGCCGAAGGACCTTGAGGACGATGTCTGGGAGGGCTTCTGCGAGTACCGGAGTAAGGCGAAGACGAAGGCAACCTCCGAAAGAAATTCGAAGAACCGCAAGAGCGACCGAGGAGGGAAGGGGGTTTACATTCACAGCGGGGGCGCAAAGACTGTCCAACGCGAGGCGATGAAAATGGTAATTGTAATTTCAATTTTTAATTACTAATTTCGTTTATAATTACTTTTTACTTAACAAAATTGTACAGGCGAAGGTAGAGGGAAAACCTCCCGACTACCTTTAAGTCATCGAGAGGATGCACACAAACAAAAAAACGGGTGTGATTCTGGATGGAGGCATTCGTGCGCTTGTCGAGACATGCAAGAAGAAGAAGACGGAACACGAAGTTTCGATGTCGCAGCTCACTCTTGACGGATCGTCGGACTCGAACGAGTACGTGTTATCCACAAATGAGATCAACCAAATTGTTCTCGCGGTAAGTTTTTATTTGTTTTCATTTTTTCCCGTAATTTTAATTTATTACTAATATTTATAATATTTTGAAGGACACTCGACAAGTCATGGGTCGATTCGCTGGGTGAGGCGGACTTCCGACCTAGTAATCTTCTTCTTCGATTCCTCGGTTCCTCGGTATCCTTCGGAGTATCGTGAAGAAATCGCGAAGCTAAGCCAAACGATTAAGGACCGCGACGACGAGGTCGCAGAGTTAAAGTATGCACAAACTATGACCCAAACACATCTCGCCGAGTTCCAGAAGATCATGCAAGGCGCCTTCCACGGTATCTTTCAGAAAAACAACCCCGGCAACCCCCACGATCCTGACTAGTCTCCGACCGTTTAAAAATAAATGTTTAATGTTTTTTTTTGGAACAATTTTAATTATGTTTTCGGAATAATTTTTTAATGTTTAATGAATTTCAATTATTAATTACTTTTTCAAATATTTTTTTAATAATATATTTAATAAAAATTAAATTAAATAACTAATTAAGTAAAATTTATAATTAAAACATATTATTAATTAGGGCAAATTGTTGTTTTTACCCCAAAATTTTGTTTTTATGACAAAAATACACCGTCGTTTCAATCAAATGTTGCACTACACTTTCGGAGGTGGAAAATTACAGTTACCCCCTTATGACCAAACAAAAAACGCGAAACCGCTATTACCATTTTAACCTTCGCGACATGTTAGACTTCTATAGAGGTCAGACATTTAGACTCTAATAGAAGTCTGATTGATTTCTCTTACCAGATATCCATCGGAAAACGTTCGTCGGATATCCATCGGAAACAATCCGTGGGAAATCCGTCGGAAATTTTCCACAGAATTCCGACGGATTCTCGAATAATTTTTTCGACAAAGATCTGTCGGAATTTCCGTCAGAATTTTTCCGATCAAATATCCGTCGGAAATAGGGCCTTCGGTAATCCGTCGGAAAATATTCCGACGGTGTATATCCGTCGAAAATCCGTCCGAAAAACACCCGTCGGTAATCCGTCAGAAACTTCCCACAGATTTTATTTTCTGACGAGTCGGAACCTCTTCTGACGGAAGCAGCTGTCGGAAAATGGCTGTTTTCTTGTAGTGTCAATAGATAAGAAATTAAACAAAAGGGTTCATGGGAAATTCCTATCTCCCTAAACAAAGAACAAAGAACAAAAGTTTGGCAAAAAGTAATCTACAAGTGACACCAAAGGGGGCTACGAAATTGTGTCTGTAAAAAAAGTATTTATAGGTCTTTAACTCTTCCTTTGGTCGTCCTTAATGAAGTGGGCTTGAAGATGGGCTCCGAAGAGCTGTTTTTGGGCCAAAACTGGTTCACCGCATGTGCGTGGCTTGGACCCGCAGCTAAAGGGTGTTTCGCCGCGGCTGGAGAGCCTAGACCCACGGCCTGGAGGCTTGGACCCGCGGTGGTTGGCCTATGACGTTGAAACTTCAATTCTTCTCTTGCCTATTTCGCAAGACTGGAGAACGTGCCTTCAGTCAATTGAATGTATCTTGAGATCTAACCGTTGGATTGTCTTGAAACCAACTGGGTATGAAAGGTGGTTCCACCGTCTATCGTGTATCCAAAGTTGGACGTGATCGGACGGTGTGAAGGTCTACATTGGGTATCAAACTTCTGGCAGTACGAAATTATCCAAAATATGGGTTTTCTCCAATTTGCGTCGCTTTGCCTAATAAACCTGAAAAGAGTCTTGAAACTAAAAATATGCGAAAACTATGATAAATACATGTAAAAGAAAGTGAAACACTTATTACAGTGTTCTAAAATAAATGGTAAAACGGGTAAAAATACAGTGTTATCATACCCCCAAACTTAAACCTTGTTTGTCCTCAAACAAGGCAAAACTTAAGCTTGGAAATGATCTAAAAAATCATAGAGAACTAGAAATCATGGAGACTGTCCTTTTAAACCATAACATTCGAACTACATCAAACGCAACCGAGCCTAAAAAATTCTCACTAGAAGTTTCCGTAACACTAGTTCACGGTATCCGTCATACGAAATATAAACTTTCAAAATCCAAAAATCAGTTCAACTAGCTCTCTAAATTCATTAAGTGCAAACGTGAACTTCTCATCAAAAAGATTAAACCAAGACAATCGAGGCTAGGTATTAAAGGCATTTAGACGTTAGGTTGAAAGGTTTACCGTAATTTCTCCGGAGGGTGCAAGATATTATGCAAAACAGCAAGAGATGAAGGATTTATTGATAACCATAGTTTCCAGTCACTTCTTCTTGCGTAAAAATGTTGCACTTCCTCATTTCTCCAAAAACAGAAGTTTTATGTCATTCCCCCAGACTTTGAATTTTATGTGGGCTCAGATTCACTGACTTCTCACAAACGAACCATGGATGCCTCATAAATATTTCGACCAACCTAGACTTTTTTTAGGCTTTTGTTTCCTTTCCCTTTCGATTATTTTCGATTTCCTTTTTTGTTTTTTTTTTTCGAAAGGGGGAAACGCTTTTTATTGAGATAGAGTCTTAGGGGCACAAAAATTTACCATGCTTTTGAGTTTTTCCAAGGCATAACCAAGCTCTTATCTTTGTTGAAATCACCTCCACCAATCGTGTATTGTCTTCGTCTTTAGTGACTGAAAACTGTGTCGTTCCTCCCTCTATGGCGTTTTTGCACATATATGCACATAAGACACAATTGCATGAGGTTCGAACAATGGTTAAGTTTCGGGTTGGGTACCAATTAAAGATGAGTTGGCCATTCATGTACGACAAATAGTGGTAAAAAGTTAAATAACATCATGAATGTATGATTCGTTATCTTTGCCTAAACCTGTGATGAGAACATTGAAGTCCAAGTATAATAGAGCTAGTAATTCCATCCTAAAGAATCTCTACGATTTAAATTCCTTTGGGGATTTCGCTATAATAGAAACTCTAGCTACCGCCTAGTCTAGAACCAAATTACGAAATAGCATGTTACTAGGAAATAGCGTAGAATCACATTGGTCAGTTATCGTCATGGATTTCTTTCATCATTCCCTCAAAACATATTACTACTTTATCGAAAAAATTGAAATTTTTGAAAGAAAGCGTGAAAAATGCAAAATGTAAAGACTCATGAAAGAAAATGGTGATTAGTAAGGGATGGAATCCTCCCCCAGACTAAAATCGCACTTTCCTCAGTGTGAAATAAATCGAGTAAGGACGAATAATAGATATATGTAATAATCGAAAAAGTTTAAGGGAAAAAGAAAACTTACCTGGAAGTGTTTGGGAATAAATGTGGGAATTGAATGGTGGTGGATGGGGGATGGAAAATGGTTCTGTGGTGATGGGGAATGGGTGTGGGGATGGTCGGGAACGAATGGGGATCGATCAGAAGGCTGGCCGCGAGTCGAAGGGCTGCACCCGCAATCACATAAAGCTTCGCCGCGGGTCTAGTGTGCGCGACCGCGACGAATGGACGGCTAGCCGCAGCTCGGGGATTTGCACCCACGGTTGACGGATCCTTTTGCGGTCAAGTCCTTCCTTGTGGTTTGTGCTGGACCGAGCAATTTCGAACCGTTATTTTTTCTTTTTGTCTTTTCGGTTTTTTGATTTTTTGGGTTTTTTATTTTTTTAAAACTAAAATTAATAAAAAGAAAACGTTAATAGAAAAAGAAAAAAAATCTAAAAATAAAAACGTACCGAAATGGGTTGCCTCCTATTGAGCGCTTTTGTTTAAAGTCGTTTAGCTCGACGTTCGTAGCTAGGTGAGCTCATTCGAAGAAAGGTCTTGTACAAAACAAGTTTCCTTTGATTTAACCTTGTAATCCTTCGTATAAAACATATCACGCCATTCCCACTCGGGATTTTTTTCATCAAGTCCGAGATGGTGATCTCCTACGGGATTACAATGGAAAATCAGACTTGGAGCCTCCTTGGAGTATGCTTCTTCTGCTTTGTCCGTGCTTGGCAAACGTGTTGGATGCTTATACGTTGAGGATTATGAGACTTCCGTCACGTCATAAGATCGAATCATGTTGGAAGATGCACGGGGAATGGTCCTTCATGATCTGAAGTGGTGAAGCATCCAAGGTGAAGACGGTTTGCTCAAAAAGGTGTGGCTAGATCACGAACAATCGAAGGAATGGAGAAACAGAGGCTGGCCGCGTGTGGAGAAGGCGCAGCCGCGGCAAAAGTTGGCTTGGCCGCGGATCAGTTAAGATCCCCTGCGGTGGAAGAGGGCTTGGCCGCGGGTGGATGAGGTGCGACAACTGCGGAGGTATCTCAGGCTGATTTGCTTGGTTCGTCATGTTTCTCGTCTTTACGTCATCTTTCTTGTGAAGAGTCTGGAGGGCAGAGTCTTGAGGGCCATTTAAGCTTCACCTTAGCTTCATTGAGTCTCCACCACGTATCATATGAGCACGGATAGAGTGTGCATCAAAAGGGATCTTTCCGCACGTCGAGATTGTCGGTTTGATGTTTTTCTCTAGTGTGACGGGTGCACCTTCTTCTAGAATATTTTCAATGTTCTTTGTAGCTATTCCAGGATCTAAGAGTGGTTCATCTCCGCTGCATGTGTTCATAAAATGGGAATCACGAAATCTCATTACCTTGATAGAGTATGGAACAACAAGTTTTCTGGGATCCTTCATCTTAGAAAGCGTCTTCAATGGTTGTTCGGATGCATCCGTTAGTGTCCCATCCTTCACAAGGTCTACCTCACGCTCAACGTGGTGAGGAGTAGGAGTAGAAACATGTCCTTATTCTTCTTGATGTTCTTCTTTGATGGCATGAGCTAGAGAATCCAAGGGACTTTTATTTGGTAGTTTCTTTCTAATCAATTTGGCTGTGGGTAGTTCATAAACCACGGTAGCTACGTAGTACCCTTCAACTTCGTGCATAGACTCGTTTAGTTCTTGAATAATACTGTCCACATTAGCTTTGGAAAAATCATGCCCCTCATTTGTTCCCTCCAAATGTCTCTTTAGTGTTGCCCTAAACTCTTTTAGTTTTGATGAATTCTTGGAGCATCCTTGTAGCAAGTTGCGTTCAAATCTCTCTTCATCAAAATCAGGGCATGATGATCTAATAATCGATTTTAACATGTCGATGAAATCGGGTGTGTAGAAGCATTGTTTGGTTAGTGCCGGTTTCCGATCCATGTAGTACGAATCACAGTAGTGGTGTGAATCACGAGAGTAGTGAGCATAAGGTGGGTCGTAATAACCATGCTCGTAGTAGTGATCTCGCTCCAGAGGCGAGTCCATATTTCAAAGTCTGAAACAAAGAAAAAACAAAAACGAAAATAAAAAATAAAAGTTAGTCTTAGAGTCGATTTACTAACCTCTAAAGTGTGACATAATGAGTAGCGATTGCCTCCCTGACAACGGCGCCAAAAACTTGATGCGCTCAGATTCGTCTCCGAAAGTTCAATTTTTAAATTTATAAACCTAAAAGTTCTGCAAGTGCACATACGTGAGTTGTAGTACTTTAGGTATCGATCCACATGGAGGGAATGCTGTTCTGCGAGACCTTAGAAAAAGAGTTATTAAGGAAGTCTAAAACAATAATAAGGTTTATGGTTTGTCACGAATTCGAAACTAGTAATTTAAACTAAACGAAAAGAGAAAATAAAAAAGCGAGTAAATAAGCAAATAATAAACTTAAACGAGAAAGTAAGAAAGCAAGCAAGTAAATAAGAAAGCAAGTAAATAAATTAAACGAATAAGCAAAGCAAAAACGTAAACAATTAAACTAAGCGTTGGGCAATCGGGAACTCTGTAGGGATCATGGTCGATTATCATAAAGAATTTGCTAGGGTTTTTAAAGCGACTTTTGTCGTCTTTGGATTCTTGAACTTGGAACAAGAACACTATGTATAGTCTATTTTCGTACACCCTACACACCTACAAATTTTGTAATCGACCGGTAGCTTTCGTCTCTGGCCGTGCAAAAAGTTAGTTATTATACTCAAAAGTCGTTAACGCTCACAACCCCTCGCCAAGTATATTTTCGAAATCTTGTGACGGTTTTGCTCGTCTACCCTAGGTCAAACATACGGACCCAGTGCTTTCGTAGCTCTAAAAATATTTAAGATCAGTTGCAAGATAGCTAATCAAGAAAACATGCATTAAGAATAAGGATAGAACGAAGAATCATAATCGATACCCTACACTAAAACCTAAAGAGAAATCGGTCCATCAGAGCCCCTTGAGAACCCTTAACCCAACGGGAAAACTACTCAGTTACGACCATGCAAGAAAAAATTGAGATTCTGAATTGCATAACCAATAGATTAGAAATTAAACAAAAGGGTTCAAGGGAAATCCCTATCTCCCTAAACAAAGAACGAAGAAAAAAAGTTTGGTGCAAAAAGTAATCTAAAAGTGACACCAAAGGATGTTACGAAATTGTATATGTAAAACAAGTATTTATAGGTCTTCAACTCTTGTTTTGGTCGTCCTTATGGTTTCTTTGAAAAGAAAACGAAGTGGGCTTGAAGATGGGGTTCGAAGAGCTATTTTGTTTGTCGAAACTGGTTCACCGCGTGTGCGTGGCTTGGAATCGCGGCCAAAGCGTGTTTCGCAGCGGCTGGAGAGCCTAGACCAGCGGCCAGGAGTGTTTCCGCCATGGCCAGGAGGCTTGGACCCGCGGTGGTTGGCCTATGAGGTTGAAACATAAATTCTTCTCTTGCTTCTTTCGCGAGACTGCAGAATATCCGTTCAGTCAATTGGATGTATCTTGAGATCTAACCGTTGGATTGTCTTAAACCCAACTGTGTATGGAAGATGGTTCTCCCTTCTATCATTTATCCAAATGTGGGCATGATCGGATTGTGAGAAGGTCTCCATTGGATGTCAAATTTCTGACGGTACAAAATTGTCCAAAATCTGGATTTTCTACAATTTGCGTCGTTCTTGCTAAGAAACCTGAAAAGAGTCTTGAAACTACAAATATGCGAAAACTATGATAAGAACATGTAAAAGAAAGTGAAACACTTATTAAAGTGAAACACCTAAAATAAATGGTAAAACGGGTAAAAATACGGTGTTATCTGAATGCTCCTTGGACGCGGGTGGAGCCTCCCTGCCCGCGGTGGCTCTGCTTCATGGCAGCTTCGTCTACCTTTGGTGCTTCGTGAATATTAGATGATCCAACCATTGGAATGTCTCCAAACAAATTGCATTTGAAAGTTGGTTGTGTCTTCTTTGTTGTGTCTAAATTTGGGGATGATCAGACGTTGAGAATGGCTTCTTTTACTGCAAGACTTATGAGGGTCTAAGTTTATCCAAAAATGTACTTTTGTTCCGAAATACATATTTTTATCCCGGGTTACCTGAAATGTCTTTTAAAACTCTAAAATATGGAAATCCTTCGAAAACCATTGAAAACGGAGTTTAAACACCTGCAAAAGATATTAAAATCATCCATAAAAATGGTCAAAAACTGGTGTTATCAAGTCCCCCAGACTTAGATCTTTGTTTGTCCTCAAACAAAAAAAAAATGCTGTCCTCGGAAAGAAGTTTTCAAAAACGAATGAACTAACAAAAATCTCAGTGACCGTTCTTCTAAACCATAACCAACGCAATACATCAATCGGGACTTAGTCTAGAAAATTCTCACCAAAGTACAACAACGCTAGTCCACGGTATTCGTCATGCGAAAATCTAACACTTAAACTCTAAATTCAAGTCAACTAGCTCTTAACATTCATTAAGGGTTGCGTGATTCTCATCAAAAAAGTACTAAACAAGACAATCGAGGCTAGGCATTAAGGGCTTTTTAGAGGTGAGGTTAAAAGTGTTTCAGGTTACTGTATTTTCACCGGAGGATGCTTATTATTATGCAAAACAGCAATAGAGGATGGAGCTGTTGACGTCCACAGTTTCAAGTCACTTCCTACTCGCATAAGTATTGTTACGAACTTATCCTTTTCGGGACTTTTTTACCCTGTCAAGGTACAGTTTCTGGTTTTCATAATCCACTCAGTTCATCTGTTTTCTCTCACCAACTCTAGGCTAGATAAAACTGGGGACAGTGTTGTTTAAGTCTGGGGGAGGTAGTCGCTGACTTTGTTTTTGTTTTTCTTAGAGTCAGTACATTTTTGAGTCATTCGTTGTTTTATTGAGTCAAAACTTTGTCTGAGACTCTTATCGTTCTCTTGAATCTATTAATTTGACCTTGCTTCTAAGTGACCATTGTTGCAGGATCAGTTCTAGATCGACTAATGATAAATCCTAATGAAAAATCCAAAGGCTGACCGGTTAACCAGAAGACACTCATGTTTCCAGCAAAGTTCCTTAAAGCCTGAGCCAAATTTTTGCACTTCATCATTGTGGTTAGTATCTATAGAACTTGATTCCTCATTCGTATCTGACAAAGGAACCCATATGTTTGAAAATAACGGTATTTCTCTCCCTGTTACAAGTTAATTAATAAGTGCATTAAAAGATGAAATGATTTTCTTCTGAGTAGAGGGTTAGGAAAATTTCCAGCGATCCCATTATTCTACTCGAGAGGGAATGATCACACAGAGGATTGGAAGCGAGGCTAGGATTTTCCTATGATGCCATTATTCGCCTACATCCTTTGATACGTTGAGAGGAAAGAACCGGGGATTCGGTGGCAAACACCATCACTACTCGCGTCTCATACCTTGATGTGTATATGCAAAGCTAAAAACAAAAGAGAGAACATAATAAGAAATAAGTCTGGGGGAGAGAAATAATACCAAAAAGTGTGAAAAAGGGTGGTTCCTTGTCATGATATTGTATGGGAAAGAACCTAGAAGGTTCTTGATACTAATTCACAGCAATGAAACTGGCGGGGATTGCTTGATTGAACAATGCTATGAGATAATGTGTGTAGTCTGGAAAGCTGTGAATGTCTACGGAGAAGTACATGGTGGTTAGATCAAAAGCTGGTTAGGTGACATTTGGGTGCTTGGGAAATTGGTCATCTCCACGTTTCAAAGACAGGTGAGTCTCTACGTTTTCAAACCTCTTTCTCTGGTTTAGTCTTCTATTTGCTTGAGGGCAAGCAAAATGCTAAGTCTGGGGGAGTTGATATATCATGGTTTTTACCCTGTTTAAGCCATGATATAAGTCTGTTTTATCGAGTTTTTATTCTATTATAGCGTCTTTTACAGGTTTTAGCATATTTGGAGCATTATTGGAAATATTGGAGTTTTATGGAGCATTATGGAGCAAAACTGAAGTCTTGTGACTAAGTACCTGATCGGAGCGTCAAGCATCGATCGATACCCCCTGGTATCGATCGACACCCATCGAAGCAGAATACAAGTCACGACTTTAATGAAGTTTGAAGAATTGCAGAACTTGCCTAGAAGACTTTAATATTTACAAGAAGACCCCAATTCGTGTTTAGACTATTTAATTAGGTTTTACAGCCACTTTGGCTGTGTGCTTTTTCATTATTTTGAGTTTTAGAGCTTTTGAGAGGGGAGACAAGTCAGAACGTACTCTGTTCGTTTGAGAGAAGATTTCGAACCCATGTTTTACTATACTCTTATTTTATTCTATTAATGATTTATTCAGTTATGTTGATTGTTTCATTCTTCATGTCCGAGTAGATCCCTTGTTAGGTTCAGGGTTCTCAATAGGGTTTTCTCTGAATGCTAGGTTGACTTATTTGCTAAGATTCATTATCTGAACTAGTTCTTCACCATAGGTTGTTTGCAAAGCTAATTCTGGATTGATCACCTAGAACTTAGATCTTAGGATAACTCATTAGGCGTGAGTGTGCGATTAATTACCTGATAAAACATAGGGTGAGCAAAATAACTATTCGCAAAGAGATTTGGTTTAGTTGTTTTGTGAATATATTGAACTTGTAGATTAAAACCTGATTTAGACTTTAGGATTCACAAAGAGATTTGGAATTCCTAGGATTTAGATTTAGATAGTTTTCGCAACGAGAGTTGGTTAGCTATACTTTAGTGATTTGAGTTGAAGAACCGCGCTAAATCTGAATCCTGCTAGTTAATTTATCTGCATTCATTGATTCCCTGAGAAATACCCTGAACCTATCTTTCTCCAACTGAATTTACATCCGTTTTAATTTACGTACTTGTTTTCAATACCATTGATTGCTTAGCGTAATTCCCACATCCATAATCTATTGTGTGTCTCTGTGAGTCCTTGTGTTCGACCCCTAGCTATACTATAACAACTGCTTTAGTATCTAAATAGGGTATTAATTTGAGAATATCACCTCACACCATGCTTCTTAAGTAGACTTTCCAACACCTTATTGATGAAATGACTACCTCCATCACTAATGACCACCCTTGGAACTTCGAACCTCGGAAAGATTACAGACTTGAATAGTTTTAGAACGACCTTGGCATCGTTGGTCGGGCTTGCAATGGTTTCCACCCATTTGGAGACGTAATCGACCGCCACCAATATGTATTGGTTACCATATGATGACGGAAAAGGTCTCATAAAATTGATGCCCCACACGTCAAACATCTCCACCACAAGGATTAGGTTTTGGGGCATTTCATCGCTCCTCCCAATATTCCATTTCCTTGGGCATGCATCACATGTGGAGACAAAGAGGTGTGCATCCTTGAATAATGAAGACCACCAAAAACCGGATTGCAAGACCTTTGTAGCGATTTTGTAGGATGCATGATGCCCACCATAGCTTGACCCGTGACAATGGAGTAGGATCCCTTGGACTTCTTCTTCCGCCACGCATTTCCTATACAAATCATCCGAGTACAACTTGTATAAGTAGGGCACGTCCCAATAGTATCTTGTCACGTCGTGGAAGAACTTCTTCTTCTTATACCCATCCAAAGGCGGTTTCTTCCCGCACACTAAGTAGTTCACTAGATCCGCAAACCACGGTAGTTTCTCGTCTTGTAACCCATTGACACTCTCTAGTCCTCGCACGCCTTCAACCCCTTTCTTCAAGACACCAACAACCATGAGACTCTCCTCGGGGAGCTTATCATCAATTGGGACAAGGTCTTCAACCCTCATTCTAGACAAGTGATCTGCGACCCCATTCTCTATCCCCTTCTTGTCAACTATCTCCTAGTCAAACTCTTGTAGAAGCAAGATCCAACAGAGTAGCCTTGGCTTGGTATCTTTCTTGGCATGAATGTTTCTCAAAGTCGCGTGATCGGTGTAGACAATCACCCTTGATCCCACAACATAAGACCTAAACTTCTCCATTGCAAAAACCACGGCTAGCAACTCTTTTTCCATTGTGGCATAACAGGTTTGAGTGTCATCTAAGGTCCTCCTTGCATAGTAGATGACATTGGTCTTCTTGTCCTTCCTTTGACCCAAAACCGCTCCAACCGCATAATCACTAGCATCACACATGATCTCGAAAAGAAGATCCCAATCCGGGGCTTGGACAATGGGAGCACTAACCAACGCCTTATTGATCTCTAGAAACGCTACCATACACTCCTCATCATATAAGAACTCAACCTCCTTGCAAAGTAATCTTGTGAGAGGTCTTGTGATTTTTGAGAAGTCTTTGATGAACCTTCGGTAGAACCCCGCATGACCCAAGAAAGACCGGATGTCTTTGACCGACTTAGGCGGCTCCAAGCTAACCATCACCTCTATCTTGGCATTGTCTACCTCAATCCCCTTCTCGGAGATCTTATGCCCAAGCACAATGCCTTCACGTACCATGAAATGGCACTTCTCCCAATTGAGCACCAAGTTCGCTTCTTCGCATCGTTGCAAGACCCTATAAAGATTAGACAAGCAAACACCAAACGAAGAGCCATACATGGAGAAGTCGTCCATAAAGACTTCTACCATGTCTTCAATAAGATCGGAAAAAATGGACATCATGCAACGTTGGAATGTCGCGGGCGCATTACACAACCCAAATGACATCCTCCGATATGCGAAGGTGCCATAAGGGCATGTGAAAGTCGTTTTCTCTTGGTCATTCGGGTGTATGGGTATTTGAAAGAAACCCGAATAACCATCTAGAAAGCAATAAAATGGATGATTAGCTAGACGTTCAAGCATTTGATCTATGAAAGGTAATGGAAAAATATCCTTACGAGTGGATGAATTCAACTTCCTATAGTCAATGCACATTCTATGCCCGGTTATTGTCCTAGTATGTATCATTTCCTCCTTTTCATTTTTAACAACCGTTATCCCCCCCTTTCTTAGGCACACAATGAACCGGTGAGACCCAAGTACTATCCGATATTGGGTAGATAATGGCCGCGTCTAAGAGCTTAAGAATCTTTCTCTTTACAACATCTTTCAAATTAGGATTCAATCTTCTTTGATGTTCAATAGAGGTCCTTGATTCATCCTCTAAATGGATTATATGCGTGCACAAACTAGGGGAAATACCTTTGATATCATCCAAAGAATAGCCAATTGCTCTCCTATATTTACTAAGTTCTACAAGAAGGGAGGATAGTTCGTTCTCATCTAGACTCTCATTCACAATAACCGGGTAAGACTCGTTGGGACCTAAGAACGCATACCTTAGTCCCGCGGGAAGTTGCTTTAAGTCCACCTTTGGGGTTTTGAGCTCGCTCCAATCGTCCTCCTCAAGACTAGACTTACCCTTGCTAGTCTCTTCAACGGCTAGAACGAACTCCTCTTGAACCGTGCTAACCTTTAAACCATCTTGACCCTTGGTACCGCGAATACACAACTCAACAAATGGTGTGTCTTTTTCGACCGGTTTGTGCGAATCTATGAGTAGCTCATAACCTTGACTCTCCTTGCTCAAGAACCCATGATCACCGCGCTCCTTGGTCAAAACCACTTCCAACCCGTCTTCTACTCTCATTTCCTCAAGCAATTCGTCGGCTAGCTCATCCATGGTCTCTATGTAGAAACATTGGCCATCTATGGTGGGCTTCTTCATCACCTTGTTGATATCAAACTCAAGGACTTCTCCTTTACCCAAATGGAAATCTATTTTGCCTTTCCTCACATCGATTATCGCCCCCGCGGTTGCTAGGAATGGCCTACCAAAGATAAGAGGGTCTTTCGGTTCCTCATCCATTTCAAGTACCACAAAGTCCGTGGGGACAATGAAATCCTTCACCACAATAGGAAGATCCTCAAGCAAACCAATAGGAACCCTCACGCTCCTATCCGCAAATCTTAGGGAGATGTTGCATGCCTTGTAGCGTGTGAAACCTATTCTCTTGGCTACCGAAAAATGGCATGAGGCTTACACTTGCTCCAAGATCACACAAACAATGGTTGAAAGCTAGATGACAAAGTGCACAAGGTAGCGTGAATGATCCCGGATCTCCTAGCTTCTTTGGCACCATCTTCTTTTGTATTATGTTACTACACTCGTGAGTTAAAATGACCATAGACTCCATCTCCTTAGCCTTCTCATTCACGGCATCTTTCAAGAATTTGGCGTATTGAGGGACAAGTAAGAAGGCAACAACCAAAGGCATTGTGAGTTCCACCTTCTCCATTTTCCTATCAAAGATGGCTTTGTACTTGTCCATAAGTTGCATCTTGAACCGCCCGTGAAAAGGTAGCTTAGGAACGTATGGCTTAGGGACAAACACCTTCTTCTTCGGTTTCTCTTGAGCTACAACAACTCTAGGCTTTACCTTCTCAACTTTTTCAACATTGTCGTGCTCTCTCACTACCTCATCTTCAACCAATTCGTCGTCCTCTTGAAGTTCCACCCCCCCCCCACTTTGCTTCTCAATGTCCGCATTGAGAGGAGAAGGAGCTTCTCTTGGAGGCAAGACCGTACCACTTCTTAAGGTGATGGCGTTTACATACTCCTTAGGATTAGCTTCGGATTTGCCTGGGAGTTGACCTTGTGCGCGTGAAGAAGAGGCAACACCTTTGTTCTCCATTTGTTTTATCTTGGAGTTCAAAGCCCCAATCTTTGTGTTGAGGTCATTGTAAGAGCAATCCACCCGCGTATTGATCTCCGCTTGTCCCTTGAGTAATTATTGGAACATGGAGCTCAAATCAAGCTCTTGAGGTTTAGACGTAGTTGCTTGACCTTAAGGCACAAACCCTTGTTGTTGGCCTTGAAAACCGGGTGGAGCTTTGGGTTGAAATCTACCTTGGTTCACTTGGAATTGGTTCCTTGGGACAAAGCCTTGTTGGTTGGTATTAGAAGCTTGGCCTTGAGGTTGGAATTGCTTTGGTGGGGCTCCTTGAGGTTGATTAGGTTGTGGAGGGTAGACTTGGTCTTGTGGTTCTCCACATTTGTGTTCCGGTAGGAGAAGTTGGGGTGGTTCCTATAGTTTTTGTTGAACCCTTGTCTTTGGTAGTTCCCTTGGTTTTGGTAGTTCCCTTGATTCCCCACGTAGTTCACCTCCTCTTGAGTGTTCATGTCCACGTTCTCCTCTTGATAACAACCTTGGTTCTCATCATAGGCATCCACAAAGTTGACCGTCTTTTGGGAAGACACTAGTAGTTTATCAATCAAATTGGCTTGCTTGTCCAACTTGTCGTTAAGAGCTTTCATATCTTTGGCCCGCTTGATCTCATCAAAGTCGCTAGTAATCCTTGCGGCGCGGTCATAGTCGTCGCCATAGGTACCGTCACTTTGGGCCAAGTTCTCGACAAGCTCCATTGCTTCCTCAACGTCTATAGCCAAGAAGTTTCCGTTAGATGCCGTGTCAAGTAGCATACGGATCTTAGGCAAAGCACCTCGGTACATAGTGCTAAGGAGAGAGGCATTGCTAAAGCCGTGATGTGGACACTGAGAAGTGTAGTGATATATCATGGTTTTTACCCTATTTAAGCTATGATATAAGTCCTTTTTATAGAGTCTTTATAGTATTTTGGAGTGTTTTAGAGTCTTTTACAGGTCATAGCACGTTGGGAACATTATTGGAGATATTGGAGCTTTCTGGAGCATTTGGAGCAAAGCAGAAGTTCGTGTTGCTGAGAACCCGATATAAAGCCTTGGTATCGTTCAATACTGGCTAGTATCGATCGATACCCATCACAGCAAGACACGACCCGCGAGTTTTCCAAGACTTGAAGAATTGCAAAAGTTCCCAGAAGTCTTTAATAATTACAAGAAGCCCCAATTCGTGTTTTAGGTTATTTATAGGGATTTTACAGCCACTTTTATGGCTATGCTTTATTTTGCTTTGGTTTAAGAAAGAACTTGGTGAGAGAGACAAATCTAAATCTCCCTTCGTCCGAGATCAGATCTCAAAACCTCTTGTTACTCTTTTTTATTTTCTATTGAGTATTTATTCAAACATGTCTATTGATTCAATTTCCATGTCTGAGTAGATCTCTTGTTAGGTTTGGGGATTCTCATAAGGGATTTCTTTGAATGCTAGGTTGATTAGTTATTTAGGGTTCATAATCTGAATTAGTTCTTCACCTTAGGTTGTTCTCAAAGGTAATTCTAGATTGATCACCTGGAACTTAGACCTCAGGATAATTGATTAGGCACGTGATATGCTCAATTTAATACCCTAAAGTACTAAAGCAGTTGTTGTTGTTTAGTTAGGGGTCGAACCACATAAGACTCAAAGAAACGCACAATAGATTATATAGATTCGAAACACGCTAAATCAGAAGATGTAAACGAAAAGCAATGCAGAAATTAAAGGAGTTGTAAATCAATGGAGGAAATATAGGCCCAGGGTTTTTCTCAGGAAATCAATGAATGCAGACTAACTAACTAACATGATTTAGATTACGCACGGTTCTTGAACTGAAATCACTAAGATATAATTAACCAACTCTCGTTGCGAAAACTATCTAAATCTAAATCCTAGGAATCCCAAATCTCTTTGCGAATCCTAAATTCTAAATCAGCTTTAATATCAGGTTTGATATGTTCACAAATCAATTAAACCAAATCTCTTTGCGAATAATCAATTTGCTCACCTAAGGTTCTATCATGTAATTAATCGCACTCTCGTGCCTAATCAATTATCCTAAGATATAAGTTCCAGATTCGTCAACCTAGAATTAGCTTTGAGAACAACCTATGGCGAAGAACTAATTCAGATAGTGAATCCTTAAACAGATAATTAACCTAGCATTCAAAGAAATCCTTTATGTAAAAACCCTAAACCTAAGGTGGATCTACTCAGACATGGCAATTGAATCAAAAGACATGTTTGAATAAATCATCAATAGAATAATAATAAAGGTTCTTGAGATCTGATCTCGGACGAAGGGAAATCAGACTTGTCTCAAACCAAAGTAAAATAAAGCATAAAAAGGCATAGCCTAAACAGATGGCTGAAAACTCCTATTTATAACCTAAATCACGAGTTGGGGTCTTCTTGTAATTATCAAAGACTTCTGGGCACTTTTGCAATTCTTCAAGTCTTGGAAAACTCGCGGGTCGTGTCTTGCTGCGATGGGTATCGATCGATACCAAGGGGGTATCGATCGATGCTTGCCGTGAAAACATGTACTCAGCAACACGATCTTTAGCTCTGCTCCAAAAAGCTCCAATATCTCCAATAATCCTCCAAACGTGCTAAGACCTGTAAAAGACTCTAAAACACTACAAAACACTAGAAAGACTCTATAAAAAGGACTTATATCATGGCCTAAACAGGGTAAAAACCATGATATATCAACTCCCCCAGACTTAGCTTTTGCTTGCCCTCAAGCAAATAAAAGACTAAACAGAGAAAGAGGTTTGAAAACGCGGAGACTCACTTGTTCATGAACCATCGAAATGACCCTTTTCACAAGTACCCAAATGTCACCTGATCAACTTTTGATCTAACCACCATGTACTTCTCCATAGACATTCACAGCTTTTCCAGACTCCACACAAAATCCCACAGCATTGTTCAAGTAAAGCCCTCATCGCCAGTTTCATCGCTGCAGCTAACATTCAAGAACCTTCTAGACTCTTTACCAGACAATACCATGACAAAGGAACCACCCTTTTTGTATCGATTTCTCTCCCCCAGACTTATTTCTTATTATGTTCTCTTTTTTTATATTTTCGGCTTTAGCATATACACATCAAGGTATGAGACGCGAGTATTGATGGTGTTTGCCACCAAATCCCCGGTTCTTCCCTATCTATGTATCAAAGGATGTAGGCGAAAAATGGCATCATAGGAAAATCCTAGCCTCGCTTCCAAACCTTTGTGTGATCATCCCCTCTTAAGTAGAATAATGGGATCGCTGGAAATTTTCCTAACCCTCTACTCAGAAGAAAGTCATTTCAATCTTTTATGCTCTTATCTATCAACTTATAACAGGGGAGAGAGATACCATAACTCTAAACACATTGGTTCCTTCATCAGATATGAATGATGAATCAAGCTCTAAAAACACTAACCACATTGATGAAGTGCAAAATTTGGCTCAGGCTTCAGAAGAACTCTGCTTGAGACATGGATGTTTTCTAGTCAACTGGTCAGTCCTTGGATTTTTCATTAGTCGATCTAGAACTGATCCTGTAACACTGTGCACTCAAAAACAAAATCAAATCAATAGGTTCAAGCACAGGATCAT
>PKML01009043.1:0-47276 GCA_002933935.1 Eutrema yunnanense | reverse complement strand
TCAACCTAGAATTAGCTATGAACACAACCTAAGGTGAAGAACTATAATTCAGATGGTGAATCCTAAACAGATAATTAACCTAGCATTCAAAGAAATCCTTTATGAGAAAACCCTAAACCTAAGGTGGATCTACTCAGACATGGCAATTGAATCAAAAGACATGTTTGAATAAATCATCAATAGAATAATAATAAAGGTTCTTGAGATCTGATCTCGGACGAAGGGAAATCAGACTTGTCTCAAACCAAAGTAAAATAAAGCATAAAAAGCATAAAAAGGCATAGCCTAAACAGATGGCTGAAAACTCCTATTTATAACCTAAAACACGTGTTGTGGTCTTCTTGTAATTATCAAAGACTTCTGGGCACTTTTGCAATTCTTCAAGTCTTGAAAAACTCGCGGGTCGTGTCTTGCTGCGATGGGTATCGATCGATACCAAGGGGGTATCGATCGATGCTTGCCGTGAAAACAGGTACTCAACAACACGATCTTTAGCTCTGCTCCAAACTGCTCCAAAAAACTCCAATATCTCCAATAATCCTCCAAACGTGCTAAGACCTGTAAAAGACTCTAAAACACTACAAAACACTAGAAAGACTCTATAAAAAAGACTTATATCATGGCCTAAACAGGGTAAAAACAATGATATATCAGCACGACATTGCAATTAATTACCTGATAGAACCTTAGGTGAGCAAATTGATTATTCGCAAAGAGATTTGGTTTAATTGATTTGTGAACATATCAAACTTGAAATTAAGGCTGATTTATTCTTTGGGATTTGCAAAGAAATTTGGGATTTTGAAGTTTAGATTTAGATAGTTCTCGCAACGGCAGTTGGTTAATTATACTTTAGTGATTTGAGTTCGAGAACCGTGCGTAACCTAAACCCTGATTAGTTAGTTTATTTTGCATTCATTGATTTCCTGAGAAATATGCCTGAACCTATCTCTTTCCCATCGAATTACAACTCGTTTACTGCTTACTGCTTTTTGTTTAATCTGAACTGCTTAGCTTGATTCGATTCTATTTAATCTATTGTGTGATTTCTCTGAGTTCTTGTGTTCGACCCCTGATATACTGCAGCAACTGCTTTAGTACTGTTTAGGGTATTAATTTGAGCATATCATGTAGCTTCTAAATCTCTCCCAAGCCTCGTTGAAAGACTCATTGGACCGTTGTGTAAAGCTTGAGATCTTGTTGCGAAGCTTGGCGGTTCTAACCGGTGAAAAGAATTTGGCGAGAAACGCGCGTTTGCAATCATCCCATGAGGTTATAGATCCTTCTTTTCCCATTGGTGAGCCTTGTCACCTAAAGAGAACGGGAAGAGGCGAAACTTGAACCCATCTTCGGAGACCCCATTGATCTTCGTGAGACCACATATCCGGTCAAATTGGTCAATGTGGTCTAAGGGATCCTCCATGGACAAACTGTGGAATTTGTTGGCTTGAACCATGTTGATAACCCCAGGCTTCACTTTGAATTTGTTGTTCTCCACCGGTGGAGCTTGAATGCCTTGGAAGTTTTGGTGAGCATTAGCGGTATAACCCTCTCCAACAACGTTTCTAGCTCTTGGTGGATGGTTGGGGCCTCTCATTGGCCGGCCGGGTGGATGTGGGGCGTTGTGGGCGTGGCCTCCTTGTGCGTGGTGGTTTCCATTACTACCTTGTGCGGGGTTGTTTCCCACATTGTCATGAATGTCCCCAAGTGGAACATTTTCATAGTGATCCATGTCGTTCTCAACTTCTTGTTGTCTCACACGTGCTTCCCTTGTTCAAAACCCTCGGTATGATCGATGTATGTCGTCTCTTGGTTAAACTAGATTGTCGTTGCCTCGAGATCGTGTATGCATGCACCTATAGGTGTAGAGAGAGCAATGGAAAGCAAACAAGATTAGAAACTGTGTATCAAATAAAGCTTAATCTCACAAAGAGCCTAAATCTCAATGTTAAAACAAATCCCAATATGGCAACGACGCCAAATTGATACAAGACTTTTTATTCTCTATGAGGTATCAATATCCCCAATACGATGTAGTAAGGAGGTTATCAATCCATAATTGGGATCATTCTAAGCACTAAGAATGCAAGAGACTTAAAGCAAGTTAAGCTAAACAAGTGTGGTTGTTGTTAAGTATCCAATTCTAATTAAGCAAGCTAAAGCACTAAACAAGATAGTAAATCAATAAACAAAAGCGGAACAAGAGATAGGGTTATTGATGTAAGGTGATCCAAATCCAATTAGTGGTGTTCATTGACACAAAAAAGCTAATCCCTAGGCAAGAGACCCTTAATCTTGACTAACTCTCTTTCAAGCAACTAATCACTATGCTAATCACCTAATTCATTAACAAACTTTCATTTGTGAATCATTAATTAGCAAGCATTAAGAATATAAACAAGATCAACCAAAAATACACCCTAGACAACTATATCATAGGCTAAGAGCATAAATCTCTTGTCTAGTTCATCAAGGCATTTCATCAAACACTTGGTGTTCATGAAATGCCCTCTGACCTAGATCCACTCTTTCAAGCTGAATCTAGCATTAACGACACTAGACTAGAAAGAATATAAGATTATCTAAACCTAAACACCACTAATCAAACCTTGGACCACCCTAATCTACCATACCTCAAGATCCTAAAGATTACTCACTAATCATCATGAGTTCAACAAATCCAAGAAAACAAGAGTTAAAACTCATGATCAAGATGATTGGATGATTATAAAATAGAAGATAGAAGGATTCAATCAAGAAAACAATACTCAAATTGCATTAAACAAAAGGATCAATCTCTTACAAATCACTCTTAGAGAGGGTTTTTGCTTAAGAAAAGACTTAGCCCATCAAAATTAGGTTTTTGGGCATAAATTGTGAATAGTGACGAACCGGGTCGACCCGGTTTAAATGGATAAAAAGTTCTTATTGGCCAATACCGAGGTCACTCGTCGGTGCAACACCTCGGTATTGAGCCTGGGTTTGTGCTGGGTATCGATCGATACTGACGAGTATCGGTCGACACCCACTTCAGCAGACACGAGTCGCGACTTTTTCAAGAGTTGAAGAATTGCAATTTGGTCCAGAAGACTTTAATAATTACAAAAAGCCCCATAACGTGTTTTAGCATTATAATTAGGTTTTTTAGCCACTTTGATGGCTACGCATTTTATTACTCTTGATTTTACTCTGGTTTTTGGAGCGAAAGTTTGAACTCCTGTTTTTATTGATTTCTTTGATGATCTATTCAATCATGATGTTTTCATCCTCCATGTCTGAGTAGATCCACTTTAGGTTCAGGGTACTCATAAAGGTTTTCTCTGAATGCTAGGTTGATTAGTTTATTAGGATTCACCATCTGAATTAGTTCTTGGCTTTAGGTTGTGTTCAAAGCTTGTTCTAGATTAGCTACCTAGAACATAGATCTTAGGATAATAGATTACACACGACAGTGCGATTAATTACCTGATAGAACCTAAGGTGAGTAAAATAACTATTCGCAAAGATATTTGGTTTAGTTGGTTTGTGAACAAATCAAACCTGATCTAAAAGTTGATTTAGACTTTAGGATTCGCAAAGAGATTTGGAATTCCTAGGATTTAGATTTAGATAATTCTCGCAACGACAGTTGGTTAATTATACCTTAGTCATTTGAGTTCAAGAACCGCGCTAAATCTGAATACTGCTAGTTAGTCTATCTGCATTCATTGATTTCCTGAGAAATACCCTAAGCTTATCTTTCTCCCATCGAATTTACAACTCGTTTACTGTTTATTGTTTTTGTTTCATCTGAATTGCTTAGCTTAATTCGATACTATACAATATATTGTGCGTTTCTGTGAGTCCTTGTGTTCGACCCCTACTTTAATGCAACTACTGCTTAGTACTTTTAGGATATTAATTTGAGCATATCAAATTTGGCGCCGTTGCCGGGAACTCAATTCGCCAATAGATTTTAGTCTGAGAATTTTGACTAAGTTCGTCGGTATCGATCGATACTACCTAGTATCGGTCGATACTCGTCGTTTTCTTTTTGTTGATATCGATCGACACCACCCAGTGTCGGTCGATACTCAACGTGTTTTTTTTTTGTTTGTTACTTACGTGCTTTGCCTAGTGTGTTTCAGGTGTGAATTTGGAACGTACAAACAGGAAAGCAAAGAAGCCAGCAGAGATGAACAACACGATGATTCTGATTCAGGATGCTGCTAGAGCTTTGACAGATCAAGAAGGTCAGTTGTGCAACGAGAGAGGACAACGTCTGGATGGAGAGGGGAACATCATTCCACCTTCTCTTGTTGTCGCTGGGAATATCGCTGGGAACGCGAATGCAGGGAGTGTTGTGGCTACTCGCGGTAGGACGATTGGTGAGTACAACATGCCTGATCAGTTTTATGCCAATCGATCAGCGATTCGTCCTCCACTTTTTCAGAGGAATGACTTTGAGCTGAAACCTGCATACTTCACTCACTACAAGAAAACACAGTTTTTGCGACTCCCAAAAGTGTCCCAAAATAGTCGCAAATGACATGTTTGCGACTATTTTGCGACTAAAATAAGTAGTCGCAAATAATTGGTCGCAAAATACAGTTGTCGCAAAATAGTCGCAAATATACGACTACTTTAGAACGACTTATTGGCGTCGCAAATATACGACTACTTTGGAACGACTTATTAGAGTCGTATATAAGCGACTATTTTAATACTGAAATTAAAGGTCGTTTATTAGCGACTATATTCTAACATCTTTTGCAGTCGTATTAAAGAGACAACTTTGGAACGGTTATGTAGTCGTTCTTTAGCAACAATTTCTAGACACTTTGAATTGTCGTATATTAGCGATGATTTACTGACATCGTGTTTAGTGGTATTATAAAGACTACTTTTGGGACGATTTTGTAGTCGTATTTTAGCGACTATTTTGGGACGGTTGTTTTTGCGACTGTTTCGAGAACTTAGTCGCAAAAGAGTTACATACGAGCATCTAATTTGCCACTACTTTTTATCAATATAGTCACAAAAGAGTCACTTATTACCAACATATTTGCCACTATTTTGTTGCGGTCTTGGCCAGAACAAAATCAAAATTGAAATACAAAAAACCTAAAATCAAAATTGAAATAGAAATTTGAAATTCAAGTTTTTATAACAAAAAAAACTTTATACAAAACATAATATGCTTTTTACATTATATCCAAAAACATAATAGCCAAAACTTTAAACATCCAAACTCAAAATCTCAAAGAACCTAATATATTAAGATGGAGAGATTGTGGCTTCTGCGTTGGCTGGTGCGTTGGCTGGTGCGTTGGCTGGTGCGTTGGCTGGTGCGTTGGCTGGTGCGTTGGCTGGTGCGTTGGCTGGTGCGTTGGCTGGTGCGTTGGCTGGTGCGTTGGCTGGTGCGTTGGCTGGTGCGTTGGCTGGTGCGTTGGCTGGTGCGTTGGCTGGTGCGTTGGCTGGTGCGTTGGCTGGTGCGTTGGCTGGTGCGTTGGCTGGTGCGTTGGCTGGTGCGTTGGCTGGTGCGTTGGCTGGTGCGTTGGCTGGTTGAGAAGCCCCCACATACGATGCAAATCCAGGATCCTTATCTTTGAAGTAGGAGAGGTAAGACTCCAAGCTTGAGATTCGATTTTGAGAAAGTTGTTGCTCCGCATCACGTCGAGCATTTTCCGCTTCTTGTGCTGCGATCTTTAGATGAGCAGCTTGAAGTTGTTCTTGCATCTCTGAAATTGTTGTCGAAGAGCTTGCATAACTTGATTTGGTCCCATTGTTGATATCTCCAAGTTCGCCAAGACCAAAAGCATTGCCCTTGGCATCTGTTTCAGTAGACTAAAACCACAAAAAAAAAACAATTCAGACAAGGACAATCAGTAAACTAACAATTCAGACAAGGACAATCAGTAGACAAGGACAATCAGTAGACAAGGAGAATCAGTAGACAAAAAAAAACAATTCAGTAGACTAACAATTTTCGTATATGCTGCAGGAAGGCTGCAAGAAGGCTGAAAATATATGCAAGACAAGGACAATCACACAAAAAGGCTGAAACAAATGCAAGAAGGTTGAAACATATGCAAGAAGGCTGAATATGCAAGAAGGCTGAAACATTTTCGTAGCTGTTGCAGGGAGGCTGAAACAGATGCAAGAAGGCTGAAAACATATGCATGCAAGAAGGCTCAATCAGTATTTCAACCAACAATGCTATGAATCACAGAAAATGAAACTGATGCAGAAAGAGAGAAACAGAAGACAATCTTGAACATGAAACTGAAACAGAAACGAAAACAGAAACTGAAAGAGATCAGATTGACCAAAGAGAAAGACTACAGAGAAAGACCAAAGAGAAAGACCAAAGAGAAAGCCTAAAGATAAAAACCAAACAAAAACTGAAAACGAAAACGAAAACTGAAACGAAAACTGACCAAAGAGAAACACTAAAACAACAAAAAAACAATTGAGAGCACAATTCAAACAACATGAAACTGAAACAGAAAGAGATAACAAAAGATCAGTGCAAACCAGAATGTGAAACTGAAAGTGAAAGAGAAGAGAAAGACATGTTAATATAAACGAACCAGAATATGAAACGAACTAGAATTTGAATCAGACAAAAGAGAAAGTGAAACTAAAAACTTACCAGAATATTATAGTGCACTGGAAACAAACCAGAATGTGATTCAATCAGAATAAAGCAAAAAAAAGACATGTTAATATGCTAAGAAGAGGAAGACAAATGAAATTACCTTGAGAAATATCTCATTCTTTTGTTCAATGGTTAGGCTTCGATGAGTTGATTGTTGAGAAGAAGGCTCTGAGATATCAGCGTCCACATCCATATGTGACATTTCCTCCTCTATGTTCTTCTCATAAGTGTCATGAACCTTCTTGGCCTTTTGATCAACAAAGGTACCATCTGCCTTTGTATGTGTTTTCATAAACACTTCTCCAAAGGAGACAGGACGCCCTAATTCTTCCTCCTACAACGATTAAAAAACATATTAATTTTATAAAATGCAATATATAAACCAATGAAAACATATTACCATTTCTTGTTGCACTTGCAAGTAAGACTTCTGCCCGGACACGTGTTTGTGGGGACCAAGACCGCCACGGTCTGAGTTACGACACTGTGAGTAAGTTGAGCTCCTCTCAATTGACTCCGGAGTGCCCCAATGAGCCAACATTTCTGCCCAAAGGATTTCGCCAATCCAAGGTGGTCTCTCACCACAGTTTTTAGCTTGGCTCACAATACCTTTCATCCGTTTTTTGGCTCTCCTCAAGAATCCCGCTCTCACCAGGTCCGTAATCCCGTGATCCCAATTGTATTTCCGCTACACAATACAAGAATGTTAAGTATCATTGTATATAAATCATAACTATAGTAAAATGAAAACAAAATGGTATTACCGCAAACGTTCTGAAATATCTCTCTTGAATGTCTATAGGCGTTTTGCGCCAGCTATAGTAAGGACCATCAAACTTCCTCCGAAATATGCCAGCAATGACTCGGGACAATTTTCCTTTGTCCCGGTTAAACCTGTCACATGATATGCAAACCTGTTAAATAAAAACAGCAATGATTCATGCATCAATCTGATTCAAATCTGATTAAATGAAAGCAATCAGATTCAGTCAACGCAATCAGATTCAATCAAAGCAATCAAAGCAATATGATTCAAACAAATACCCTTATAAATCATGTAAACTCATTAGACAGAACAATGAAACTGAAACTAACTACTAACAACATATTCAAGAACCAATGAAACTGAAACTAACAACAATTTTAATGAATGAAACTGAAACTAACTACTAATTTGAATGAGTAGGACCATGTTCATTTGAAACCAGAACCAAACTACTTTGTCCCGGTTAAAGTACTATGCTCATAAACTTCAGAACCATCGAAATTTCAGAACAAACTACTATGCTCAGACATTCATCAATCAATCCTCAAGACAAAACAAACTACTATTATAGGCAAAATCAAAATGTAACCACAATCGATCATAAGTACTCACAATCATCTTACCATGTGTTCGGTACTTGGGGAATAGGATGTGGACTCAAGAGTGGTAGATGTTCTCGGCCAGGAAGAGCCAACAAAGCATCTAACAACTGGTCGAAGTCTTGTTGTGGCTCTGGAGCATTCGGAGGAGAATGATGCTCTAAAATTTGAACCGGCTGCGGTTCTTGAAGGGGACTCTGATAAGATGGTTGTGGCTGGGGAATGTGGTAAGGAGGCGGGTGTTGCTGTGGAAGCTGATAAGACGGTTGAAGCTGGGGAATGTGGTAAGGAGGCGGTTGTGTCGTCGGAGGATTAGCATTTCCCACTTCTGTCTGTGGTACTCCTTGCGGCGGTTGTGTTGTCTGAGGATATTGGGCAGGGAGAGTTCTAGATGGCTGGGAGACAGAATCTGTTGCAGAAGAGGACTGGTTGGAGGTGTGAGAAGATGCGTCGATACCACCGACTGATCTCCTACTGGCGGATGATTGGCTACCACCGCGACCACTACCACCGCGACCAATACCACCGCGACCACTACCACCTCGGGCATTACTTGTTTTTGGCCGGGAAGCCATTATCGGAGATTGAAAGAGAAAGAGAAATGGAGATTGAGAAAAAGGATTTCGGAGATTGAGAGACAAAGAGACAAAGAGAATCGGAGATGAGAGAAAGGGTTTCAGAGTTTGAGAGAGAGGATTGGTATAGGAGATTGAGTGAGAAAGGATTGGTACCGGAGATTGAGAGAGAAAGCGATCCGGAGAAACAAAAAGGGTTCGGTGGCTATTGGATTTTGTCGACAATAGAAGAGAAGAGATAGGGTTTCACTTAGTATTTAACAAAGTAGTCCCTAAGTAGTCGCTAACTAGTCGCAAAAAATAAATAAAGGAGGGATAAGTTGGCGCTTCTTATTTCACGAAAATATTTGTAGACTCGTCAAAAAATTGAAATAATTAGAAATAGTCGCAAAATCGTCTCAAAATAGTCCCACAATTGTTTCAAAATAGTCACAAAGTGCGACTGTTTTGTGACCATATTTAATAATTCATTACCCTATACCCTAAACCCTAAAAATAAGGCTACACAATCATTCTAACACTAAATCTAAGACTGAAACCCTATCTACAACCATAAATTATAATTTGAATCAGTCTTAAAAAAATTTATATGTTTCAAAAACATTTCTTCATAAACACACATATGTACTAAGTACATATCATGATAATATACAACCATTAGTTATAAAAATTGGAATTCAAATTTTGAATCTTTGTAATCATGATTAAGTAGTTCAAATAGAAGTAAAAAGTTCAAATTAACATATTTAAAATTCAATATAGATGATTTTAAGAAAAAAAAGCGAATGTAGTGGCTCAACTGTCGCAGATTAGTCACAAATTGATGTGTTGGTCTATAATTAGTCGCAAAATAGTGTGTAAATGAAGACAATTATGTGACTACTACGGAGATTGTCGAAAATCTGTTTAAAAATCACAAGTAGTCGCAAAATTGTGGGTAAATAAAGACAATTTTGTGACTACTAATAAAATTGTTGAAAAATGTTCTCCTGGGTTTCGAACCCAGGATCCGTAAACATTGTTCCGCTTGTGCAAAGTGTGTAACCAAAGTGCTATTGTGTTCAATCGGTATTTGGTTACATTTACTTATATATAAAGCCTGTTCTAATTAATAATTCATTACCCTATACCCTAAACCCTAAAAATAAGACTATACAGTCATTCTAACACTAAATCTAAGACTAAAACCCTATCTTAAAAAATTACAACCATAAATTATAATTTGAATCAGTTTGAAATTTTTTTATATGTTTCAAAAACATTTCTTCATAAACACACATATGTACTAAGTACATATCATGATAATATACAACCATTAGTTATAAAAATTGGAATTCAAATTTTGAATCTTTGTAATCATGATTAAGTAGTTCAAATAGAAGTAAAAAGTTCAAATTAACATATTTAAAATTCAATATAGATGATTTTAAGAAAAAAAAGCGAATGTAGTGGCTCAACTGTCGCAGATTAGTCACAAATTGATGTGTTGGTCTATAATTAGTCGCAAAATAGTGTGTAAATGAAGACAATTATGTGACTACTACGGAGATTGTCGAAAATCTGTTTAAAAATCACAAGTAGTCGCAAAATTGTGGGTAAATAAAGACAATTTTGTGACTACTAATAAAATTGTTGAAAAATGTTCTCCTGGGTTTCGAACCCAGGATCCGTAAACATTGTTCCGCTTGTGCAAAGTGTGTAACCAAAGTGCTATTGTGTTCAATCGGTATTTGGTTACATTTACTTATATATAAAGCCTGTTCTAATTAATAATTCATTACCCTATACCCTAAACCCTAAAAATAAGACTATACAGTCATTCTAACACTAAATCTAAGACTAAAACCCTATCTTAAAAAATTACAACCATAAATTATAATTTGAATCAGTTTGAAATTTTTTTATATGTTTCAAAAACATTTCTTCATAAACACACATATGTACTAAGTACATATCATGATAATATACAACCATTAGTTATAAAAATTGGAATTCAAATTTTGAATCTTTGTAATCATGATTAAGTAGTTCAAATAGAAGTAAAAAGTTCAAATTAACATATTTAAAATTCAATATAGATGATTTTAAGAAAAAAAAGCGAATGTAGTGGCTCAACTGTCGCAGATTAGTCACAAATTGATGTGTTGGTCTATAATTAGTCGCAAAATAGTGTGTAAATGAAGACAATTATGTGACTACTACGGAGATTGTCGAAAATCTGTTTAAAAATCACAAGTAGTCGCAAAATTGTGGGTAAATAAAGACAATTTTGTGACTACTAATAAAATTGTTGAAAAATGTTCTCCTGGGTTTCGAACCCAGGATCCGTAAACATTGTTCCGCTTGTGCAAAGTGTGTAACCAAAGTGCTATTGTGTTCAATCGGTATTTGGTTACATTTACTTATATATAAAGCCTGTTCTAATTAATAATTCATTACCCTATACCCTAAACCCTAAAAATAAGACTATACAGTCATTCTAACACTAAATCTAAGACTAAAACCCTATCTTAAAAAATTACAACCATAAATTATAATTTGAATCAGTTTGAAATTTTTTTATATGTTTCAAAAACATTTCTTCATAAACACACATATGTACTAAGTACATATCATGATAATATACAACCATTAGTTATAAAAATTGGAATTCAAATTTTGAATCTTTGTAATCATGATTAAGTAGTTCAAATAGAAGTAAAAAGTTCAAATTAACATATTTAAAATTCAATATAGATGATTTTAAGAAAAAAAAGCGAATGTAGTGGCTCAACTGTCGCAGATTAGTCACAAATTGATGTGTTGGTCTATAATTAGTCGCAAAATAGTGTGTAAATGAAGACAATTATGTGACTACTACGGAGATTGTCGAAAATCTGTTTAAAAATCACAAGTAGTCGCAAAATTGTGGGTAAATAAAGACAATTTTGTGACTACTAATAAAATTGTTGAAAAATGTTCTCCTGGGTTTCGAACCCAGGATCCGTAAACATTGTTCCGCTTGTGCAAAGTGTGTAACCAAAGTGCTATTGTGTTCAATCGGTATTTGGTTACATTTACTTATATATAAAGCCTGTTCTAATTAATAATTCATTACCCTATACCCTAAACCCTAAAAATAAGACTATACAGTCATTCTAACACTAAATCTAAGACTAAAACCCTATCTTAAAAAATTACAACCATAAATTATAATTTGAATCAGTTTGAAATTTTTTTATATGTTTCAAAAACATTTCTTCATAAACACACATATGTACTAAGTACATATCATGATAATATACAACCATTAGTTATAAAAATTGGAATTCAAATTTTGAATCTTTGTAATCATGATTAAGTAGTTCAAATAGAAGTAAAAAGTTCAAATTAACATATTTAAAATTCAATATAGATGATTTTAAGAAAAAAAAGCGAATGTAGTGGCTCAACTGTCGCAGATTAGTCACAAATTGATGTGTTGGTCTATAATTAGTCGCAAAATAGTGTGTAAATGAAGACAATTATGTGACTACTACGGAGATTGTCGAAAATCTGTTTAAAAATCACAAGTAGTCGCAAAATTGTGGGTAAATAAAGACAATTTTGTGACTACTAATAAAATTGTTGAAAAATGTTCTCCTGGGTTTCGAACCCAGGATCCGTAAACATTGTTCCGCTTGTGCAAAGTGTGTAACCAAAGTGCTATTGTGTTCAATCGGTATTTGGTTACATTTACTTATATATAAAGCCTGTTCTAATTAATAATTCATTACCCTATACCCTAAACCCTAAAAATAAGACTATACAGTCATTCTAACACTAAATCTAAGACTAAAACCCTATCTTAAAAAATTACAACCATAAATTATAATTTGAATCAGTTTGAAATTTTTTTATATGTTTCAAAAACATTTCTTCATAAACACACATATGTACTAAGTACATATCATGATAATATACAACCATTAGTTATAAAAATTGGAATTCAAATTTTGAATCTTTGTAATCATGATTAAGTAGTTCAAATAGAAGTAAAAAGTTCAAATTAACATATTTAAAATTCAATATAGATGATTTTAAGAAAAAAAAGCGAATGTAGTGGCTCAACTGTCGCAGATTAGTCACAAATTGATGTGTTGGTCTATAATTAGTCGCAAAATAGTGTGTAAATGAAGACAATTATGTGACTACTACGGAGATTGTCGAAAATCTGTTTAAAAATCACAAGTAGTCGCAAAATTGTGGGTAAATAAAGACAATTTTGTGACTACTAATAAAATTGTTGAAAAATGTTCTCCTGGGTTTCGAACCCAGGATCCGTAAACATTGTTCCGCTTGTGCAAAGTGTGTAACCAAAGTGCTATTGTGTTCAATCGGTATTTGGTTACATTTACTTATATATAAAGCCTGTTCTAATTAATAATTCATTACCCTATACCCTAAACCCTAAAAATAAGACTATACAGTCATTCTAACACTAAATCTAAGACTAAAACCCTATCTTAAAAAATTACAACCATAAATTGTAATTTGAATCAGTTTGAAATTTTTTTATATTTTTCAAAAAATGATAATTATTTTACAAAGATGTAAATGATAATTATATTACAAAGATTTATATTACAAAGCAAGAATGATAATTATATTATTACAAAGATGATAAATTACAATGAAATTATATTATTACAAAGATGTAAATTTAAATATTATTCAAATTCCTCATCTTCATCATTTGAAGATGATAAATTACAATGAAATTCGTCCTCTGCTTCTGCGTCTTCGATATCATAATCAATTTCTTCAGAAGGATGATTTCTCTCTACTAAATTATCAACTATGATTTCATCTATCGTATCCGTGCTATCATCAATTGTTTGCTGCAGTATAACCGGCTCTAAATCGTTAAACTTTCCTTGAACAGCTTGCCTTGGATTTACTTTGAGAACTGTGAGCCACACCTTTCGAGGTCGTTTAATGCATGGGTATGAAAGATAACAAACTTGATCAGCTTGAGATCCTGTATATTAATTAGGTGTAACATTAGAAGTAGACACACACACATATATATATATATATATATACGTACATAAATTAAAACAAAAATTACCTAAAATAAAAGGTTCGTAATTTTGATATCTCCTTGATGATAGCACATCAACAATGCATCCTTCTCGCATTCGGGTGCCTTTGCCAATCGTAGGGTCATACCATTCACAGTAGAATAGTGTGATCTTCAAATTCAGAAATCCTGGATACTCGAGCTCTATGATATTTTCAACAGTCCCATAAAAATCATCCTCGTCAGATGCTTCTGTTCCATAATTTTGTCCTCGCACACATACCCCATAGTTCATTGTTTTTTTCGTGAGTCCGTGGTCTCGCGTGTGAAACAAATACCCTCTAGTAAAATACATGGGCCATGACTTGACTTTATTTTCGGGACCTTCCACTATTTCAAAAACCCAAGGAGGAAAATGTTGTTGACTTCTCATTGTACTCACCTACATAAATATATAAGCAAATATATTAAAAAATAAATCCATAAATATTCTTAAATAATCATATATAGGTGGATATATAGTAAATACGTACGTATTGGCGAACCCATATATGAAAATCTTCATCTCCTTTCGATTTCACCTCATCATCGGAGAGTTCCGGATATTCAAATCGAATTTGTGCTTCTAACAATCTGTTTTGCCAACAACAATTAATATATATATGTAACAAATATTTAATTATAAAAATTAAATAAAGGATCACAAATAACGTTATGAACCACAATTACCTCTCAAGCGGCTGAAAATAGTCGCAATTGCGCAAGACATATGCATGTGCGCATTTATAATCTTTCTCAGTTAACCAAAATTCGCTACTTTGGCCACTTGGACGACCTACTTGGGTGAATATATCTGGTACCGGTATAGGATATACAGGTATTTCACCTTCATCATAACGACTTGACCTGCGAAATAACGTCCAAAAATTAAATTAATAGTCATCAACAATTCATTTTAACTCGTATATTTCGAAGAGGCCGAATTGAAATGAATGTTATGAGAAATAGTCACCATGCATCATACCTTCTTATGCGAGCTGTAGAAATGTGCGAAACAAAGTAGTGTTCTGAGAAATAAGATATCTCGTCATTTATGTATGATTGAACTATTGATCCCGCTGGATATCTTTTGTTCTTCGCCTTCCCTTTTAAACGTTTAAAAAACCTTTCGAAGGGATACATCCACCTATATTGCACAGGACCAGCAAGCTCCGCTTCGTAAGGTAGGTGTATTGGTAGGTGCTCCATCACATCAAAGAAAGAAGGTGGGAAGATTTTTTCCAAATTACACAAAATCATGACAATGTTATCCTTCAGAATTTTGAGGCGGGTTTGATCCAATGATCTACTACTTAAGTCACGGAAAAATGTTCCAATCCCTACATCAATATTAAAATCATATAAGTTATATATATATAAACGAAACATATATGATAATATATATATATATATATACATACCTGACAATGCAAGGTGCACGTTACGCGGTAGAAGTTCTGCAAAGACAAACGGAAGCAATCGTTCCATAAATACATGGCCGTCGTGACTTTTCATTCCCGAGAGCTTCCCACCGTTGATGTCTGCACAACTAGCTAAATCTGCTACATAGCCATCGGGGAATCTAACCTCATGTTTGACCCATTGTAGTAAGCTTTCTTTTGCTTTTGAAGTCAATCGCCAAATAGGAAATGGAGCTCTCCCTCGATCATCTACATGCAAATCTTTTCGAGAACAAAACCTTGCAATATCTAATCTTGACTTCACTGTGTCTTTTGATCTGTCTTTAACATTCATAACAGTATACATGATGTTGTCGAAAAAATTCTTCTCGATATGCATCACATCAAGATTGTGTCGTAGCATCAGATCGTTCCAGTACGGTAGCTCCCAAAATATGCTTTCTTTATGCCAATTATGCCACTCCCCATAGCCGGCCACTTTTTGTTCATGACCATTTCCACCGCATTCAGATGTTTTGAGTGGTTCTGCATGCCTTATACGCTCATATAAAACTTGTTCGCCAGTCAAAGATTGAGGTGGGTAGTCATTCGATGCGTGCTTTCCCTTCAAAAAGTTTATTTTATTCTTCCGTAACGAATGACTTATAGGAAGAAATCTTCTGTGACAGTCAAACCAACATGTCTTCCTACCAGCCGGAAGATAAAAAGCATTTGTATCATCCATACAAATGGGACACGATAGTCTTCCATGTGTCGTCCATCCCGACAACATACCATATGCTGGAAAATCGCTTATCGTCCACAAAAGAACAGCTTTCATGTTGAAATTTTGATCTACTGACACATCATATGCCTCAACTCCGTTATACCATAACTCCTTTAGCTCGTCGATCAGTGGTTGGAGGAAAACATCAAGACTGGCTCGTGGATGATTTGGTCCCGAATTCAAAATCGTAAGAAACAAATACTCAGTATTCATACACATATCTGGCGGTAAGTTGTATGGAGTCATGATAACAGGCCACAACGAGTGATTTTTTGACATACCAAAAGGATTAAAACCGTCAGTACATAACCCAAGATATACGTTTCGTGTTTCTTCTGCGAACGAAGGATGCAAATGTTGGAAATTCTTCCACTCTGCCGCATCAGATGGATGACACATTACTCCGTCTTCTGAATCATGCTCAGCATGCCATCTCATCGATGCTGCAGTCTTCTCTGATTTGTACATTCTCTTCAATCTGTCAGTAATAGGTAAATACCACATACGACTGAACGGGATTTTAGTTCGTCCCTCACTAGCCTTATATCTTGGTTTTGCACAGAACTTGCAATGCTTCAACTTCTCATCTTCTTTCCAGAAGAGCATACAATTATCTATACATACATCAAATGTATGGTACGGCAATCCTAGCTTTCGCATCAAACTTTCTGTCTCGTAGTACGAACTAGGTGCTTGATTACCCTCTGGTAAAACCTCCTTAAACAATTCAGACCATGAGTCCATACAGCTTTCGGCCATATTATGGTCTGACTTAATATTCATGAACCGAGCAGCCAAAGATAACTTCGACAGACCTTCACGACAACCATCATAAAGTGAAGTATTTGCAGCATCTAACATGTCGTAAAACCGCTTTGCCTCTTGGGTACTAGGTTCTTCATGAACATGTTCATATCCTTCATGATGATGATACTCATGATCATTAAATGGCGTAGTGCCATGAAATGCATCATTCACCATCCCAACATATACATCCCCCCCATCATATGTTGTTGGTTGATGAGTACCACTAGTATAATCTGCATTAGCATAATTCGTTCCTCCCCCAACCACATCATAATCTTCACCATGTTCAGACCATACATAATATCCGGGCATAAATCCTCTACTATGCAAATGCTTCGAAATTGTACTTCCGTGCAAAAATTTGGAATTTTGACATTTTAAACAAGGACAGTGAAACCTACCTCCACTGCTTTGCGCTAATGACTGGCTATTAGCAAAATTCATGAACTGCTCAACACCCGCCAAGAATTCACTGGAGATATGATTTGTGTGTGGATCGATCCTATTATACATCCACTCTCGTGATGAATTCCACATTTTTTTTTTGGATTCGTTTGTTTTTTTTTTTTTTTTTTTTTTTGTTGTTGAGAGAAATGATTCGTGTGTTAATGGGGGAGAGAGCGACGAGTTTTATATGCCAAACATTTGTGACTAATTTGGGACTCCTTAAAAGTAGTCGCAAATTTACCACTATTTTGCCACAGTTTTCCGACTATTTTGGGACTATTATAAGTAGTCGCAAATGGTAGGTGTACCAACTAACATCAACATTTTCCACGTTTTTACCTACTTATTTACCGACTACTTTGCCAATCAGATGCAAATTTGAGACTATAAATTTATGTTGCAAATCAGTGGCAAATTAGCGACTATCTTTCCGGACTAAACTAACAGTCGCAAATTTAAGACTATATTTGCGACTATATATCCCGACTAAAAAAACCGTCGCTAATTCGTCTCAATTTCATACTATTTTGCGACTAAATTAATATAGTCCAATACTAGTCGGATATCAGTCGTAAATTTGCGACAGATTACCTACGATTAAGTATTGTCGCAAAAATGCGACTGTTATGCCTCGGCGACCAAAGTAGTCGCTTATTAGTCGCAAAAGAGTCATAAATGAGTCACAAAAATTTGCGACTAAAAAAATAGTCGCAAATGGTAGTCACAAAAACTGTGTTTTCTTGTAGTGACTCTTGTGGTCAGCATCGTTTTCATGGTTTTCCTCATGAACACCCTTTGGATCACATTGAAAGGTTTTAGGATCTGGCTACAAGCATCAAGAGCAATGGAGTGTCCTATGACTATCTTTTCTGCAATTCTTCCCATACTCTCTTGGTGGAGATGCGACCTACTGGCTGAAGCAGTTACCTCCTGGATCACTGAACACTTGGGAAGAGACTAAGACTGCTTTCCTGAACAACTTCTATGATGATGCACGATCCGAGGATCTCATGAACAAGATTTCTCAGTTTTCTCAAGGACCGACTGAGGCACTCAAGGCTGCTTGGATTCGTTTCAAGTCATATCAGAGAGATTGTCCGCACCATGGGTTCACTATCAAGTTCAGCTGCTGGGTACTTTCTACAGAGGAATCGATTGGAGGTATCAGATGGCTCTACATGCTGCGAGCAATGGAAATTTCTACACGAGGTATCCTAACGATGCCTATGTGCTTATTGAGAACTTGGTTTCTAGCAATAGTACCAAGAATGCATACATGGAGCGCAAGAAGCAAGCTGGTAACTTGGATTGCAGTCAGATTGCTGAGGTTAATGCTAAGTTAGATCTGTTGATGGACAAGTAGCAGAAGGCTGTTTGTGTTGCTGAAAAAGATGGAGTGGAATTTGTTAACCACATTGATGGAGTTGGATTTCAAGATCAAAGGTATCAATGCCCAGCCACACTACACAGAACTTCTGAGAGTAAGATGGAATCCATGCTTGAACAGGTTCTTCAGGGACAGCAGAAGATGACACTAAACCTCTATGAGAAGATGGACGCTATGTACACAGATCTAAATGGGAAAATTGAGTCTCTCAGTATTCATTAGAAGATGCTGGAAACTCAAATAGCAGAGATTTTCGTCAATCTTGCTGAGAATGACGAAGGGATTTCGGAAATCACCTCTGTGTCGACCGATACCCTCTTGCATCGATCGACACCCGTCCAAGAATCTGTCAAGGACGTCTCGAAGCAGCAAGCATCGATCGACACCCTTCCTGTATCGATCGATACCCACCCAGATACTGCGAAGGAGCCGCATATGAGTGTTGACAGACTTCGCAAGCTGATATATCATGGTTTTTACCCCTTTTAGGCCATGATATAAGTCCATTTTATAGAGTCTTTCTGCTATTTCGTAGTGTTTTAGAGTCTTTTACAGGTGTTAGCACGTTTGGAGCATAATTGGAGATATTGGAGCTTTCTGGAGCATTTTTGAGCAAAGCTGAAGTTTGTGTTGCTGAGTACCCGATTTCACGTCGAGCATCGATCGATACCCCCTGGTATCGATCGACACTCATCACAGCAGACACGACCCGCGACTTTAATGAAGAGTTGAAGAATTGCAACTTGGTCCAGAAGTCTTTAATATTTACAAGAAGCCCCAATTCGTGATTTAGGTTATTTATAGGGATTTTACAGCCGCTTTGTTGGCTACGTTTTCATTACTTTTTATTTTAATTTGGTTTTTGGAGAGACAACTCTGAAGTCCTGTTTTTATTGATTTCTTTGATGATCTATTCAATCATGTTGTTTTCAATCTCCATGTCTGAGTAGATCCACTTTAGGTTCAGGGTTCTCATAAGGGTTTTCTCTGAATGCTAGGTTGATTTGTTTATTAGGATTCATCATCTGAATTAGTTATTCGCTTAGTTTGTGTTCAAAGCTAATTCTAGGTTGACGAATCTGGAATATAGATCTTAGGATAATTGATTAAGCACGACAGTGCAATTAATTACCTGATAGAACATTAGGTGAGCAAATTGATTATTCGCAAAGAGATTTGGTTTAATTGATTTGTGAACATATCAAACCTGATATTAAAGCTGATTTAGACTTTAGGATTCACAAAGAGATTTGGAATTCCTATGATTTAGATTTAGATAATTCTCGCAACGATAGTTGGTTAATTATACCTTAGTGATTTGAGTTCAAGAACCGTGCGTAATCTGATTTAAGTTCATGTGTGCAATGAGGGAGGGCACCGACTTGATGAAGCTGGAAACATCGTTGTCCCTGCTGCTGTTATTGAGATTGTCGCGCCAGCTGGGCGCGCCAACGTTGGGAATGCTGCAGGTGATCGAGTTAGGACACTTGGCGAGCACAACAGACCTGATCAGTTCTATGCCAATCGATATGTGATTCACATCCCAACTTTTCAGAGGAATTACTTCGAGCTGAAGCCTGCATACTATGCTCTTGTGAGTCAGAATCCTTTCCATGGCCTATCTCATGAACATCGCATGGATCATATCGAGAGGTTCGAGGATTTGGTCACTGGGATGAAGTACAATGGAGTGCCCAACGAGTTCCTCTTCTGCAAACTTTTCCCATACTCTCTTAGTGGGGATGCTGCTTATTGGTTGAAGCAGTTGGCTCCTGGTTCGCTAACTACATGGGATGAGACGAAGAATGCATTCCTGTGCAATTTCTATGATGATGCGAGATCCGAAGAGCTCATGAACAAAATTTTCCAGTTTTCTCAAGGTCCAATCGAGGAACTCAAAGCAGCTTGGATTCGGTTCAAGTCATATCAGAGGGATTGTCCGCACCATGGGTTCAATCAGGTTCAGCTGCTGGGTACTTTCTATAGAGGGATCGATTGGAGGTACCAGATGGCTTTGGATACTGCGAGTAATGGGAACTTTCACACCAGGTATCCAGATGATGCGATTGTGCTAATTGAGAACTTGGCGTCTAGCAATCGCACCAAGAATACTGATTTCGAGCGGAAGAAGCAAGCTGCAGGAATTGATGGATCTCAGATTGCTGAAGTTCAAGCGAAGCTGGATATTCTGATTGGGAAGTCGAAGAAGGCTGTACACTTTGCTGATGGAGTCGATGATATCGGTGGAGCTGAAGTGGAGGATTGTAACAACGTTGGTGGTTCTGAATTTTAGGGTAAGCAATTTGGGTACAACAACAACCGAAACTTCAACAACAACAATCGCAATTACGCCAACTCTTCGTACCAACCCATTCCTCCAAAGTCTACAGAGAATAAGATGGAGTCCATGCTTGAATAGATTCTTCAGGGACAGCAAAAACTGCAAGTGGATTTCAATGGGAAGATTGACCATCTGCACACTGATCTGAACGGGAAGATTGACCATCTTAATGGGAAAATTGAAGCCGTCAACCGTTCTCGGAGAATGCTGGAAACGCAAGTAGCTCAAACTGCAGTAAATGCCAAGGGAAAGTCGGTTCATTCACACAATGCACGCGTCAATGCAATAAGCTCAAGTGCAGAAAATTTCGATGAGGATTCTGAAATCGCCCAGGTATCGATCGATACCAGCCAGTATCGATCGATACCAGTCCAGACGCCTGCACAATTGGATGGAAAATCACATGTGTCGATCGATACCCCTCCAGTATCGATCGATGCTGAGACGCAGGTCGGGAAGAAGACTAAAATTGTCAAGGAGAGGGTGTATATACCCAAGATACCTTATCATATGCCTTATATTATGACAAGGAAGGAATGGGAGGACGCCAGATGCAAAACTTTGTTGGATAAATAGGTTGTGGAGCCTCCTTTTGATGATGATATATCTGCCAGGGACGATTCAAGAGCAGTAGTATCTATCGATACCCAGCCTGGTGTCAAACGATACCCCTCGCAGATCGGGCCAGAAATTGTGAAAACACCTGAGTTGATCGAATAAAGAGTTCGCAAGCCCAAGAAGAACTGAATCCTATTCCTCAACACCTCACAGATCTCATTTCTCCAAAGAAGCTGCGTGGCTTTGAGAAGATGGTACGAAGGATCTCCCATGAATTGTCTTTCGAAGAAGCTCTAGAGCACCGGCCTCTGCTATGTCACTTTAAAGATTGTAGAGAAACTGAGGAAGAGATTAAGGCACTCTTCATCAAGGCCGCTGAGGCAGTTGACCAAGAGGGAAGACCCAGGAATATTTTCGGTTCCATGCTCCATCTCTGGAGTTGACTTCCACGAATCTCTCATTGACTCAGGAGCTAGCGTCAATGTAGTGTCAAGAGAAATTGCAGAGAGATTGGGAGCTGATATTCGACCGCCCATGTCATCTATCACATTCGCGAATTGTTCCACATCACTTCCATATGGTACGATCCTTGATTTGCTGGTTAAAGTAGGAGACTGTCTGGTACCTGCTGATTTTCATGTTGTGGAGATGAGTGCACAATTTCGTACGCAATTGATTCTTAGAAGACCGTTTATGGCTACTGCTGGCGCGATCATAGACACACCTAATAAGAGAGTCTCTTTCTCTTACATTCACGGAGATGTCTACTATGATGCCATACCTTCCAGAGGAGCTCCCGGACGTGTCTATAGCATCGAGGTTGTTACGGGAAAGTCGTTAGCGGCTGATCTTTTGGAAGAACCTCCTGACGCGCCAACTGTCATAGACAAGCAAAGGCTAAGTCTGGGGGAGTTGATATATCATGGTTTTTACCCCTTTTAGGCCATGATATAAGTCCGTTTTACAGAGTCTTTCTGCTATTTCGTAGTGTTTTAGAGTCTTTTACAGGTCTTAGCACGTTTGGAGCATAATTGGAGATATTGGAGCTTTCTGGATCATTTTGGAGCAAATCTGAAGTTTGTGTTGCTGAGTACCCGATTTCACGTCGAGCATCAATCGATACCCCTTGGTATCGATCGACACTCATCACAGCAGACACGACCCGCGACTTTAATGAAGAGTTGAAGAATTGCAACTTGGTCCAGAAGTCTTTAATATTTACAAGAAGCCCCAATTCGTGATTTAGGTTATTTATAGGGATTTTACAGCCGCTTTGTTGGCTACGCTTTCATTACTCTTGATTTTACTTTGCTTTTTGGAGAGACAACTCTGAACTCATGTTTTTACTGATTTCTTTGATGATCTATTTAATCATGTTGTTTTCAATCTCCATGTCTGAGTAGATCCACTTTAGGTTCAGGGTTCTCATAAGGGTTTTCTCTGAATGCTAGGTTGATTTGTTTATTAGGATTCATCATCTGAATTAGTTCTTCGCTTAGGTTGTGTTCAAAGCTAATTCTAGGTTGACGAATCAGGAATATAGATCTTAGGATAATTGATTAGGCACGACAGTGCGATTAATTACCTGATAGAACATTAGGTGAGCAATTTGATTATTCGCAAAGAGATTTGGTTTAATTGATTTTTGAACATATCAAACCTGATTTAGACTTTAGGATTCGCAAAGAGATTTGGAATTCCTAGGATTTAGATTTAGAAAATTCTCGCAACGACAGTTGGTTAATTATACCTTAGTGATTTGAGTTCAAGAACCGCGCTAAATCTGAATCATGTTAGTTAATTTATATGCATTCATTGATTTTCTGAGAAATACCCTGAGCCTATCTTTCTTCTAATCGAATTACAACTCGTTTACTGCTTATTGTCTTTTGTTTCATCTTATTTGCTTAGCTTGATTTGACACTATACAATCTATTGTGTGATTTCTGTGAGTCCTTGTGTTCGACCCCTACACTTACTACAACAACTGCTTAGTAATTTTAGGGTATTAATTTGAGCATATCACAAGCCCAAGAAGCTAAATCCTATTCCTCAACACCTCCGAGCCCCCATCACTCCAAAGCAACTGTGTGGCTTTGGATGAATGTTAAACTATATTCAAGCCCGAAAAAATAACGTTTCTACATCAGAGATGCGAGCTTTTTATGTAATAATCAACAGTAAATAATTGATGAAAACTTGGGCTATTGCCGACTTCAGTTTGCGGGTCTGGAAGCGAACCAATATTGCATTCCTTCCTCAAAGTGTGTATCTCCCAACATTCGTATCGATGTGAATCTATTACGGACTCCTTTGTCGATGACTTTAATCAGCTTCTCTGCCGATAACGGATTAGTACCATTCCTTCTTGCATTACGTTCTCTCCATATCATATAAACTGTCATCTGAAATAAGTATCGCATGACAAATCGCTTCAGATGGTTCGGCTGAGATGCTGATATTAGTGTGGTTACAGAAGTCCAGTCCGCATCAAAATCATGTAGCAGGACTCCCGAAACCAGATTTTTCCATACCTTGTTCGAGTAAGGACATACGAAGAACAAGTGGTTTCTTGTTTCCAGCTCATGTAGACAGAGGACGCACGTTCTGGGGACATTGACGTTCCAAATTTGCATACGATCTCCTGTCGAGAGGCGGTTGTGCATAGCAAGCCATGTAATGAACCCAAATTTTGGGCAGTTGTGCAGGAGCCATATCCCTGCAGACCAAGGAACTCGCGTCGATGGCACTCTCACTAGATCTCTAGTACTTTTGGTGCTGAAACCAGCTTGAAAGGTATCTCCCTTCGAGCGCCATAGGAACAGGTCTTCCGCATTTTCTCTATACATTTGCCTGGCTATCTCAAGTTCATCCTCCACTCGATTCAGAATTGGGATTCGATGCCTTCTCCTTCTGTGTCTAATGATTGCATCTGCAACCGTTGCTCCTCGTCGAATGCCCATTTCGATGAACATGTCTCCACAGAGTGTTAAGAGTTTACCCAGAGATGACCAATTGTCATACCAGAATAATGCTGAATTCCCATTGCCAATTTCGACTTTAAAGTGCAGGGCTGCTTTGTCCCTTGTTTTCAAGATTTGTCTCCACATCCAAGAGCCCGGAGATTGGATGGGAGTTAACCAGACTGAGTTGTTTCGCACGAGTTTGGTTTGTACCCATCGAACCCATAGAGAATTCTTGGCCGTCATAATCCTCCACAGCAATTTCAACATACAAACATCGTTTGCAACTCTTAGACTCTTCAGCCCTAGCCCTCCTTCTTCTTTAGGTTTGCACACATCTGTCCAAGCAATCTTTGCTTTCCGAGTGTTAAGAACAGGTCCTGACCAAATAAAAGCAGTACATATACTCTCAATCTCGTCTATGCACTTGGTAGGTAGCTTAAAGACCGACATCCAGAAGTTACTAAGGCTCGCAATAACCGAAGACAGAAGTTGTAGACGCCCGACAAAGGACAAACTACGAGCCGTCCACGAGCTGATTCTGCTTCAAATCTTGTCTATAAGAGGGGCATAGTCCAGAGATCGCATCTTCTTCGTTAAAAGTGGTAATCCAAGGTAACGTACGGGAAGAGTACCAAACTCAAAGGCGAAACGTTGTGAAATAGCTTCCCTTGTCGAATCAGAAACTCCAGCTAGATAGGCTGTTGATTTCTCCAAGCTAATTTTTAATCCAGACATTGTCGAGAACTCATCAAAGACACTGATTATTCCTTCCAGAGACCGCAAAGTTCCATCAGAGAAGATCATAAGATCGTCTGCGAAGCATAAATGAGTTAGCTATAAATTCGAGCACTTCGGGTGATAACCGAACCGCCTTTGTGTTGCTGCCTTGTCAAGCATTTTTGAAAGTACATTCATACAGATAACGAACAAGTATGGCGAGAGAGAACAGCCTTGTCGTAGACCTCTTGAGCTTCCAAAGTATCCCACCAATTCCCCATTTACCTGAACTGAAAATGAGGCAGTAGATATGCAAAGCCTAATCCAGTGAATGAATTCCATGGGCAGGTTTAGAGCTTCTAACGTATTCAACAGAAAGCTCCACTGAACAGAATCAAAAGCCTTGGAGATATCTATTTTTAGAGCACATCTTGAGGAAATTGAATCCTTATGATAACCCGATACTAGCTCAGATGCTAGTAGCACATTTTTAATAAGAAGTCGATCGTGAACAAAAGCTGATTGACTTGGGGATATAAACTTTGGGAGAATCATTTTCAACATGTTTGCTAGAAGCTTCGAGATGATCTTATATAGCACATTGCAGCACGCTATTGGCCGGTAATCTTTCATGTGTTTAGCTCCTTCTTTTTTCGGGATTAGAGCTAGAATTGTTGAGTTAACTCCTTTGGGGAGGAAGCCTTTAATAAAAAAAGACTGAATAGCAATCACTAGATACTTGCCAATCACCGGCCAACCCTCCTTAAAGAACTCAGCCGTATAACCATCCGGTCCTGGAGATTTGTTTGCAGCCATTGCAAATAACACCTCCTTTACTTCGAGCTCAAATACCTCCTTAATTAGACAGTGTTTCTCCTCTGTTGTGCATATATATTCTAGCAGCTCCCCAATCTCAGCTACACTGGGATTTCGAAAATCTTCCTGAGCATGATTCAAAAATGACTCAAAGTAATTCACCGCCGTCTCCTTTATCGCACTCTCCCCACTGATCAGATTTCCATTCTCCTCTAATTCTCTTATTCCATTTCTGACTTCTCTGATCTTTACTGCTCTGTGATAAACTTTTGTGTTTCTATCTCCCACATTTATCCATTAGAGCTTTGATTTTTGCAATAGGTATTTTTCCTCAACGTTTGCTGTTTTTTCCCACTGTTCTAAAGCTACCGTTTCCTCTCGTTGAGATGTCGCAGTCGGTGAGAGCATGTTTTGTTCCTGCCTTGCACATAGGTTCTCATAGTGCAATTGTACTCGCTGAGATATGTCATGCAACATTTCCCTTGAGATCTGCCTGACAATAGATTTCAAGTTCTTAAGTTTCTTTGAAAAACGAAATAACGCAGAGGTTGAGTGATACAGTGGGACCGAAGCCTCCCAATACTCCTTCAACGCCGAGCAGAATTGCGGCGTGGTCGCTACCACATTAGAGAATTTGAAGGTTCTCTTTGGTCTTGTGATTGCTTCTTCAACATAAAATCTACAGCGTAAATGATCCGAGCAACCTCTCGCTTCAAATACGCAATAGGAATTTGGTAAATGATCTAGCCAATGGTCATTTATTAGGAGTCTATCTAATTTCTTGCAAACAAGCCCTTCAGATCTTTTGTTGCACCACGTGAAGGTGGGTCCTTGATATCCCATATCACAGAGAGCCGCATCCCAAATAACTCTTTGAAAGTCCCACATCCGAGTCGATGAGCTTGACGTTGAGTTAGAACAAGAGTGCTCTTCCCTTGAAGTAATCTCATTAAAGTCTCCCATTATCATCCATCGCATACGTCTAAAGATAGGAGATGCGACGTGGCTGCGAATATCTTCCCACAACTCTTTCCTATCCTCCAAAAAGTTGGAACCGTACACAAACGAGCATAAATTTTCTTCCTCCATTCCTTGCAGCTTAATCGAAACTGTGATCATTTGACTTCTTTTGAATACAGGGGTTAGTCGAACCGAATCTCTCCAAACCACCCATAACCTTCCCAGCCGATGATGTTCATAATTACTCATGAAAGACCATCCAGGGAACACCTTTGAAACAATTTTATCCGCTTTACATTCCTTTACTCGAGTTTCTATTAGACCTCCAAATAGAAAATCATTGTCCTTGCACCAACTCTTCACAACCTTATGCTTCTTTTTCTTGTTAAAACCTCTTATATTCCAGAAAAAACCTGACATTAAAATTGTTGTTTTTTGGACTTCTTCTTCCTCTTCTTCTTACTCGAACCTATTGGAGGTGAGTCCGTAGGCGCTGAGTGAGAAGCCGCTTTAACAAATTTATGAGAAGATTTCGATTCTCGAGGTAGAGAAACTCTTCCTCCAAGTGGCAATGGTCCAGCATCGAGCTTTCCCTCCCCCTTAGTCGAGTTATTTTCCTCAAGATCTTCATCCTGTTCTATCTCTGCCTCCGACTCCTCTCCTCCTTCTGTATCATGTCCAACCTCTGTATCAGGTAGAGCTGAGAATCGTGAGTTAGATAACACTACTTCCTCAACTCTTTGTTTGTCACTTTTCCTATATTTTGCCGGGGATTTAACTGATTCCCAGTTCTCCTCGACATTCGCTTCTCTTGTACTCTTTTCTCCTGGAACAGGGGTCGAGCATACATTTTCCAGCACATCGACTTCTGCAATTTCCAATTCTGAGTTGTTCTCCGGATCCTCCTTCTGATCTCTCCCCACTATCACCAGTTTCTTATCCAGAACGACTTCCCGATTTGGAGAGGCACAGTCCTTTGTCTTCGAAGGGGTTTGTTGCTCCCTTCTGAGAATCTTCAAGTCACCAGGACACTTCTTACAGTCCGCTGTAAGATGTCCCCATTTAGCACAAGCCATACACCGGGGAGGTAACCAAGGGAATTCGTAGTGAACAACCGTATCAACTCTCGTTTTGGACTTGAAGCAGAACTGCTCCGGCAATTGCTTTTGTAGATTTACCTCCACAAAGACCCTCGCTTCTTCAAAATTCTTTGCCCACAGAGTTTCTGGGTGAAGCTTCTTTGGCTCACCTAGAGGACTTGTCAAGTAACTTAACCCCTTCCATGAGAACATTGATCTCGGCACATTCCTCACCACTACCCACATGGGTATACATGTCACTTCCGGTTGTGCCTCTTCCACAATAGGGCTCCACTTCGAGACGATCATAGGTATGTTCTTAATGCTCCACATTCCCCTGCGAAGTACTTTTGCCCTAACAGTTGTATCTGGTATCTTGAATTTGATTGTCGTATCATCTACAACAAACACGTCTACTTTGATCGATTTATTTCCCAACGTCCAGATTTTGTTTACCGTCATATGAATCATTCCTATGTGAGGAGCTTTTGACACGAATTTCCCCACAATACAATCCTCCCAGAGAGGAGGAGCATTCTCAAACACACTGTCTAGCACATGTATCATTTCAATACCATTCTCTTCCTCCACCACAATATCATACTTCTGCAGACCCACTCTTGCTGCGACTACAGAGGACCAAGATTTCCCTTTGTCCGCCACTGTTATTGTTTCATTCTCCTTCCCGTGAATATGCTTCCCTGAATCTGATTGAGCCTCATGTGATTGATTCTCCGGCAGCATCAACCCTCCTTCCTCTTATTTTTGTGAGACCTCCCCGCCTTCATCCTCTTTCGTGTTTGATTCTTCCGAACCGACTACCACAGCTCCCGGAGAATCCTATGTCTTCTTCGCTTTATCTCCAGACGATGGAACCTCCTGTTCTGGCGCCGTCATGTTGGTCGGAGCCCTTGCTTGGGCCCAAATTCACTTGAAACCCTAGTCGCCCTCTTGGTCGCCCTAAAAGTTTCCCCCTCCAAACAAGCGATGATTCGGATACCCTGGATATATCATGGTTTTTACCCTGTTTAAGCCATGATATAAGTGCGATTATTTGGTGCTTTTCATTACATTGTTCTTGAGGATTTCTGAGAGAGGGGAGACAAGTCAGAACTCTGTTCGTCTAAGAGAAGATTTTGAACCCCTGTTTCATTCTACTCTTATTTTATTCTATTGATGATTTATTTAGTTATGTTGATTGTTTCATTCTCCATGTCTGAGTAGATCCCTTGTTAGGTTCAGGGTTCTCAATAGGGTTTTCTATGAATGCTAGGCTGATTAGTTATTAGGATTTATTATCTGAATTAGTTCTTCACCATAGGTTGATTACAAAGCTAATTCTGGATTGATCACCTAGAACTTAGATCTTAAGATAATTGATTAGGCGCGAGAGTGCGATTAATTACCTGATAGAACCTAAGGTGAGCAAAATAACTATTCGCAAAGAGATTTGGTTTAGTTGTTTTGTGAACATATCAAACTTGATTTAAAAGCTGATTTAGACTTTATGATTCGCAAAGAGATTTGGAATTCCAAGGATTTAGATTTAGATAACTTTCGCAACGAGATTTGGTTAGCTATACTTTAGTGATTTGAGTTCAAGAACCGCGCTAAATCTGAATCCTGGTAGTTAGTTTATCTGCATTCATTGATTTCCTGAGAAATACCCTGAACCTATCTCTCCCAAATTGAATTTACAACCGTTTGAATTTACATTCTGTTTTCTATACCATTGATTGCTTAGCGTAATTCTCACATCTATAATCTATTGTGTGTCTCTGTGAGTCCTTGTGTTAGACCCCTAGCTATACTATAACAACTGCTTTAGTATCTAAATAGGGTATTAATTTGAGCATATCAAATTTGGCGCCATTGCCGGGGACTCAATTCGCCATTTGATTATGTTTGTGAATTTCGACTAAGTTCGTCGGTATCGGTCGATACTCGCCGTTCTATTTTGTTGATATCGATTGACACCACTTGGTATCGATCGATACTCATCGTGTTACAAGTTACTAACGTTTTTGACTCTTGTTTTCAGGTGCATGCCTAGTCGTGAAACTAGAAAGAATAAGAGCACTCAGCTAGTTCAACTGTCATTGGAGCAACTAGCACTTGTGGAACGCACAAACAAAAGGGCAAAGAAACCAGCAGCTATGAACAACAATCAAGTAGAGTTGGTTCGAGATGAGGCTGGTGCCTACAGGGACCTAGAGGGTCGTTTGTACAATGAGAGTGGACAATGTCTCGATAGAGAGGGGGAACATCATTCCACCTGCTCCCGTTGTCGCTGAGAATGCCACTGGGAACGCGAACGCAGTGAATGCTGAGATTGCTGTGGTTAATCGAGGTAGGACGATTGGTGAGTGCAACAGACCTGACCAGTTCTACGCAAATCGCTCTGCGATCCGTCCTCCCGCTTTTCCAAGGAATGACTTTGAGCTGAAACCTGCATATTACACTCTTGTGGGACAGCACCCTTTTCATGGTCTTTCCAGCGAGCATCCTATGGACCATATTGAGAGGTTCGAGGACTTGGTCACTAGCATCAAGAGCAATGGAGTGTCTTATGACTACCGTTTCTGCAAGCTTTTCCCATACTCTATTGGTGGGGAAGCAACCTACTGGCTGAAACAGTTACCTCCTGGATTGCTGACTAGCTGGGAGGAAACTAAGAATGCTTTCATGACCAATTTCTATGATGATGCAAGATCCGAGGATCTGAGGAACAAGATCTCCCAATTCTCTCAAGGACCGACTGAGGCGTACAAGGCTGCTTGGACGAGGTTCAAGTTATATCAGAGAGACTGTCCACGTCATGGATACTCTGATGTTCAGCTGATGGGATTTTTCTTTAGAGGACTTGATTGGAGGTACCAAATGACTTTGGATGCTTCAAGCAATGGAAATTTCATCACCAGGTATCCTGATGAAGCCTATGTCCTGATTGAGAACTTGGCGTCTAGCAATAGCACCAAGAATGCTGATTTTGGGCGGAAAAGGCTAGCTGGTAACGTGGATGGTTCGCAAATCGCTGACTTTCAAGTTAAGTTGGATTCTATGCATAGTTTTCTGATGGGCAAGACACAGAAAGCTGTTCACTTTGTTGAAGATGTCGAGGTATTCAACGAAGATGAAGTAGAGGATGTTAACTACATTGGTGGTACTGGCTTTCAGGGTCAGAGAAATCAATTCAACAACAACCGAAACTTCAACAACAACTCGCAGCAAGGAGGGTCGAATCAGTTTGGCCATAAGCCATTTCAGAACAGCGGGTATGTCAGGAACTATGGGAATTCATCTTATCAGCCTGTATCTGCTAAGCTCCCAGATAGCAAAATCGAGGGTATGTTCGAACATCTGATTCAAGGACAGCAGCAGCTCACAGTGAATCTCAACGGAAAGATAGATGCTGTATACAAGGATCTGATTGGAAGGATCGACGCGCTCGATACTCATCAGAAGATGTTGGAAACGCAAGTAGCTCAGACTGTAGCAGCTGTCAAAGGAAAGGCGACTCAGGCAAAAAAGGAGTACGTCAATGCCATCACTTTGAGAAGTGCAGGAGATCTCGAAAAGTTTGAAGAAAATGATTCAGAACCTGACTCATCAGTATCGATCGATACCACTGCTAGTATCGATCGATACCACTGCTAGTATCGATCGATACCACTGCTAGTATCGATCGATACTCCTCGAATATTGAACCAGAGATCATGAGGAAAGCAGAAATGGTTGAGAGACGTGTCTACAAACCTAAGAAACCAGATCCTCGACCACCTAAACACCTCAGAGATCCTATTTCTCCAAAGCAGCTGCCTGGCTTTGAGAAGATGGTACGAAGAATTCCACTCACACATACTTTTGAAGAAGCCCTAGAATGCCGCCCTCTGCTAAGTCACTTCCGAGACTACAGAGAAACTGAGGAAGAGATCAAGGCACTCATCATCAAGGTCAGAAGTCCACTTCCTCCACTACAGCGGTTGACTGAGAGGGAAGACCCAGGGAAATTTTCAGTTCCATGCTCCATCTCTGGAGTTGAAATCAAGGAATCACTAGTTGATTCAGGGTCTAGCGTGAATGTCATTTCAAAGACACTCGCATAGAAGCTTGAGATCGATGACATACAATCTACTCATATGCCCCTCACATTCGCGAATTCTTCCACATCTATTTCGTACGGTCAAATTCATGACTTGATGGTTAAGGTAGGAGACTGTCTGGTTCCTACTGATTTTCAGGTTGTGGAGATGCATGCAAGGTCTAGCACACCTTTGATTCTTGGAAGACCGTTCATGGCTACTGCTGGTGCAGTTATGGACACACCTAGTAGGAAGATTTCATTCTCGTACATTGACGAAGAGGTCTCCTACGAAGCCATTCCTTTTAAAAGAACTCCCACACAGATATCTTGTATCCCCGTTGGTGCAGGAGAAACATTGATGGTTGATCTTTTGGACGAGCCTGAAGCTGTGCCAATTGTCATAGAAGCTCTAGATCTTCTTCCTATCATTTCAAGAAAGTCATCAATAAGACTAAAACAAAGAAGAAGGTGAAGGACAAAAGCGTCGAGAGCGCTACATATGTCACCTTAACCCCTCAGAAGTGCGTTGGAGATTCAATCGAGTACAAAGTGAAGTGCAAGGGACGCTCGAAACCGTTCTCTAAGGCCAGAATCATCCTAACTCCAGAGCTGAAAGAGAAAAGGCAAGAGTTTATTGAGCGTATGCTGCGCAAAACTCTGAGTTTGGAAGTGTCTAGTTGTGGGACTTGCATTGGAGTGAGTTCCCTACTTCCTTCCGACTGATCGTCCGTAAAGTCAAGCTCGTGACTGTAAACAAGCGCTTGGTGGGAGGCAACCCACTGGTGAGTTTGCTTTTGAGTCTTTTTCTTTTTCGTTTTTGGGTCTGTTTCAGGATAAAAAGGAGCACACGAAATTGCACGAGTGTCGATCGATACCCTTGAGTATCGGTCGACACCCTATGTGATTGAGGAGGACATGTATCGATTCAAGCTTGGTATCGCCCGATACCAAGCTATGTGTCGATCGATACCCAATGTTCCAGCACGGTAACTTTCTAGTTTTCATAATCCATTTGATTCATTTGTTTTCTTTCACCAACTCTAAGCTAGATAACACTGGGTACAGGTAGTCGCTGACTTTGTTTTTGTTTTTCTTAGAGTCAGTCCGTTTTTGAGTCATTCGTTGTTTTATTGAGTCAAAATTTTGTATGAGACCGTGATCTTTTTTCTTAAATAATTTGATCTGACCTTGCTTCTAAGTGACCATTGTTACAGAATCAGTTCTAGATCGACTAATGAAAAATTCAAAGGCTGACAAGTTAACCAGAAGACACTCATGTTTCCAGCAAAGTTTCTTAAAACCTGAGCCAAATTTTTGCACTTCATCAATGCGGTTAGTATCTATAGAGCTTGATTCCTCATTCGTATCTGACAAAGGAACCCATGTGTTTTAAAATAACGTTATTTCTCTCCCTATTACAAGTTAATTAATAAGTGCATTAAAATATGAAATGATTTTCTTCTGAGTACAGGGTTAGGAAAATTTCCAGTGATCCCATTATTCTACTCAAGAGGGAATGATCACACAGAGGATTGGAAGCGAGGCTAGGATTTTCCTATGATGCCATTATTCGCCTACATCCTTTGATACGTTGAGAGGGAAGAACCGGGGATTTGGTGGCAAACACCATCAATACTCGCATCTCATACCATGATTTGTATATGCAAAGCTAAAAACAAAAGAGAGAACATAATAATAAATAAGTCTGGGGGAGAGAAATGATACCAAAAAAATGTGAAAAAGGGTGGTTCCTTGTCATGATATTGTATGGGAGAGAATCTAGAAGGTTCTTGATACTAATTCACAACGATGAAACTAGAGAGGATGGCTTGATTGGACGATGTTGCGAAATAATGTGTATAGTCTGGGGAACTGCGAATGTCTATGGAGAAGTACATGGTGGTTAGATCAAAAGCTGGTTAGGTGACATTTGGGTGCTTGGGAAATTGGTCATTTCCACGTTTCAAGAAAAGGTGAGTCTCTACGTTTTCAAACCTCTTTCTCTGGTTTAGTCTTCTATTTGCTTGAGGGCAAGCAAAGGCTAAGTCTGGAGGAGTTGATATATCATGGGTTTTACCCTGTTCAAGCCATGATATAAGTCCGTTTATTGAGTCTTTATTCTATTATAGAGTCTTTTAGAGTCTTTTACAGGTTTTAGCACATTTGGAGCATTATTGGAAATAGTGGAGTTTTAAGGAGCATTATGGAGCTAAAACTGAAGTCTGGCGACTAAGTACCTAATCGGAGCGTCAAGCATCGATCGATACCCCCTGGTATCGATCGACACCCATCGAGGAGATCACAAGTCGCAACTTTTAATGAAGTTTGAAGAATTGCAGAACTTGCCCAGAAGACTTTAATATTTACAAGAAGACCCCAATTCATGTTTAGACTATTAAACTAGATTTTACAGCCACTTGGGATGTGTGCTTTTCATTACATTGTTCTTGAGGATTTCTGAGAGAGGGGAGACAAGTCAGAACTCTAAACCCTAATAAGTTTTAGAGAGAAGATTTCGAACCCCTGTTTCATTCTACTCTTATTTTATTCTATTGATGATTTATTCAGTTATGTTGATTGTTTCATTCTCCATGTCTGAGTAGATCCCTTGTTAGGTTCAGGGTTCTCAATATAGGGTTTTCTCTGAATGCTAGGCTGATTAGTCATTAGGATTCATTATCTGAATTAGTTCTTCACCATAGGTTGATTACAAAGTAATTCTGAATTGATCACCTAGAACTTAGATCTTAGAATAATTGATTAGGCGCGAGAGTGCGATTAATTACCTGATAGAACCTAAGGTGAGCAAAATAACTATTCGCAAAGAGATTTGGTTTAGTTGTTTTTGAACATATCAAAATTAATTTAAAACCTGATTTAGACTTTAGGATTCGCAAAGAGATTTGGAATTCTTAGGATTTAGATTTAGATAGCTTTCGCAACGGGATTTGGTTAGCTATACTTTAGTGATTTGAGTTCAAGAACCGCGCTAAATCTGAATCATGTTAGTTAGTTTATCTGCATTCATTGATTTCCTGAGAAATACCCTGAACATATCTCTCCCAAATTGAATTTACAACGTTTTAATTTACATTATGTTTTCAATACCATTGATTGCTTAGCGTAATTCTCACATCTATAATCTATTGTGTGTCTCTGTGAGTCCTTGTGTTCGATCCCTAGCTATACTATAACAACTGCTTTAGTATCTAAATAGGGTATTAATTTGAGCATATCAATACCCCACTCGTTCACTTTTGAAGAAGCTCTAGAGGGTTGGCCTCTGCTAAGTCACTTCAAAGATTGCAGAGAAACTCTGGAAAAGATCAAAGTACTCTTCATCAAGGCAAGAACCAAGTCACTACCGATGCGGCAGTTGACTAAGAGGTAAGACCCATGCATATTCTCAGTTCCATGCTCCATCTCTGGAGTTGAATTCAAAGAGTCTCTCGTTGACTCAGGGGCTAGCGTCAATGTCATGTCAAGGGCAATTGCAGAGAGATTGGGAGCTGATATTCGACCGCCCAAGTCATCTATCACATTCGCGAATTGTTCCACCTCACTTCCATATGGCACAATCCCTGATTTGCTGGTTAAAGTAGGAGACTGTCTGGTTCATGCTGAGTTTCATGTTGTGGAGATGAGTGCACAATCTCGTACGTAGTTGATTCTTGGAAGACCGTTCATGGCTACGGTTGGTGCCATTATGGACACACCCAGCAAGAGAATCTCGTTCTCATACATTGACAACGAGATGTACTACGAAGCAATTTCTACTAGAGGAACTCCCACACGTGTCTCTTGCATCGATGTTGTTACATGTGAGACGCTGATAGTAGATCTTTTGGAAGAGCCTCTTGACGAGCCAACTGTGATAGGCCTTCTCGATATTCCTTCCGTCATCACCAAGAAAGACGTCAAAACATTTAAGGCAAAGAAGAAGGTGAAGAACAAAAGAGTCGAGAGTGCTGCTTCTATGACTTTAATCCCTCAGAAGTATGATGGGGATTCGATTATATACAAGGTGAAGTGCAAAGGAACTTCGAAACCATTCTCTAAGGCTAGAGTTCTTCTTACTTCGGAGCTGAAAGAGAAAAGAAAGGAGTTTGTGGAGAGCATGTTCAGCAGAACTCTGAAACTGGCGATGGCAAGTTGTGGAGCTTGCCTGGGAGTAAGTTCTCAATCTTCCACAGCCTGAATGGAGTTACAGTCAAGCTACTGACGTTAAACGAGCGCTTGGTGGGAGGCAACCCACTGGTGAGTCTGTTTTTGATTTATTTTTTTTTTCTTTTTATTTTTCGTTTTGTGTTTGTGTCAGGATAAACAAGGAGCAAAAACTCGATATCTCCTTAGTATCGATCGATACCCCATTGGTATCGGTCGACACCCTACGCGAATGAGAAGGTTAATCATGTTGATTTAAGCCAGGTATCGATCGATACTAGGCCGTGTGTCGGTCGATACTCAATGTTCCAGCACGGTAACCTCTTGTTTATCCCAATTCTATTCTATTCATTTGTTTTCTTTCACCAACTCTAGGCTAGATAACACTGGGGACAATGTTGTTCAAGTCTGGGGGAGGTAGTCGCTGACTTTGTTTTTGTTTTTCTTACAGTCAGTCGTTGTTTTATTGAGTCAAAACTTTGTCTGAGACTGTGATCCTTTTCTTGAATCTATTGATCTGACCTTGCTTCTAAGTGACCATTGTTACAGAATCAGTTCTAGATCAACTAATGAAAAATCCAAAGGCTGACCAGTTAACTAGACGACACTTATGTTTCCAGCAAAGTTCTTTAAAACCTGAGCCAAATTTTTGCACTTCATCGATGTGGTTAGTATCCATAGAGCTTGATTCATCATTCGTATCTGACAAAGGAACCCATGTGTTTGAAAAGAGTGGTATTTCTCTCCCTGTTACAAGTTAATTAATAAGATGCATTAAAAGATGAAATGATTTTCTTATGAGTAGAGGGTTAGGAAAATTTCCAGCGATCCCATTATTCTACTTTAGAGGAGATGATCACACAAAGGTGGAAGCGAGGTTAGGAAAATTTCCTGTGATACCATTATTCGGCTACACCTTTGATTACTTTTGAGGGAAGAACCGGGGATTCGATGGCAAACACCATCAATACTCGCGTCTCGAACCTTAATATGTACATGCAAGAAACATAATGAGAAATAATACCAGAAAGTGTGAGAAAAGTGTGGTTCCTTGTCATGATATTGTATGGGAAAGAACCTAGAAGGTTCTTAGTATTAATCGCAGCGATGAAACTGGCGAAGATGGCTTGATTGAACAATGCTGTGAAATAATGTGTGTAGTCTAGGAAACTGTGAATGTCTACGGAGAAGTACATGGTGGTTAGATCAAAAGCTGGTTAGGTGATGTGTGGAGCACTAAGGAAAATGGTCATTGCAATGTTTCATGAACAAGTGAGTCTCTATGTTTTCAAACCTCTTTCTCTGGTTTAATTTTTTTGTTTTGCTTGAGGGCAAGCAAAGCCTAAGTCTGGGGGAGTTGATATATCATGGTTTTTATCCCTTTTAAGCCATGATATAAGTTCGTTTTATAGAGTCTTTCTACTATTTCGTAGTGTTTTAGAGTCTTTCTACTATATCGTAGTGTTTTAGAGTCTTTTACCGGTTTTAGCACGTTTGGAGCATAATTGGAGATATTGGAGCATTTTGGAGCAAAGCTGAAGTCCGTGTTGCTGAGTACCCGATTTGACGCTGGGTATCGATCGATACTGACGAGTATCGGTTGACACCCACTTCAGCAGACACGAGTCGCGAATTTTCCAAGAGTTGAAGAATTGCAATTTGGTCCAAAAGACTTTAATAATTACAAAAAGCCCCAGAACGTGTTTTAGCATTATAATTAGGTTTTTCAGCCACTTTGATGGCTATGCTTTTTATTACTCTGGTTTTTGGAGAGACAACTCTGAACTCCTGTTTTTATTGATTTCTTTGATGATCTATTAAATCATGTTGTTTTCATCCTCCATGTCTGAGTAGATCCACTTTATGTTCAGGGTTCTCATAAGGGTTTTCTCTGAATGCTAGGTTGATTAGTTTATTAGGATTCACCATCTGAATTAGTTCTTCGCTTTAAGTTGTGTTCAAAGCTTGTTCTAGATTAGCTACCTAGAACATAGATCTTAGGATAATTGATTAGGCATGACAGTGCGATTAATTACCTAATAGAACATAAGGTGAGCAAAATAACTATTCGCAAAGAGATTTGGTTTAGTTGGTTTGTGAACAAATCAAATCTGATCTAAAAGCTGATTTAGACTTTAGGATTCGCAAAGATATTTGGAATTCCTAGGATTTAGATTTAGATAATTCTCGCAACGACAGTTGGTTAATTATACCTTAGTGATTTGAGTTCAAGAACCACGCTAAATCTGAATACTGCTAGTTAGTTTATCTGCATTCATTGATTTCCTGAGAAATACCCTGAGCCTATCTTTCTCCCATCGAATTTACAACTCGTTTACTGTTTATTGTTTTTGTTTCATCTGAATTGCTTAGCTTAATTCGATACTATACAATCTATTATGCGTTTTTGTGAGTCCTTGTGTTCGACCCCTGATATATCATGGTTTTTACCCTGTTTAAGCCATGATATAAGTCCTTTTATAGAGTCTTTCTAGTGTTTTGGAGTCTTTTTAGAGTCTTTTACAGGTCTTAGCACATTTGGAGAATTATTGGAGATATTGGAGTTCTATGGAGCATTCAGGAGCGAAAGTGAAGTCAGATGACTAAGTGCCCGATCTGAGCGATGAGTATCGATCGATACCCCCTGGTATCGATCGACACCCGTCGGGAAATCATGGGCCGCGACTTTTTATGAAGTTTGAAGAATTGCAAAAGTGCCCAGAAAACTCTGATATTTGCAAGAAGACCCAATTCGTGTTTTATCTATATAATTAGGTTTTCAGCCATCTGTTTAGGCTATGCTTTATTTGTTCTGATTTTAAGAGGGATCTTGGTGAGAAGAGAGACAAGTCTGAATTTCCCCTCGTCCGAGATTCAGATCTCAAACATCTTGTTACTCTTTCTTATTATCTATTTGAGTATTTATTCAGTCATGTTTATTGATTCAATTACCATGTCTGAGTAGATCACCTGTTAGGTTTGGGGTTTTCTCATAGGGATTTCTTTGAATGCTAGGTTGATTATCTGTTAGAATTTATTATCTAAATTAGTTCTTCACCTTAGGTTGTTCTCAAAGCTAATTCTGGATTAATCACCTGGAACTTAGATCTTAGGATAATTGATTAGGCGCGAGAGTGCAATTAATTACCTGATAGAACTTTAGGTGAGCAAATTGATTATTCGCAAAGAGATTTGGTTTAATTGATTTGTGAACATATCAAACCTGTTATTAAAGCTGATTTAGATTTTAGGATTCGCAAAGAGATTTGGAATTCCTAGGGTTTAGATTTAGATAGTTTTCGCAACGAGAGTTGGTTAATTATATTTTAGTGATTTGAGTTCTAGAACAGTGCTTAAACTGAATCATGTTAGTTAATTAGACTGCATTCATTGATTTCCTGAGAAATACCCTGAATCTATCTGCCTCCAACTGAATTTACAACACTTTTACCTGCAATTTTGTTTTCAATTAAATCTTTTGGTTTAGCTTGTTTCGGATTTATATAATCTAGTGTGTGATTCCTGAGTTCTTGTGTTCGACCCCTGATTTACTGCAGCAACTGCTTTAGTACTATTTAGGGTATTAAATTGAGCATATCAACCCCTACTTTACTGCAACTACTGCTTAGTACTTTTAGGGTATTAATTTGAGTATATCAACGTTACAATAAGTATGAGCCATTTATCCTAGCATCACAAGCAGAACAAGTCAGTTTTGTTCCATATTCGTGAGTTCGCACCACCCGTATCTCATGGTTATCAGTTGTAAAAGTTTCTCTGAGGGGTCGAATTGTGGGGGTTGAGGATTTCCCAATGCAACAAGATCATTGCTCTGATATGCCCTCTCCAAATGAGAGCACTGATGAAATCCTATTGATAGATCCTCAAAACAGGCAAGTGATAATCCTATATTTTACATCTTTTAGCATGCATATTATTTGGTGTTTTGTGTCTCATGCATGTGTCTTGCATAGTTTTTATAGCATTTTGGTATTTATTAGAGTAATAGATGTTGCATTAGGTCCTAGTGAGTTTTGCATGCATTTGGAGTGCTTTTAGGTGCTTTTAGGGTGTATTTTGGTTGATCTTGTTTATATTCTTAATGTTTGCTAATCATTGATCCACAAATGAGAGTTTGCTAATGGATTGAGTGATTAGCATAGTGATTAGTTACTTGAGAAAGAACTAATCAAGATTAGTGATCTTAGCCTAAGGATTAGCATTGATTGTGTGTATTAGCATCATTAGTTAATTGTCTTGATGATTAGATGATGATGATTTAGGTTGATTCTTGTTAGGTCCTTCACTTAGGTTGGTTCTTAATGCTAGATTTGATAAGATAAACCAAAGTTTAGAACTGCACCTAGATTAGGTAGCTCTAGTTGGCGTGACAAACCAATCTAGAGCTACACCCTAGGATTTTTGGTCTCATCCAATGCATTAGGGAGAGATTCGAGTAAACGGTGTTAGTGCTAGATTAGGTTTATCCATTCGAGTCTTGAACTTAGGCATTTCACTCCTGACCCGAGTTTAAATGAATTGCTTGAACAAAATCTTTTGTGAGCTTTTCTTGCCTAGCCAACGAGAGTTGATGTCTAGGGTGATTAGTGAACTAATTGGGATTGGATTTTAATGCTTGTTAATCATCTTATCACAAACGAGAGTTTGATCTAGATTTGGTGATTAACAAAGTGATTAGTGCCACGAGAGTGGATTAGTCATAATTATGAATCCAATGTTCTAGGATAGTGTTTAATGCTTCCAAATGATTCATTGTTTGATTGTTACCCATCTCATTGATAGCTTAGTTCATGATCCACATTTCTATCTTTTTTTTCCTTCTTGCATTTGTTTTCTTGAGTTTAAAAACATAAAAACCCACAAACATTTACTCTAGCTTAGGAAGATTCATATATTCCTAGTGCTTCAATCTTAACCTCTTTGGTTCGATATCTCAAATACTACAATGACATGAGTGGGATTTGAGTAATTGACTAGTAAAAATCCTACTATCAGCAAGTTGAATATCTCCCAGACGATACAGAGGAAGAAGATGAGGAAGATGAGTTCGAAGAAAGTGATGAACCAAATGATGAAGAAACGGATGTGTCTTCGTCCGGAAATGAATATGAGGAGTGAGTATGTAATTAATGTGAGCTTAATGTAATATTATTGTGAATTTAATTTTTTAATAATGAGCGGAGATTACTGTGAAATGCCCTAAACCCTAAATCCCGATCCAATCTCCGATTATCTCCGCTCATTTCCTGTTGAAGGTGCGGCGATTAATAAATTACGAAACATAGACGAAATTAGGGTCAACAAAGGGTTTGATATGTGTCTAACCATTTTTTGACCCTAATTTCGTCTATGTGTCTCTTAATTTATTATTTACCGTACCTTCGGCGTGAAAAGAGCGAAGATGATCGGAGAGGGGATCGGGATTAAGGGTTTAAGGCATATCATAGGAATCGTCGCAAGCGTCGTAAATTTGGGATGATTTTACGACGATTTCTATTAGATCTATCTAAACCCTAAACCCTATGCCCTATACATAAACTTTAACATCTTAACATCTCATTGTATTTTGCAATGAGATGTCAAGACCCTAAACATGGGATTTCATTGAAATCGTCATATAATCGTCGCAAATTTACGACGATTCTTATTAATCTCATGTATACCTTTACCTTATTCCCTATACAATAACCATTATTGTCATGAGGGTTTAGATGTTAAGGTTTAGGGTTTTGCAGCATAGGGATTAAGGTTTAGTTTAATTTCATCAAGCTCGTTGATATACATGCATTTTACTTGTTCTAGCTTGCATTTTAGTTAACAATTTTAGTCATTTGCACGCTTAATCATAGCATTGTTTGGCATTTTGGTTTGAACTAGAGTATTAGGTGTTTGCATAAGGTCCTAGGAAGTTTGGTATGTTTCGGGACGTATTTTAGGTACTTTGGAGGAGATTCGAGACTCGGGACGTGAGGCCAATCGGACCGTAGATAAGGAGACGGAGCTAAAGTCATGAGAAGTCTCGGCCAGCCAATACCGATGTTACATATCGGTACTACCGATCGGTATTGAAGCCTCAGGGGACTACATCGATGTCACAAATCGGTGTAGCTTATTGATACCGAAACAGAGGGAAATCGAGCTTAACACCGACGTGCAATACCGAGGAGTGACCTAGGTGTTGGAGCTTCAGGGGATTACACCGACGTCACACATCGGTATGCTTCTTCGGTACCACTTATACACCTCAGTACCGAGGTCACATATCGGTACAACATATTGGTGTGACTCCCGGCGGATATCCGGAGGAAATCAGCCTTAACACCGACATGCAATACCGAGGAGTGACATCGATACATATCACACAGCATCAAGAAATTTTAGTTAAATACCGAGGTCACAAATCGGTTTGCCTCATCGGTGCACAAACCCATGCCCAATACCGAGATACAATACCGATGAGTGACATCGGTATTGGCCATGTTAGACTTTTATCCAACTAAACAGGGTTGGTACCCGGTTTGTCCCAGGTCGACCCAGTTCACCACTATTCACTATTTGATGCCCATAAACCTAATTTTGAGGGGCTAAGTCTTTTTCTAAGCAAAAACCGTAGCTAAGTGTGATCTAGAGTGATTTGTAAGAGATTGAACCTTTTTATTTATGCATTTGGGTATTGTTTTCCTTGATTCTATCCATCTGTCTTCTATTTTCTAATCATCCAATCAATTGATCATGGGTTTTAACTCTTCTTTTATGAGATTTGTTGAACCCATGGTGATTAGTGAGTAGTTCTTAGAGTTTGAGGATGGGTTAGAGTTAGGGTGATTCCAAGATTGATTATTGATGCTTAGGGTTAGATGATCTTGTTTCTCATCTTGATTAGTGGTCTTAATGCTAGATTATGCTTGAGAAAGCCAATTTAGACCAAGGGGCATTTCACACCCACAAGGTGTTTGATGAAATGCCTTGATAAGCTAATCAAGAGATATGCATTCCTAAGCCTATGAGAGTAGTTGTCTAGGGTGTATATTTGGTTGATCTTGTTTATTTACACTTAATGCTTGCTAGTTAGTAATTCACAAATGAGAGTTTGATATTGAATTAGTAATTAGCATGGTGATTAATGTCTTGAGAGAGAATTAGTCACACTCAATGATCATTGCCTAGGAATAGCTTTGTTTGTTCATTGAGCATCATGAATTAGTCTTGGATCATCTAAATTCGATTATCCCATCCTTGAATTCGTTTATATTCCTTGCATTACATCTTGTTTAGTTTGCTATTTCTTGTTCTTAATTTAAATTGCTTAGTTCATTGGTTAAACAACAACTCTTGCTTATTTTGCTTAACTTAAGAAGTGCTTTGTATTCTTGGTGCCTTGAAACAATACCCATTGGATTGAACCTCTTATACTAGCAATAGTATATCGAGTAGTTGATCTCGAGACTTGCAAAAGTACTTCATCAATTTGGCGCCGTTGCCAATTGGGTTTTGATTTCAACATTGAGATTTATGTTCTTTTTTAGATTAAGTTTCATTTTCACTTTGATTACTAATGTCTTTCACTTTCCATTGCTATCTCTCAATCTTATAGGCGTATGCATACGCGGTCTCGAGTCAACCACAACCTAATTGAACCGAGGGACGACATTCATCGCTCGTATCGCGGGGTTAGAGCAAGGGAAGCACGTGTGAGACTACAACATGTTGAGATCAACATGGATCACTTTGACAATGTTCCACTTGGGGACATTCATGACAATGTGGACAACCTTCCACATCATAGGCAAGGTGGTAATGGAAACCACCAAGGAGAAGGAGCGAACGATTAAACCCCACACCCACCCGCCCAAAACGTGAGGGCTCAGAACCACCATCCACGAGCTCCCGACGTGGAAGGTGCGGGTGATTCCGAAACCGCCAAGGTATCCAAGCCGCCAAGGTATCCAAGCTCCTCCGGTCGAGAACAACAACTTCGAGGTCAAGGCCGCTTTGATTAACATGGTCCAAAACAACAAGTTTCACGGTTTGGCCATGGAAGATCCTCTTGACCACATCGATAAATTTGATAGGATATGTGGCCTCACAAAGATGAACGGTGTATCGGAGGATAGCTTCAAGTTAAGACTATTCCCTTTCTCTCTCGGTGATAAAGCTCATCAATGGGAAAAGAGTATTCCTCAAGGTTCGATCACTACTTGGGACGAGTGAAAGCGGGCATTTCTCGCCAAGTTCTTCTCTCCTTCACGAACCGCGAAGTTGAGAAACGACATCTCTAGTTTCACTCAACGGAACCATGAGACCTTCAACGAGGCTTGTGAGAGATTTATAAGTTACACCACCCAATGTCCACACCATGGATTCTCGGATGCCTCACTTTTGAGCACGTTATATAGTGGTGCTTTGCCAAAGATACAGATGCTTTTGGACACAGCTTCTAATGGAAACTTCTTGGCAAAACGAGTGGATAAAGAAATGGGCCTCGTGGAGAACCTTGCTCAAAGCGATGGTACCTATGGGGATGATTATGATCGCGCACCGAGAACCACTAGAGACGTTGATGAGAAAACGAGAGCCAATGAATTGAAGAGTCTCAATGAGAAGATCGACAAGCTTCTCCATTCATCTCAAAAGCAAGTTCATTTTGTTGGGGACTATGAAGACAACCAAGGTTATCAAGATGAGGTTGTGGACGGAACTACACAAGAGGAGATGAACTACGTGGGTAATCAAGATTATCAACGGGGTGGTTTCAACAACAATTACCGGAACCATCATAATTTCTCCTACCGGAACCCCAATTTGGAGAATCCACAAGACCAAATCTACCCTCAACAATAACAAGGGAACCAAGGTGGTCAACAAAAAGCTTTCACTTCACAACAACAAGGCCAAGCTTCAAACAACCAAGGCTATGTTCAAAAGAACACTTTCCAAGGAAACCAAGGCGGGTTTAAAGCCAAAGCACATTTCAATGCACCACCCGTGTTTCAACAAGGATTCGTTCCCCAAGGTCAAGCAACTACGTCTAAACCACAAGAGCTTGACTTGAACACCATGTTTCAACAACTCCTTAAGGGACAAGCGGAGATCAATACACAAGTCAATTGTTCTTACAACGATCTAAACTCAAAGCTCGAGACGTTGCGTTCTAAAGTTTACCAACTCGAGGGCAAAGGAACCGCTTCCTCTTCACGACTACAAGGTCAACTACCGGGAAAGTCCGAGACTAACCCCAAGGAGTATGTAAACACCATCACACTACGAAGTGGCACGGTCCTACCCACTACAGAAGCTCCTTCCAATCTCAACGAGGACATTGAGAACCAAAAGGGGGGGGGGGGTAGAACTTGAGATTCAAGATGATGTGGTAGTTGAAGAGACGGTTTTGGAATGCAAAGACAAGGGTAAACGGGTTGAGGAGATCAAGACCAATGTTGTTGCTCAAGAGAAGCCAAAGAAGAAAGAAACTCTATTTGTCCCACCACCACCTTATGTGCCTAAGCTAGCGTTTCCCGGACGCTTCGAGAAGCAATTGATTGAGAAGTACAAAGCGGTGTTTGATAGACAAATGGAAAAGGTCGAGCTCACCATGCCTTTGGTTGATGCATTTTTGCTTGTGCCTCAATATGCTAAAGGACGCCGTCAAAGGCAGAGCTAAGGAGATGGAGTCCATGGTAGTATTGACACATGAGTGTAGTGCCATAATCCAAAAGAAGGTAGTACCCAAGAAGCTTGGAGACCCGAGTAGTTTTACACTCCCGTGCGCTTTTGGACCTCTTGCTTTTGACAATTGCCTTTGTAATCTAGGGGCTAGCGTGAGTCTAATGCCACTATCCGTTGCTAAAAGATTGGGATTCACGAGGTACAAAGCTGGTAGGATTTCCTTGATCCTTGCGGATAGAAGCGTTAGGATACCAATTGGGCTACTTGAAGATTTGCCAATCGTGGTTGGAGACTTCATTGTTCCAACGGACTTCGTGGTCTTGGAAATGGACGAAGAACCCAAGGACCCCTTGATTTTTGGAAGACCCTTCTTGGCAACTGATACGCTCAAATTAATACCCTAACAGTACTAAAGCGGTTGTTGTAGTATAGGTAGGGGTCGAACCACAAAGACTCAGTAATCACACAATAGATTAAATAGATCCAAAACACGCTAAATCAATAGATTGTAAACGAAAACAAGTATGAAATTAAAAGGTTGTAAATCAATGGGAAAAATATAGGCCCAGGGTTTTTCTCAGGAAATCAATGAATGCGGCTAAATTAACTAACAGGATTCAGATTATGCACGGTTCTTGAACTCAAATCACTGAGATATAATTAACCAACTCTCGTTGCGAAAACTATCTAAATCTAAATCTTAGGAATTCCAAATCTCTTTGCGAATCCTAAAGTCTAAATCAGCTTTAATATCAGGTTTGATATGTTCACAAATCAATTAAACCAAATCTCTTTGCGAATAATCAATTTGCTCACCTAAGGTTCTATCAGGTAATTAATCGCACTCTCGTGCCTAATCAATTATCCTAAGATCTAAGTTCCAGATTCGTCAACCTAGAATTAGCTTTGAACACAACCTAAGGCGAAGAACTAATTCAGAGAGTGAATCCTAAACAGATAATTAACCTAGCATTCAAAGAAATCCTTTATGAGAAAACCCTAAACCTAAGGTGGATCTACTCAGACATGGCAATTGAATCAATAGACATGTTTGAATAAATCATCAATAGAATAATAACAAGAGGTTCTTGACATCTGATCTCGGACGAAGGGAGATTCAGACTTGTCTCAAAACCAAAGTAAAATCAAACACAGAAATAAAGCATAAAAAGGCATGGCCTAAACAAGTGGCTGTAAAATCCTATTTATAACCTAAATCACGACTTGGGGTCTTCTTGTAATTATCAAAGACTTCTGGGCACTTTTGCAATTCTTCAAGTCTTGGAAAACTCGCGGGTCGTGTCTTGCTGCGATGAGTGTCGATCGATACCAAGGGGGTATCGATCGATGCTCGACGTGGATTCAGGTTCTCAGCGACACAACTTCAGCTTTTGCTCCAAACTGCTCCAGAAAGCT